>CM032339.1:39346553-39682466 GCA_019022885.1 Schlechtendalia chinensis
TTTAAAATTTTTTTTAAAAACTAAAATTTTGTATTTAACAAAAAAATAAATAATCTTAAATAAACAAAATATTCGAAAATTATATGTCACACGCGTATAATTTATACTAAAATCTAGTTGAATTTAGTTCTAACAAATTTTCAAGCGTTTCTAATCTTTGCATGATTATAACTTGGTTACTTAACACTTGATAGCTTTATACTATAGTGATAGCACTATACCTACTTAAGATACCGACTGAAAAAAAACATATGTAAACGATGAATGGTTATTTCAAATGTAGACTTCAGATGGTGTTATTGGATCTTACCTGTGTTCCGTCAAGGACGAAAGTTGCCCGAGGAGCATTGAACGACGAGGATTGGATCACGTCTATCGGTTGGACGCGACCTCTCCGGAATATTCCACGGAGACAACGATAGGCTTGACGACGGCATCGTATTCCAGCAAATCCACGGTGGTAACCATCATTAGTTTCTGCGTCGCCACGTTCACGTTGAATAGGTTGATAGAATTCGACAACGCGTCGGTCGATCCGATAATTTCAGGCAAGGTTCACAAGACCGTCACCGTGTCTTGTTGGATTAGATATTTGCGACAGGACGCATTATCGATGGCACATTTTCCAGCATTCTACCCCATTGTATTGACTAAATTTACAGAGTATATGGAAAAAAGACGCTGGCAACTGAACGACGTACATTTACATTGTACTCACTGCGGCATTTCATCATCTTCGCTCAGGGCCATTTCAAAAGGTATCTTTATTCTACACTCGTGGCCGTTAACATTCTGAGCGTTGCCGATTTCACGATGTTGCGGACAAGCTTTTTTAAGAATTGCTTTTTGAAAGGTTATAGAATAGCCAGTCTGCGTTCGTGGTTATTAAATGAGTTTTTATAGAGTGTATTATTATTATTGTTGTTATTGTTTTACTTAGTATTTATTAGTATTTTAATATCATCGTTGACGCTAATATTGGTTTTTATTTTATATATAGATTGTTATTGAGTTAAAAGTGAAATTTCCATTATATTTGATATTTTAATTGATATTGTTTGAGTAAAGGACTTATACATATTTTATATAAATATTTGTTGTCCTGCTGAAAGACTATATAATATTTGTTTATCAAATCATTGTTGAGCCAGAAGGGCTAAGTTATTTTTTTACAATCTTATTATGTTATGTAATAAAACACTGTTTATATATAGACAATAATATTAAATTTAATATTTGATTTAATTATATGTTAAGTAATTCGGGTGAATTTAAATTCTGAATAATTTTTCAACAATTAAACACCTTAAAAATAAAACAAATGTTGGAAAATAGTATGTTTCAAATACAAATATTCATAGTTCTTGGATTGTTTGGAAAAGTAATACTTGCGTCATGATGAGTATACTTATATATTATGTAAAATATATATATATATATATATTTATTGAATTTACGTACAAAAAGTAATAAAAATAAGTAACCAATTTCAAATATAAAATATATTATTTTGTTTTTAGATCTATAAAAGCGGCGCTTCGAATATGCAATTCTCCTACGAGTGCGCGCTATGGATCCACTATAGGCGTATATGCGTTGACAGGAGAAGCGTATAACGACAACAAGTCAGCACATAAATACATTATATTGGATTTTCTCAAATTAGTTCAGGGTTGTACGCGCTGTAATTGTTTCCGCTAAGCCAAAGGATGACGACGCGTGTCACACACTCGTTCTCTGCGAGGCGTTCAAGTGGGACCGAAACGGTCTTATACGCGTTATAGGTCGTTTCCAGCCGCGCGATTTTGTACCGCTGAAATTCTGGAGTCTCCGGCCAAGTGGCAAGTGGTTGCCCAATTCGTATCGACTGTGATGAGCACGAAGGAAGAAACGGGACGGGAGACTCAGTCCCTGCAGGGGATAGCTCAATCAGGCTATTGGAGGTGGAGAAGGGCGGCCTTAATCCGCCCTTAATCGGAATCTGTGAGGGGAGGAGCGGTAGGTACTGACCTGTAGCTCATCCCTATAATAGAATGCATTTTTTGTATTTATACATTTGTAAGGGGCAATGTGACTGGTGATTGTTTGGTCAACCACCTCATTGAGATATTGTATTTATTTGATTGTTTTATGAATAATCGATGGCGACCCAATACCCCAAGTACTGTTAAATAGGCTTCCAGTGCAGTGGGAGTATTACCAATTAAAAAAAAATAGGTAAGTTAGGTTAGGTTAGTTAATTAGGTAGATATAGCCGGGGCCGTCCCAACAGTATTGTGATGCCTGTTGCATATCATTTATCGAAGTAGCTTCAAAACAATTGTATGTCCGGTAATGTCATAACAATATAATAATTCGATATATGTAGTTTTTTTTCGCTCGTCAATATTACACTACATCTTATATTTTATTTAAGTCTATTTTAGTTTTTGGTGTATATTTCTTTAGTCTTGATTAACAATCCATATATAAATAAAAACTATAAGAGGGATGGACATCGAATACGTCCTTTGAGCACACCCCTTAATTGGCTATATAGTAGACTAATGTCATATATAATTACAATTCCTTTTATATATAATTATTGATATAACTATTATATACATTTATATGAGTATTGTATAATGTACATTTGTATTTATTATTACTGTTTATGTATATCATGTATTCCAATGTCATCATTTATATTATCGTTTATCGAAAAATGTATTATCGCCTATTCACCGATACCTGTATCTACCACATTATGAATTATTAACCAGGCAGTGAAGTAACAACTCTAAATTACCAATTCCGGCAAAACATAAGTAACTGTAATCGACAATATTTTTTTTCGGTCGTTGATTGATGACAAACGAACGACGTTATTTCACTGTGGTTACACTGAGGGAACGTTAAAATATTAACTACCCTCGTCTTGACATGAATTATCGAAATGCCATCAATTCTTCATCATTGCTGTGAAAATTATCAATTAAAAGTTTAAGCTATGGATCGATTCGTAACTGTCGCATGTTTGCCTACGATTTGTTTTATACGTTTATATACGTTTTTACATCATTATACAGGTTATCTCAAACGTTTGCATTATGTACCAATTGTTAGTGCACTTAATTCTTACATATTTATTTGATAGTACACTGTTTAAATGAATGTTATTAAGTTTAAATATTTGAGTTTAAACAGATGTTATCAAAATAAAAATAAATTATAAATTATAGTTGTTTAAATTTAAGTATGTTTAAATTTGTATATTTATTTAAATATTTTAACATTGGCCCCTTTCCAAAATCATAGCTACGCCATTGCGACGACGTGTATTAAACACAGTAAAAAATATATTGCAGCGAACAAACGTCGGCGACAAGCGATAATATTTTTTTTTTTCTTAAGTGTGCTACCATATTTTGACAAACTTGCACGCCTCCACCGTCTCGAGTTCACAACAACCATGCTGGGGTGCGACAAAGCCAAATCACCATTTCCGGTACAACACTAGAAGCCGTCGAGGTTTATTAAGGCCGAAGTCAAACGGTTCTTAAGTCAGTCGGTCGTCAGTTTTCATAAACAAAAACATGTTCACGACAAACATACTTCGAAGATATGGAACAAGATATATATAAATAAATAGAATAATTTATATATATAAATATATAATAATAACATATGCACTTTGGTCTACATAAATACTATTTGAACTAATTTATTATAATTTTTAATCACACCGTCTTCAAATTATGAGAATAACAAAATGTGAGGCCAGCCCCCAAGTTAAAAAATTTGTTCGAAACATTTTGTTACTTTTCATAAGTAATTTTTTATTGTTTAATCAACTATTAAATATATAATTTTATTTACAAAACTTACAAACTAAATTTGATCGGGTCATCATTTCATTTACGTACTCATTAAATTGTAATATTTGATTTTGAAAATAGTGTAGAATTTTCTCAAATTCTTGATTGATTCAGTTAGATTTCTCAGAAACAATATGGATGTGAATAAATACTTTATTGATGAGTACTATGTATAAATAAAATGTATTTTATTAAGTAACTTATTCAACGGTTGAATTGAGTCGGTGATCAATTGAAAGAAATTAATAACTGTTTTTATTAAAATTATTTTTATTTGTATAGATAATACTGTTTTCACTAAAAATTCATATTTATTGGTTTCCATGAATAGTCAACAGGAAAAGTTTGTTGTAAATTATTAATGTTCCTCACTCAGTATGACGAAATCTATTCTAATATTATATAAATTGTACTAGACATTTATATTTATTTTTCAAAATTAGCCATTTGAGTTTGAATAATTATTTAGACCAATTATTATTTTAAATATATTTGTTACTATAACCGTTAATTATTATTAGATATCAGATTATAATTTTCATCAGACCAAAAATAAATATACGACTCAATCTATACCTACCTAATTAACAGTTTTTAGATTTACAATTCAGCTTGCTCCTTAGTCATTTGTAAGGTAGTTCTCCATGACAAATCAATAACAAGTTTGCTGCGTGAAGCCGTCCTATAAATTCATGCATCCATATGAGTTTTAAGTTCACGTGTGTGACAAAAAATGTGTCAAATCACTATCATGATCTTGTCGACCAACGTATTGAGACAATCATCGAAGCATGCAGTTCGATTCCCTGTCGTAAATGAAATGTTCGGCTGAACCGTAATCAGTATTGAAAATTATTGAGTTATTATTAACATTGTATTGAAAGTTTACTCACCTTGTACAGATGTATGTATAGATTTTAAATATATTAGTTGTTATCGTAAATAAAACAAAATCTTAAAAGAAGTCTTAAAGAAAAAAATATATTTTAAAACCTGTTCAAGATTGAAGTATACTAAGAAATAAACAAATAATAACTAGTCTATTTTATATATATATTTTTTTTTACCAACTTATTAAAAACTATATTGTTTTGATAATGTATAAGACAATATATCTAGACATTTTGGTGTATGCTTGAGTGTAATATTAATTTTTTCAATTATTGAACTCATAATGTGCACACATAATTTAACACAATAACACATTTTGAACTATTTAGTGTTTTGAATATTCTTTTTTGTTTTAATTAAAATATTTTTCGAAAATATAAAAAAGGTTTTTAATCAAAAAGTGAAAGCCAATCTTGACATCAATGTTTTATTAAGTATTATAAAATAATCATTGCAAATAAAACCAAAAAGAAATCAACTCTTTGTAAAAAGAAACACTGTAAATAAAATTTAATTTTTGATTTTAACACAACTTCTCAATAATTCTCAGTGTTATATATTTTAAAATTCAAAAAATGCATTTAAAAAAATAATTGATGTATATATGATCTTATACCCCAGCTAAAATTATATATAAAAATTTAAATAAACAAAAAATAAAAAAGATTATTTTGAGTTTTATTTCATTTAGTTCTTTTAATGTTTTATTTATTCCTAGAAAATGTTAAGTATGACACAAAAATTACTTCCGAAAAAATGTTTTACGAATATTACAATTTAATATCTAATATTTAAGTAATACTTATCATATTAGTATGCGGATTGTGTAATTCAATATTACTTTAGCCAAAACATGTCTTCTTTTTTCTTCAATTACATCATAATTGTCGTCCAATGTGAAATAATGCCTTTAAAATCAATTAAAATATATAAACAATATCGTCAAAATATTAGCAGATCATTATTCACGAGTAATCAGAACCTCCCTTACCCCAGCACCACGAAGTTAAATTTATTGGATAAAAATCATGTAATGAATTTGTAAGTAATTCGTAATTTTTTGTAACCACAAATTCGAAATTCGTAACCTAGTTTTAACCGCCTAAAAACCGCATTCTTTTTCCGGGTGCCAGGGGAAGCTTACCCCAGCACCCGCTTTTTTGACCAATAGACCTAGGAACTTCAAACCAGTGTCAATAGTTGGTAAGGAATTCGTAATTTTTTGTAACCACAAATTCGAAATTCGTAACCTAATTTTAACCGCCTAAAAACCGCATTCTTTTTCCGGGTGCCAGGGGAAGCTTACCCCAGCACCCGTTTTTTTGGTTAGGTTAGGTTAGGTTAGGTTATGGCATCTTGCCGCGACGTCGACGATGGAACCGCGCGCAGTGCGCGATATCGCCGACGTCTTGTTCCCGAGCCGACCTCACCCGGAGGCCGGTGACGGAGAGGCGCCCGCTCGCGCCGTCGGGGGACTCGCGGTCGTGCCGGAGTTCTCCTTAGCTGAGGTCTCGGCGGCCGTAGGCCGCTTTAAGTCGCGTAACAGGGCCCCCGGACCGGACGGCATACCGAGCCGGGTCTGGGGCGCCGTGCACGCGACTAGACCGACGATGCTGCTGGGCACGTACAATACGTGCCTGAGGAGCGGAATCTTTCCCGGGCGCTGGAAGCGGGCTCGCCTCTCGCTTCTCAGCAAACCGGGAAAACCCGAGGGGATTCCGTCTTCCTATCGACCGTTGTGTCTTCTCGACGACGCGGGGAAGATCCTGGAATCGCTGCTGGTGAGCCGGATGGAGGCTCATATGTCCGGAACGGGTATCGTGCTGTCCGACAGGCAGTACGGTTTCCGGAAAGGACGGTCGACCGACGACGCGTTGCGCGTCGTACAGACGCGTCTCGTCGACGCGTGCAACGCCCGTCGGGTGGCGGTGGCCGTGAGTCTGGACATCCGGAACGCGTTCAACTCGGTGGACTGGGGGGTTATCCTCGCGGCGCTGGAGCGTATGGATTTCCCGCCATACCTCCGGCGGATCCTAGGGTCGTATCTGGGCGGCAGGGTTCTGCACCTGTGCGACGACGAACAGGGAGAGCCGATCACCATGGAGATCACCTGCGGGGTACCGCAGGGCTCCGTGCTCGGTCCTCTCCTCTGGAACGTCGCGTACGACGCCGTGTTCCGTCTTCCCCTGCCCAGGGAACGATCACGGTCGGTTACGCGGACGACACGTTGATCGTGGCGGAGGGGGACACGGTGGAAGCGGTGCAGAACCGCGCGAACGCCGCACTCGCGACGGTGGCCGAGCACATACGTGTGCTCGGCCTACGGCTGGCCGTCGAAAAGACGGAGGCCGTAGCGTTTACGAGCCGTCGCGGGACGGCGGAACCCCGGTTACGGCTTGAGGGTCAGGCCGTACGACTAGGAGCGTCCCTGAAGTACCTGGGAGTGATCCTAGAGAACAAGGGGACGATGTTCGGTGCGCACTTGCGCGCCGCGTCGGCGAAAGCCGAGCGGGTGATGTCCGCCCTGTGCGGACTCATGCCGAACGTGGGCGGCCCCCGGGAAAGCCGTAGACGTCTGCTGGTGAGTGTCGTGCAATCGATCCTATTGTACGGCGCTCCGACGTGGGCGCCTACGCTGGCTTATAACCCGCGGGGCGTAGAAACGTTGGCGAAGGTCCAGCGTAGGGCGGCCATCAGGAGCGCCTGTGCGTACCGCACAGTCTCCCGTGACGCCGTGCTGGTCGTCGCGCGGTTACCCCCTATCGACCTCCTGGCGGTCGAACGCGCTTCGGCGTACGACGCGAGGAGGGCGACACCGCCGGCAGCGGAAGGACGGCCTTCGGGAACTCCGGCTACGTCGGGCGACCCGAGAGCCATGACGACGGACGAGTGGGCGGGGAGGGTAGCGAGATGGGACGCTCCCATCGGGAGCGGACGGGACTGGACCCGGACACTCATACCCCCCACGCTACTCGATCGGTGGGTGAGGAGATCGCACGGTGAGATGACGTTTCATCTCTCCCAGCTGTTAACGGGGCACGGTTGTTTCAACCGGTTTTTACACCGGATCGGCCGTGCTCCGGAGAGCGGGTGTTCCCACTGCGGACCACCCGACTCTTACAGCGAGGAGGATGACGACGCGTTTCACACGCTCGTTCGCTGCGAGGCGTTCGAGTGGGCCAGGAACGATCTTATACGCGTTATAGGTCGTTTCCGGCCGCGTGATCTCGTCGCCCAAATGCTGGAGTCCCCGGCGAAATGGGAAGCGGTTGCTCACTTCGCTTCGACCGTGATGGGTCTGAAGGAGGAAGCGGAGCGGGAGAGGCAGTCCCTGCAGGGGATTGCTCCATCGCGTGGTTGGAGGAGAAGGAGGGTGGCAGCTGGTCGCCTTCTTGATATGTAAACTGTGAGGGGAGGAGCAGTAAGCATCTGCTCTGTTGCTCCTCCCCGCCAAAATTTGTATTACTTTTTTGTGAGGGGTGGCTTGGCCGGGGATTGTCCGGTCATCCACCCCAACGGAAAATTGTTTTTTCTTTTTATAAATAAACGATGGCGACCCACTGCCCCAAGCACTGCTGCACAGGCATTCAGGGCAGTGGGTGTATTGCCGATATAAAAAAAAAAAAAAAAAAAAGGTTATGGCATCTTGGAACGGGTATCGTGCTGTCCGACAGGCAGTACGGTTTCCGGAAAGGACGGTCGACCGACGACGCGTTGCGCGTCGTACAGACGCGTCTCGTCGACGCGTGCAACGCCCGTCGGGTGGCGGTGGCCGTGAGTCTGGACATCCGGAACGCGTTCAACTCGGTGGACTGGGGGGTTATCCTCGCGGCGCTGGAGCGTATGGATTTCCCGCCATACCTCCGGCGGATCCTAGGGTCGTATCTGGGCGGCAGGGTTCTGCACCTGTGCGACGACGACCAGGGAGAGCCGATCACCATGGAGATCACCTGCGGGGTACCGCAGGGCTCCGTGCTCGGTCCTCTCCTCTGGAACGTCGCGTACGACGCCGTGTTCCGTCTTCCCCTGCCCAGGGGAACGATCACGGTCGGTTACGCGGACGACACGTTGATCGTGGCGGAGGGGGACACGGTGGAAGCGGTGCAAAACCGCGCGAACGCCGCACTCGCGACGGTGGCCGAGCACATACGTGTGCTCGGCCTACGGCTGGCCGTCGATAAGACGGAGGCCGTAGCGTTTACGAGCCGTCGCGGGACGGCGGAACCCCGGTTACGGCTTGAGGGTCAGGCCGTACGACTAGGAGCGTCCCTGAAGTATCTGGGAGTGATCCTAGAAAACAAGGGACGATGTTCGGTGCGCACTTGCGCGCCGCGTCGGCGAAAGCCGAGCGGGTGATGTCCGCCCTGTGCGGACTGATGCCGAACGTGGGCGGCCCCCGGGAAGGCCGTAGGCGTCTGCTGGTGAGCGTCGTGCAATCGATCCTATTGTACGGCGCTCCGACGTGGGCGCCCACGCTGGCTTATAACCCGCGGGGCGTAGAAACGTTGGCAAAGGTCCAGCGTAGGGCGGCCATCAGGAGCGCCTGTGCGTACCGCACAGTCTCCCGTGACGCCGTGCTGGTCGTCGCGCGGTTACCCCCTATCGACCTCCTGGCGGTCGAACGCGCTTCGGCGTACGACGCGAGGAGGGCGACACCGCCGGCAGCGGAAGGACGGCCTTCGGGAACTCCGGCTACGTCGGGCGACCCGAGAGCCATGACGACGGACGAGTGGGCGGGGAGGGTAGCGAGATGGGACGCTCCCATCGGGAGCGGACGGGACTGGACCCGGACACTCATACCCCCCACACTACTCGATCGGTGGGTGAGGAGATCGCACGGTGAGATGACGTTTCATCTCTCCCAGCTGTTAACGGGGCACGGTTGTTTCAACTGGTTTTTACACCGGATCGGCCGTGCTCCGGAGAGCGGGTATTCCCATTGCGGACCACCCGACTCTTACAGCGAGGAGGATGACGACGCGTTTCACACGCTCGTTCGCTGCGAGGCGTTCGAGTGGACCAGGAACGACCTTATACGCGTTATAGGTCGTTTCCGGCCGCGTGATCTCGTCGCCCAAATGCTGGAGTCCCCAGCGAAATGGGAAGCGGTTGCTCACTTCGCTTCGACCGTGATGGGTCTGAAGGAGGAAGCGGAGCGGGAGTGGCAGTCCCTGCAGGGGATTGCTCCATCGCGTGGTTGGAGGAGAAGGAGGGTGGCAGCTGGTCGCCCTCTTGATATGTAAACTGTGAGGGGAGGAGCAGTAAGCATCTGCTCTGTTGCTCCTCCCCGCCAAAATTTGTATTACTTTTTTGTGAGGGGTGGCTTGGCCGGGGATTGTCCGGTCATCCACCCCAACGGAAAATTGTTTTTTTTTTTTTTATATAAATAAACGATGGCGACCCACTGCCCCAAGCACTGCTGCACAGGCATTCAGGGCAGTGGGTGTATTGCCGATATATATTAAAAAAAAAAAAAAAAAAAAAAAAGGTTATGGCATCTAATATAATTGGATCGACATTTGGAATCCTTCCACTCATTTTAGCGTAATTATTATTAAAATACATACAAACAAGTATTATTTAAAACGGTCTCTGACGAATAAACGCAAGCGACTCATTGAAAATAATAAGTGATGCATATAATAAAATGCAATGATAAAATCGAGCAAAAAGACGGGAATACCAATTATCAAAAAAAAAATAAGATGACACAAATACCAGTTTTGCTTGAAGTATATTTAGATTACACACATTTGTCTCACAAAACATTCCAAATAATTTAAAATATTGTTACGAATTTCAAATTTGTGGTTACAAAAAATTACGAATTCCTTACCAACTATTGGCACTGGTATGAAGTTCCTAGGTCTATTGGTCAAAAAAGCGGATGCTGGGGTAAGCTTCTCCTGGCACCCGGAAAAAGAATGCGGTTTTTGGGCGGTTAAAATTAGGTTACGAATTTCGAATTTGTGGTTACAAAAAATTACGAATTCCTTACCAACTATTGACACTGGTTTGAAGTTCCTAGGTCTATTGGTCAAAAAGCGGGTGCTGGGGTAAGCTTCCCCTGGCACCCGGAAAAAGAATGCGGTTTTTAGGCGGTTAAAATTAGGTTACGAATTTCGAGTTTGTGGTTACAAAAAATTACGAATTACTTACAAATTCGTTACATGATTTTTATCCAATAAATTTAACTTCGTGGTGCTGGGGTAAGGGACCTGTAATCAGATACAACTATCATAAAATATCAAAAAGTTATACTAAAAATAAATGTATTTATATATATAAATCATTTCAAAAATTGCTAATTAAATTAAATTAATATTAAAGATATATTATTATCATTCTTATTTTAAAAAAAAAATTCTTTAAGTAGTTTACTTTCATGCTTAAGCGACATCCGCAACACCTGCAACTCACTACCTCTTTTATATAATTAATTTTAAAAAAGTTTTAAATTAAATATTTTTTCTTGCCAGTTGCACTTGTTTTACAAGTAACAAATAGGTGACTAATTTAACTTACCTATATAGTATATTTTTTAATATCTATTTAAATTACACATACATATATACATATTTATATAAATTATATTCTGAGTGGAGTCATAATACCTATGATTCTGAGGTAGTTGGAACCAATGTTAAAAGAATAGAATCTGACATTTAATTGCACTATTTAAATTTTGTATATGTTGTTGTAGCTGGTAAGGTTATGAAATTGTTGGAACACAGTCTACATTGAATAAAGGTTTTTATAGAGGTAAAGTTTTGAAGAAAATTGATGACACAACTTATTTAATTCATTATATTGATTTTGGTGCTACGGATAATTTAACTATATCAAATATATTTGAAAATTCTAATGATTTCATGGAAATATATTATATTTATATTCATGTTATATTAATATAATATAAAATGCTATTAAAAAATATTTGAAATTCTTATTAATTTTTTTATATTGATTTTAATAAACATTGTTTAAATAATTTGACATTATTCATGTTATTTTATTATTCGTTTCTTATCGTAATTTAGATTTCTTCTACTGTGATGAAAATTATTCTTAAAGAAATTAAATCATCTTATGCATCGAGTGTAGAAGCTTCAACTATATTACTAATGTGTTAGTAAAATCTAAACCAATGTCAATAGTAAATTAAATTTTGCCTAATAAGTCAAAGAAGAAAGGCACCAAAATAAAACTTCTATAATTTTCAAATTATTTAATCATGTTTATATCAGATGAATAAAGAATCAACTTATACTCTGTATTTTAACTTTTTTATCAATCGAAATTCAACTGTATACATATCCAACAATACTAGACTGTAATTTGAACAATAGAAAAAAGTTGGAAATAGAGCAAATGCCTAAAAAAAAAAATATCTAAAGTAGTATAATATTAGTCAAATATTTCTCATTTTTTTTTTTTTTTTACATAATACAAGTACATAATTTATAATTTAATAATTTGGTAATGTATTAAATAATTTATAATTTGACAGAACAGAACGCGCGATGTGGAGACTTGTCATTTCATCTATCGCGCTGTACACCGTGACGTTGGGAACTGTCACCGTCGATGGAGGAGTGATACGGTTGCAGCGTGGACACGAAAACAAAGGCGTCTCACGTCTGTACTCGAACCAAGCATCGATAACAACACCGCCGCCGACCGATAATGAATTTCCGTCCCAAAAAGACATGAAGACGCAGATAATGGACGAGCCGCATTACCAGGCCTACAAAGACACCAAGCGACCTGTCCGGTGGTCATCGTCATCGATGCCGCCACCGGCCGAAGAGGAATTTCCGTCCAAAATGGACATAAAGTTGCAGATGGTGGGTGAGCTGCATTATTCGTAAACGGCACGCAGAGGAACCACCCTACCTGTCCGGTGCTCGCCGTTGCTTGGACGTAGAGAGCGAGACGGGCCACAACGGTGACTGTGAATTTGTTAGGTTCCCCCCATCGCCATATCACCGATGGATACTCGAGTCGTATCTGGGTGGCAGGGTGTAGCACCTGTGGCTTGCCGTCGAAAAGACAGACGCCGTAGTGCTCACGAACCGTTATGGGCGCAAGGCTCTATGCTCGGACCTCTCCCCTGGAACGTCGCTAGGTGCGACGAGGTGCAGTCTCTGCAGGGGATAGCTCCATCGCGGCGCTATAGGAGAGGGAGAACCATAAGGCCCTTTCATAAGCTTTAAGTAGTTTTTTTATAAGAGGAGGAGCGGGAAGCACTCTTTTGCCTGTCCTCCTCGAGCACGCGCTTATGCACCAAACGTATACATTAATTTGTAACAGGTGGAGTAGCCGAGGACTGTCCGGTCATCCACCCCCGTGAATAATTGTTTATTTTTGTTTTTAATAAATAATGGTGACCCACTGCTTTAAGGATTGCTAAACAGGTTTCCAAGATGTTAGGGTGGGTGGTTTAGGTGGGTGCATTGCCGATAAAATAAAATAAAACGACTCCCCCTCTTGGGACTCACCTTGTCGTGGTGAGGGGGCTTGATCGGTCGTTCGATGACGCTTAGTGCTATGCTAACGGTGGTATATTCCACCAGCAGAGTCTCCCATGTTGGAAAGGAATAAGCGGAGAACGTCTTGACTAAGAGTTCTGAGTCGGCCCTTACTTTAATTAGTTGGGGTCGGTAAGGCTGGAGGGAGCCTGCTAGCATTTAGCAAATCCCTGCCGACCTGGCGGATAGGTATAAAACCCGGAGAAAGTTACTCTTTAAAACTCAATATGAAAGTTGATAACAGAAATATTGTTACCACCCCAGGGTCATCGGAACCCCAGGGGTCGGCAGTAGTGAGTGGATCCGGAATAAAACTCGGGTCCAACGTAGCGGGCCCACTACGGTCGTCGTCCAGTGACCGCGAGGTCCTGAGAAAATGCAGGACACAAATAAGGGTCGTCAGGGCCGAAGTTGAAAAGCCGAGAATGGATGACGTTCTAGCAGCGTACGGCAAGGTGCAATTGAAATATTTAGAACAACGAAAGACCAATACAAGACAAACGGTCGAAAATAGAAAGAGCCAAGTGTAGTTAAACGGACCGCATCTACCGCATTACCAGCAACAGCAGCAAAGATCGCCGAAGCAGCTTTCGCAAGGGGACCAAACAAAAAAGGAGGAGTTTGGAGGTCCGCTTCCGACCGCGTTCGTGTACGTCCCCGGCCAGACCCTATGGGTGGAGGTAATGATTCATGTCCGGAAGCTCGCGGCTGAGCGTAAATCCAGACCGAAACCGGTGAACGATAACAACGTGATCGGAATGGTGATGGACTCGGTGGGGGACAGAGAACACCAGTCGTCGCCCCTTGCCAAACAGACACGTGCTGAGGTTAGTACAGACTAATTTAAACCACTGCAGGGACGCCCAGGACCTGTATTAAAAGTCCGTCGGTACAGAGAGATCTCGGTGGCGCTCGTATCGACAGCAACGGTCGTACAGGGAAACGACGTTTCGTTTTACCTAGCTGTTAACGGGACACAGCTGTTTCAACAGGTTCTTGCATTGGAACGGCTGTGCACCGGCGAGCGGGTGTTCCCTTTTTGGACCACCCGACTCGTGCAGGAGAACGATGACGCATTTTACACGCTCATCCGCTGCGAGGCGTTTGAGCGTGTCTGGGACGAGCTGAACTTTAAAATCGGAAAGCTGCTGTTTTGAAACTTAATCGTCCTTTCCACACCATCAAAAAAATTACTCTTATTTCGCATTAATCTATTCGAAATATTTTAACCTGCGATTTGTGTAAACTTCTATGTCATGATTATATGTAACGATTTAAAGGAAAAAAAATATTGATTAACGTCTATTTAACTCTGCTAGTATGAGCAGTTTGTTAAAACAGTCGACGTTAAGACATGTTTGTCAAATTTCGAGATTAATTATTATTCTCTTGAACTCAGTCGGAAAAATCAATTTTATTATTTTCTCTCTCGTAAAAGCTAATCACTCATGTTTTCATTATAATATCTGTAGATACCACCATATTTATCTCATACCGAATTTTCGTAGACGTACGATTATAATGAGTGCGACTAGAATCCGTAACTCGATTCATTTTCAAATGTACACATATACCGATTACGATACTCATCGTACAAGACATAATTAGCGGAGTGTTGTTATCATGATAATCTTATCAATGTATTAGCCTTAACCATTGATTATAGAATACGTAACATATTGAATAAGTATGTAACAGAACAATCCTCCAAAGTAACATTATTTAAATCATCATTATTAATTAAATACTGATCCGTCAATGTAGAAGAAGAGAGGGATAAATTAGAAATATTTTCAGTGTCAGAATCAGAAGATACTTTTGAGCTTTTATTTTGTAGTCTTACTGAATCAATTAATATCGGATTATCATCTTGGGTTGCTTCACAGTTTGCTCCTTTAAATGTATGTAATGAAAAAATTAACAATATATTTACACATTATTTTTAAAAATATATATAAATTAAATAAATAAAAATGTATATATATATATATATATAATTGTATATTTAAATATACAAAAAAAATCATAGAGTATTAAATAAAATATAAAACAGTTGTAAGTTGTTTTATTATTACTGGTTTCGACAAAAAGTCAATATCAGGTAATTTTTGAAGAAAATACAACAACAGAAGAATAATATAAAAATGAAATTTCTTAGAAAAAATACATAGAGAAATAATATAGAGAATATTATGAATATTAAAATAAAAAGATATTTATATTATTGGAGACAGGCGCGGATCCAAGGGGTGATCGCCCCCCCCCCTCGTAGACTATTGTTAATTTTTTTTATTAGTATCGTTTTATAATTCTAACTCTTATCTATGATACTATAGAAAGACAATTTAAAATGAAGTTGTAGCTATGAGATTTTTCGGTTTTAACGTTTTTGATAACCAATAAAAATAAATACCTCTTTTTATCAAAGTACATATAATTGTTTTCATATATGTATAGCAGTTTAATTATTGAAGATACGTGAACCTTAAAAATTGATGGGTTACACATAATATAATATACCTACAGTATAGCTCTTAAATATCTCGAACATCTCCGTAGAGGACAATAAATTGTTCCGATAGCAGCCGCAACCGCCACGCGATTCGACATTCCAATTTTTGATAATTTGAAAGAAAAAACTACACAAGATTAAAACTACATATTTCTTCAATGTTATAAATTTAAAATTTAAACTTTTTTTTTACCTGAATTTATTATCCAAATTTCTAATCTTTCGTCATTTGGAAACCGATACATTTGTAAATTTGGAAACATTCTCTTCGATTTTCCACAATTTAAATACTGACACTTATTACCAGCCATCTTCAAAATATAATTATAATATAATATGAAATTAACTAAATAATAATAATAATAATAAATAAATGAATGAATAATAACAATTAATGTTTAAAATCATATATTGTAAGTAGTGATGGGCACAACCGAATGAAAACTATCGAACTATTCGATAGTCTAAAACTATCTACTTATTTGATAGTTTTTAAAAACTATTTTACGGGAACAAATGTTTTTCGATAGTATCGGACTACCGAACTATCAGTTCCATGTCCCTGGCCCCCCCCCACCTCGGAATTTTGACACCAAAATAATGTCATTCGTTTGTGCTTTGTTTGTGCACGTTTGTGCTTTTTATCCCATCGTTTGTGCTTAAGCCGTTCCCGAGTTATCGGAATTTCAATGTGGGGGGCTCCGTTCCCAAGTTATCGGACTTTCAATGTGGGGGGGCTGGAGACACGCTCAGCCCCCCTCCTCGGAATTTCGAGTTTAACGAGCGTCTTCTAACTTACCCAAACATTTATGCACCGAATCACCAATTTAAAATGTTAAGTCAATTAGCTCATCCGTTCTTTTAAATATTTTGTGTTTTATTGAAATTAATGAAAAGATGAGATACTAAAAGATAGTAAAGAAAAAAAACAAATAACGTTGATAAATTTTAAATTATAATTACTTAATTAATTATTATTTAATACATAATTAAAGGAAATTCACATTTTTTTGTTTTTATGCAATTCGGTGCTGGGAGGATGTACCTACCGATTAATGACATATTAAAAATAGTATATATTGTTGTTTAAATTATGTATTAAATAATCAAAAGTGGATACTATTTTAACTGATAATATATAGTTTAACAGTTAATCCAACCTGAATACCGACATCTAACTATATGTATTGGTGTGTGTATTGTTTAAGTGACCTTTCTCCTGCAAATGAACAGAACACGTGACATTGTACGTACACCGCGACTGCGACGTCTACAAACGTGGCTTCCTTTTCTTTTCCTTATCTGCTTATCTGAATGATTTTATACCTACGTCTAAATAATTGCATTTGTCAAATCACTTGGTATAATGTATACCACCACTAATGTACTAATGTATACCACCACCATATTATAGTTTATAAAAACATTGATAAAATCATAATTGATATAATATTTTAAGTGTGTTAGTATACGTATTTTGAAAAGAATACACAATACAAGAAAATTATTTAACGAATATTGTGTTCACGGCCAGTCCAGCATTTGCGACTATTCTATCTACGGAGTATATTATTTTGTTATAATTGTATTAAATTTATTATGCTATTTATTATTTGTGTTACTTCGAATATGTAAAACAAAAATGGACTGTATAAAAAGAACGTTCTTAAATTGAAATTTTTGTATATTATAAAACTCCAATCGCGATACAAGATTAAGTATGAAAAATGTTCTATTCAAAAATAAATAATTAGGACACAACTTAATTAACTGGCCAGTATAGGGGCTTTAAACAAACTAGATATATAAATATAAAAAATATAATAAAAATAATAATATAATAAAATAAACCGTTTTCGACGACGATGGCATTCGAACGGCGGTAGTTACTACTCCGATAGTGACTGCCGGCGGAGTTGGTAGTGACAACGGTGGTGCAAAAAGATAGACAGTGACCGACGACGGTAACAGTAACGCACAAAAAGCCAAACGGTAACGGTAACAATAGGTAATAAAAATGTATATTACACTATATATATTAAGTGTATATCCGAAGACGACTCGCCGACGACAGACAGAAAAAATAACGATAAACGGCGGTAATGATGGTAATTAATGATATTGGGTGCATCGGTCAATGCTCCGCTAGTATGGCAGCAATACGCCCGAACAATTTGTATTACAGTAATATTAAAATTATATTCGATTTTACAAATATTTTGGTAAGTATACATATAAATTATTTATTAACTTTATATTTATTTTAAAAAAAATTTAATTTAATGTAATATTATAATATATATATATATGTCCATTATTTCAATTAAAAAGACGTCATACACCCAGTTTTTAAGAAGTTCTATATAGGCAATTTTAAAGATCTTTAAGAAAAATGTTATGTTATGTTAGTTATTGTTCTATTTTGATGTTATTGTTATATTTAATTTGTTTAGTTCAGATATTTCATTATATTTTATTTAATAGCTATTTGTTCATTTTTTACTCTTTATTTTAATTTTGTTACATTTTTATGTTATGCTATATTGTATAATATTCATATAATATTAAATTAATAATTAAGGTAATATACATTTAGTTATTTATTAGTGGTTTTATTTATCTAAGATGAAAAAAATTATCCATATTTTAACTACACTATGTCTTACTAAATAAAAGTAAAGAGTACAAACACTACAATCGGAACCAACATAAAATGGTTAAACCATATACCAATTACTGTACTGTATATTATTTACATATTGCTCTTAAAAACATTTACTAGACCGGTAACGTTAGGGTTTAAAAGAAGATATTAAAGAACTCGTGATTTGCAGTCTTTAGGTAGATTTTTCTTGCACGTTTTACGAAATAAACACAAACAATGGGATAAGAAGCACAAACGTGTACAAACGAATGACATAATTTTCGAATCAAAATTCCGAGGTGGGGAGGTCTGAGCATGTCTCCAGCCCCCTACATTGAAAGTCCGATAACTCGGGAACGGCTTAAGCACAAACGATGGGATAAAGAGTACAAACGTGCACAAACGAAGCACAAACGAATGACATTATTTTGATGTCAAAATTCCGAGGTGGGGGGGGGGCAAGGGACATGGAGCTCGAACTATCGACCTACCGAACTATCGGCCTATCAAACTATCGGTCTACCAAACTACCGGACTATGATGGGCATTACCGAGTATATTCGAACTATTCCATAGTTTTCGTATATTAGAGAACTTGTGATTATTTTATACACAAATGTTTAAAACCCGAAATCACAAAAATTATACACAATATCCGCGTATACGAATTTCGACAACTACGTATACGCGGATATTGTGTATAATTTTTGTGATTTCGGGTTTTAAACATTTGTGAATAACAATTAATGTTTAAAATCATTTATTGTAAGCGTGGCACGAATCACAATATAAGATAATGATAGCAAAATAATAATCAGTATTCGGTTAATATTTACAATTTCATTTAAACAAACATTCTATTAATAGCAGGGAAGGCCACTCGACCACACATGAACCTATCGCAGCGTCCTACGTGGGCGAACTCAACGCGAAAATATCAAACAGTTGAATTTGTATGTCGGTGGCCTACGTGAGCGGACGCACGCGAATCAAATGGTTTGATATTTTCACGCGATTTGAAAGCGATTTGTGGAAAACCCGTAGGGTATTTTATTTCACTTGAAACACGTGTAGACACTGCGTATCATACGCATGCCGATTATTATTATCAGCGTGCCGAAAAATTATTATAAAATTATCAAAACGGTTGCGTGACAAAGTTAATTGATTAAAACTTTATTTTTTATTATTAATTCATAATTATTTACAATGGGTTTACGATTGTTCAAAATTTTTCTGGAGACGATCGTACAATGTGGAGGGCCAACTTCATGTACATCGTCCAGTGACGCGGTTACAGAGCGACTGCATGAACAGTCGGTCGTTAGAAAAGCGCGGTCGCCGCGCACGTAGGACGGTCATGCCGCTTCCCGTCTCGCCGCGAGGATCGTTCGAATTTTCGCGTCGCGTTGAGTTCGCCCACGTAGGACGCCGCGTATGGTGAGGGCACCACCCCCTTGCATCCAAACTACACTAGCGCTTCATAACAGTTGCATCCAACGAGTGGTCGCCAAATATTAACATTGCGTGGGCCATCTGTGCATTCTATAATCAATGGTTATACCAAGCCCGTTATAAAAATACATTTTGTTACATATAATACGTTACATCATATTTGGGATGGGGTCTAGGACCGTTTTTCCGCCCAGACCGTTTCGCCCTCCCGGACCGTTTCGCCGCCAGACCGATTCGCCGTCCAGACCGTTTCGCCGCCGGACCGTATCGCCGCCACGTCGAATATTTTCGTGACCGAACTATTAACTACTAAGCATATTTACGTGCAATAAATTCTGCCTTTGTAAAATTTTATATAATTTTGTTTAATAATATTAAATTTGATTCTATGTCACTGCGCATATTTGGTAAGTACTTAAAATTACTCATTACAATAATAATTATTAAAACACTAGGTGTTTAATATTATATCCTTTAATAAGAAAGACAAAATTAATGATCATATGCCCAATTTTAAATTCTGAGTGGAGCGAGGAATGTATTGGTTTAACAATGGTGTGTTTTGTTTATGTCTGTAACTAAAAATTGTACCAGAAGAAGCGCTCCAATATTTACGTTAGGTTTAGTCCTCAATCGGTAGGAAATTTGATGTAGTTAGTACTTTAGAGAGATCATTTTTTAATTTCCTCAAAAGAACAAAAATAAAAATAAAATACTCAAAGATTATCAAAAAATTACATATCTATCTACTATCGTAATTTTTTCGTAATTTTAAAACTATATGTAATTTGTTTTAGATATTTTATGTTTTTTGACAAAGTGTATTATTTTGATAGAAAATACAAATTGAAATTAAACATTTTTAATTACCTAAGTTTACTGTAAGAAATCATATTTAAATGATGGACAGTAAGTATTTAATCCATTCTATTCCCTTTGGTTATTTATTAATTAATCCGTTATTAGTATCTTCCTTGTTCTTTTCGTTTTTATTATATGTAATATTGATATCAATAATATTATTGTAATTATCACCAACTCCACTATGCCTCGGTATAAAAGAATAAAAGATATTGAAATTTTCAATATGGCTAGGCTACCATTTCTCCGGCCTCCACAGTTTTAAATTTTGATTTTCTCAAGTTAGTAACATAATACAAACGTGAGATCGGGTAGCACAAATAGCACAAACGAATGAAAAAAATAAATAAATTTTACAATATAGCGAGGCTGGCGAAATGGACCTAAATTAATAACATTTATAACATTAAAAAATATAGATTTAAAAACATTAAAATATTTAATTAAAAATTTTAAAGTATATTATCAAAAAAATTAATGTTATTTTGATAAAACACATAGGAATTTTGTAATAATATATAAATAACACATCTCTGAAATAAAATTAAAAATAGCTAATCCACATTAAAATTTTGTTACACATACTTTTAAAAACAATCATATAACTACTTCAATAATGCCTTAGAAATTTTAAATATTTTTTTCATAAAAAAAAAATAAAAATTAAATTTATTTTAAATTATTATTATTTAATATAAATTCTAAAATTAATAATTTATTAAATTATAAATGTTTTTTTTTTCATTTGTTTTTTGTAAAAAGGGGTGGTTAAAATATTTTTTCGTGACGTTTTAGGAAGTTTTAGGACGTGTAGGGGTTTTTTATGTTGCGCCGCTTTAGTTAAGTTAGCAGCGCAAAATAAAAAAAGCCTATAACTTTTAAAAAAATGTCCAACAAATTTCGGGACTTATCCAACAATGACCAACAAATTTGTTGGAAAGGTTTCATTGAAAAATATTAACTTTGCGCCGCTAACCTAACCTTATGCTAACAAATACTACCTTCTATAAATATTATATTATTAATTACGAAATGCATTCATTTCTGTATTAACAGTGGAGTATGCTCGTATTATCCGTAATTCTACGTAATATAATTTAAAATTTAAAATGAATGTTCAAACCAATCGTTTGAAGGACGTGATTTGCCACGAAGGTTATCAATATATTTTTGATAAAATGAGCGCAGATAAAGTCAAAAAATATTATAGATGCCGTATGAGAGATATAAATTGTAAAGGACGAATGTATTTAATGCCTGATGGTACTATACATGTTACGGGCAACCATGGAGGTCATGATGAATCTCCCGTAGACATTGAGGTAAGTAAAATAATAATGTACTTACATTTTAATAAAAATCAATTTTTTTAGAGCTATACGTCTATTTTAGAATGAAGCGATGATGTTATTTGTTTCATAATGTTTTTTCTTTTTGTTTTCGACTAGAAGTGCTTCGTTTAACCCTTTCTTGCCCAAGGCTTGAAAAATTAAAAATAACAAAGTATTTTTTTTTAATTCATTATAAGTTAACCTATTTAAGAACAGAAAATCCTTTAATTACATTTTTTGTATATTTATCCTTTTACAATCCTGGGACTTAAAAGTCTTGTCGAGAGTTTATGATCTAGACTTTAAAGTCCCGTCGGTTAGTTAACATATTTTACTTTTACATATAACCAATACAAAAAATAAGAACCAATTAAGGATATATTTTTTAATAAAATTATAAAAGTACAAGGACTTATAAATTAAAAAATATTTAAAAAGAAATAGATATTTAAGAAACTTAACTAAATTTCGTGATACTCATTGAAACAGATTTTCTATCAATATTATATAATGCACGTAATCTGTCAGCAAGGTCAACACCACCCATATACTTGTTGTAATCTGAAACAATTGTAGGACAGTAAAATTTACTGTCATGCATACCTCTTTTCATTACCTTATCAATCATCATTTCTTCTGGCAAACCTTTTCTGTTTATTCGTATAGTACCACAAGCAAGAGTTTTTTCTAGTTTTAATTTTTGAGCTAATGTTGGAGAAGAAAAATAGTTATCAAAATAAACTTCTCTATATTCATTCCAAACAGATTTAGTTAACTCTAACACAACGCGTTCTCCTAGTCCATATTTTTCAAATTCTGGTTTTAAATTTTCTTCCTTTCCTTGGTATACATGGAAAGCCAACATGTATCCTTTCTCATCTGCCATACTCCAAATTTTATAACCTCTTTTAATCGGTTTCATAGGATTATATTGCTTCAAAGTCAATCTGCCTTTAAATTTTATCATACTTTCATGCACACTGACTTGTATTGTACCAAAATAGTGCGCTTGAATGAATTATTTAACTTTTCAATAATAGGTATTATTTTGAATAATTTGTCTGTATTATTTGGAGGTAATGTTGTATTATTACAGTGTAAGTTCTGTAGAATTTTTTCAAGTGTTTCCCAAGGCATAGCATTCGAGACAAATTTGACTCGTAAATCAGCTGCTGTGTTCCAAAAATCTTTCCATGGTGGTAATTGATGATATCCCATCAAAAAATGTATGCCAACAAATACTAATATATCTTCTTTTTTAATTCTAAGTGTTTTGTTTTGTTGTGTCCCATATAAGTTAGTTTGGTAGAATAAATCATCAATAATAGACTCCATGAAAATCATAAAAACATCTGATGCTTTTTTTTTTTGCATCAAATGATTAATATTTCATTTGTTCCTTCCGGTAATACATATTCAGTTCTAGTTGTTTCAACATCACTTTTTCTAATCCAAATATTAGGTGTTTCTTCAGAAACATCATTTTCTAAATGATCAACGTTAGCACATAAACAATTAAAAATTTAAAATACCAAATGTAAAATTGTTGAACAATACAAAATTAACTAAAAAAAATTCACCTGAATTTTAAACCGTCTTCATATATTTCTTTTTCTTGCTAACAGTTTTCTTAGATTTTGAACATTTAGCTATATTTTGTGTTTGTATTATGTTCAAATTATCTGCGACTTCAACATTACTTACAAAATTTAAATTACATAATAAATAATATATTATATTATTATTAAAAATAAACTATAAATATTCATAATATTATATAATAAAATAAATATATATTGTTTATATATTTATTTTAACCTTCGATAGGGTGATTTTTAAATTTTAATAGCTTTCATCAGAATAGTACAAATCTAAATTTAATAAAATAAAATGTTGATAAATAAAATACAAATTATATATTGAATACATTTTATAATACTATCAGATTTTTGTATAGGTACTTTGTTATATTTAATTTTATATGATATAAAAAAATCAAAACATAATATAATATATCAAAATATCTTCATATATTATATGTAATATGAAGATGTTTTGATATACTTGTTTACTGAAGTAGTATACAACATTATTATTATGTAAGAACAATTTATTTATTATTTATTTATATTTCTTTTTAAATTTTTTGCATCTATGATGTTTTGGGCTAGAGAATTTTAATTTTTTCGAACCAATTAAAATTCAGAATCTAAAACTATCCACAGCTAACCTTTTTCTAATTTTAGACCCTGTCTTTTAATTATAATATTTATATTTTCCTTTATGTAGTCTAATTCATTTTTATATTTATTTTATTGCATTTTTATTTTTTGCTTAATATCTGATAACTTAGTTGAAACAGTTAATAAAATAAACAAATTTTATACAACTCTTATATTTGTTTTCTATAATATTCATTAGCTTCATTGTATATTTATATATTATTATTGTTATTATTTATTTATATAGTTTTCGTTTAATTTAATCACAAACACTTTTGAAAATAGATAGCTTCAACAATTACTAAAATTAAAAGGAGAACTATAGACACAATGGAAGCACCTGCTGTAGCTATTAATCAGTGTATAGGTATGTCAAAATATATATTTAATTATTAAATAAGAGGTATTATTCTGAATTTATGTAGTGTTAAGTTTTTATTAAAGTTTTAACTAGAGCTAGGGATTTCTAGGAGTTTGCATGTTTTCAATAATCATTCAAAACATATCTAAGTAATATTTAAATTTATTTCATAGCAATACAAGTTCATATTTAAAATATATATATTTTTTTTACTGTAAATTACAATAATTTATAGTTTTGTGAATATTATTTAAGAGTTTATTAAAGCTTTCATGGATTGGGAATTTAACTGTGAGATTTTCGGAAATATCCATGTGGTTAATGTTGTTGTTCTGACGTTTCGGAACCTGTAACGGTTCCGAAACGTCAGAACAACATTAACCACATGGATATTTCCGAAAAACACACAGTTAATAATATTATTTAAATATTAAAATAAAAAGGTTTTATTAAATACTATGAATATATATTTTTTTTAATGCATATTTTAAGATTTTTTAGGGCATAAAGTCCCTATTCCTATTTATAACCACAATATATTAACAATATTTATTATGAAACAAAAAATTGGATACATTACAAAACCACTAAACAATAACTTCAAAAGTTTAAGGCATATTTAATATAAATATATTTTTATACAATACATAATATCTTTATACAATCTTTTCATGTTAAAAAGTTATCATCTACTATAAATTATATATCATATTTTTCTTTAACATAAATATCTTATACAATTATTTTTATAATAAATATACAAATTATACACAAACGTATTCATTTATATTACATTGAATTATTTAGAAGGGTTATCTGTTGCCGGTAAAGGAATGCTATCATCTATGAACATATTGAAAAAGACTGTACGAAGAACAAGATATCAAAATGGACCTCAGATTCCTGTTGCTCCATTGACATTAATAGATTTGGAAATTCCAAATAACTTTACAGAGTATGAAGTCGGGCCTGGAGTATTTGAAATTTTTTTATTATGCGATACAGGAGTTGGAATTAATAGAATTCTTATATTTGGTCGCCAAAGAGGTTTAGAAGTACGTTTTTAAACAATTTAATATGTTATTCATTCAGTTAAGAACAATATATCAAGGTTAATCTCTAGTAAGTTGATGTCCTGAACAGAAATGATATACTTCTTTTTCCATATTGATGTCAAGGTAACCGGAGATGTCAATTATGGATTCTGTTGATAATCATTTTATTTCTGATGACTAGCTATTATGTTAATTTTATTTTCCTAGAGTTGTCAATCAACATCATAATATAATCTACACAAACTATTCTATTAATTATATTAATCAAATTATAATAATTTTATTATATAAGTGTTCAATTGTTTTTATTTCTTAGATACTTTCAACATCTTATGAATGGTTTGTAGATGGGACATTCAAAATTGCTCCTAATCTATTTGCTCAAGTATTTGTTATTTTTGGATGCCAAAATGGTGGTATTCACCCTTGTTTATATGCATTATTACCCAACAAAAATCAAGGTACTTACAACAGAATGATTGAAGAAATTAAAAATTTATCACCATGCATAAATGCAGGAAGTATATCAGTGAACTATGAAGTGGCAATTCATAATGCATTTAGAAATAAATTTCCTAATGTCGAAATTCGTGGATGTTTTTTTCATTTAATTCAGAATTTCAAAAAACAAATTGATGCTGCAGGATTAATGGCGTAAGTTAAAACATATAGTTTACAATTTTAATTTATAAACAAATGTCAAATAATGTATGAATCAAATATATATAAATATATACTGACAAGGTTAAAAAAAACCGCATAATATGGGCACTCGATTCGGATTATGTGGGCAATTTTTATTTTATTACGACTAATTTAATCGGGTTTCGTCGTATCTATAAGATTGTGTTTATCAAAAGTTAAACCTTAATGGGACTTTCTTGACTAAATGTGTGTATGTGTTATCAGAAGATATAAAAATAAAGAAATTATTAAAAATTAAGAAAAATAAAGTTCGCGTTTCTGGGCCAATGTTGAAATGTAAAGCCGAAAAATTATCCCAGAAAATAGGTAACAATCAGTTTACTGGTACTGACGGTTGGTTAAGCAGGTGGAATAATAGACACGAGATTAAATTCAAACGTGTGCATGGTGAAAAAGCAAGTGCTGATGAATCCGCCTCTAATGATTGGAAAGTTGACAGGCTAAAAATAATTTTGAACGACTTTTCCCCAGATGATAGTAATTTTATGTAGTATGTAAATGTATTATATTTAGTTTTATTTATACAGTAATTATTTAACATTTTTTTCAATTATATGATTCACGTGTGCATAATAAAAACTTTTTTTAATATGATAATTTTTTTTTAAAACTAATTTCGGTTTTTATGGGCAGCCGCTTAATGTGGGCAAATAGGTCTGGTCCCAACGTGCCCACATTAAGCGGAATCCACTGTATATATTTTTTTCACCTTTTAGGGATTATAGAAATAATGCAGATTTCAATTTACATGCACGCATGATAACTGCATTATCATTCGTTCCGCCTGAAAATGTTGTAGCATGCTTTGAGGAGTTAAGCGAGGAATTTGGACAAGTCGAACCTACATTACAACCAATATTAGATTGATTAGAAATTTATTATATTGGAGTATTGCAAAGGGAAGGTTTTATAAGGGCGCCAGTATTTCCAATTCCAACATGGAATTTATATAATACAGCTCTAGCCGAACAAATGGTAAGTAACTTGATTAAATTTTTAATAGTTTTATTTTTTATTCAGTTTAATTGTGTTAAAATAGAAAACTAACAACATAGCTGAAGCATCACATAGGAGACTTAAAGCCCAGCTTAACATAACAAATCCTACAATTTGGAAATTTATTACTGAGCTAAAAAAAGTTCAAGCTGAAAGAGATATTTATTATGAATTCCTTGTTGCTGGTAATGAACCACCTCCATCCAAAAAGAAATATATTGAGGCGGGAAACCGTATATTAAATTTGGTTCAAAATTTTGGAAACAAACAAATAATGGAATATCTAAGAGGATTAGCCCATAACTTTATCATGGACAACTGAAATAATAAATAATATATTACTTTACAGAATAAATCTACATTTAATTGGATAAAACCAACAAATTATTATTTTTTAAATGAACAGGCAACACATTTCTTCTTATTTCCTTTTCTTTGCGTATGTGGATAAAGAATGGGTAAATATATCTTAGTGGTACCCAGTGTTTTTCACATAGTGTACATTTTGTAAAGTTAACAATGGTAACAAAGTATCAATATATTTCCCAATATATAATAGTTCATCTATCATACAATGTGTACTTACTTTACTTATCTAAATTAATTAAAAATAAATTTATAAATTATTTAATAAAAAAAGGTAATTCATGTCCTGAAACAAGTTATGTAAAATAATTAAAATAGTAATGTACCTATCTCAACTAATTCAAATGAATTTGATATCTCGCCTTGTTTTAAAACTACTTCATTTTCAAATTGAATTAAATGCTTTAATTCTTTTGAACTGATGCAATTGAATATTTTTTAAACTAAACGTAAAATAAAATAACAAAATTGATTATTTTAAGTTTTTAAAATATAACATTTATCAATTTAATGAATATTTAATAAAGATTTAGTACATAGGTAATAATTATTATAACAATAGTAGGCAAGGCCGTATTTGAGGGGGGGTTTTGGGGGTTCAAACCCCCCGAATTTTTTTAATAGTTAAAATAAATTGAATTTATTAAACTAAATTATTAAGGTAGAGACATACTATTTACACACCATATGTCAACCCGCATTTAGACGTAATAAATTTCCAATCTCTTGTTATCGCATTAATTGTTTTGTATATAATTGGGTTTTGCCATAATATTATTAATAACACGCCATGCCGTATGTCTGTACATGTAGTAATATTGTTATTAATTTTATTGTACACAACATAATCTAGTATGTTCGTGTAATCGTACGTATGAACTTGTACGTGTTTGTGAACAAAATATTCATTTTCGGTCAGTTTTGTGTGCACTGTACAGCGTACCTTATTTAAGGTTTAAGTATACATTGACTAAAATTTATTTTATTTCAATATAATGTCAACTCGTAAGAGCAGTTGTACTAATACATTAACGAATTATTTTAATAAAAAATTTAAAACAAGTCATGATGGAAACGAAGCAATTACATCAAGTTCTATATCGACTGCCGTTACAGAAATTACAACAGAAAACTCTACGAATGATATTGCCGATATTGGTTGTTGTTTTTATCAAAAGGTTAGTGATGAATTAAAGTACAAGTTACTTACTTAATGTTTGGAAACCTGATGAAAAGTTTACGTTTCCTATATCGGGGAATAGAAATTTAAAATTTCAATTAAATTGGATTAAACGATTCCCCTGTTTATGTTACACTAATATGCAAAATTCTGGAGCGGTGTGTAAATATTGTGCTATATTTTGTCATCATTTTACCAGTAAAGGTTCACATCAAAAATCTGGAGTATTAGTTACAAAACCATTCAATAAATGGAAAAATGTAATAGAATTTTTTAACACGCATAACAGCACAGAGTATCATAAAAATAACGTTTTCTTCGCAGAGTATTTTATTTCCGTATATTGCAACAAACAGTTAGATATTTACCAAAAATTTGATTCTGCACGTGTTAATCAAATTGCTGAGAATAGAAAAAAATTAATACCGGTTATTCAAACTATAATATTGTATGGTCGTCAAGAATTGGCCCTTCGTGGTACATCTGACGCTGAACCACTCGTACTCGATGAGCTAATACACAACGATGGTAATTTTAGAGCTCTTTTGCGAATGCGTATGAACTGTGGTGATAAATTGATGACTGATCGTATTGAAAACGACACATTTAAACCTATATATATAAGTCCTACCATACAAAATAATTTAATTGCTGTCATCGGAAAAATAATACAAGATAATTTAGTGAATAAAATCAATAGGGCAAAATCATTTTCAATTTTAGTAGACGAGACGACTGATATATCGCGAATTGAACAAATGTCATTTTGTATTCGATATGTCGATGAAGATCCTGAACATCAATTCATTTTACGCGAAGATTTTTTAAAATTTGTGTCGGTAGAAAATACGACTTGCAAAAATTTAGCAAATGTTATTTTAGAAACTATTTACTCTCTTGGTATAAATCCGAAATACATGGTAGGACAAGGGTATGATGGGGCGGCTGCAATGAGCGGACATTTTAATGGAGTGCAAGCGATTATTCGAAAGATACATCCAACTGCACTTTATGTGCACTGTAGTGCTCATTCTTTAAATTTAGCTCTCTCTCATTCATGTAGTGTTCAGCATATTCGCAACTGTATTGGTACCATAAAATCGGTGGGAAATTTCTTTAAAGGATCGGCAATGCGAACAAATGTTTTAAAAAAATATATTAAAGAACAGCTTCCTGAATCTAAATGGACGAAATTCACATCAATGTTGTGACACACGTTGGGTGGAAAATCATGACGGACTTATACGATTTACAGAAATGTATAAGGTAATTGTAAATACATTAGAGGAATTACAGTTAACACGTGATATTAAAACGTCATCAAAAGCTTTACAATTAGAAAAAACTATTATAACCAGTGATTTCCTTATAAGCATGGTCACAGCATCTATACTTTTTTCCCAAACATTACCCCTGTGTAAGAATTTACAATCTGTAAATTGTGATTTGACCGAAGCAATGGAATATGTTGATACTGTGTTAGGTGAATTACATGATATGCGGAGTAATATAGATATTACATTTTCTAAAATCTTTGAAAAAGCAAATGTTCTCATCAAATCAATTGATGACAAAGAAGAAATAAAAATACCTAGAATTGTTGGACACAAAATTACAAATTCACCTGAAGAATATTACCGTATTACAATAGCTATTCCTTTTATAGATAATTTCATTGAACAGCTTCAAACAAGGTTTATTGATCATAAAAATATAATTTCTTCATTGCAAAAGTTATTGCCGAGAATATGCAACAAATTTGAAATCAAGTCAAATGACTTTAATATGTATTCAGAATGTTTGGATCTAGAAGTACTGTCAACCGAAATTAAATTATGGAAGAGAAAATGGACTGAAATAATAGAAAAAGACCGACCGAATTCGGCTATTGAAGCGTACATTAAATGTAATTCTGAATATTTTCCAAATATATCTTTTTTCTTAAAATTATTAGTTACATTACCAGTTTCGACTTCTACACCAGAACGCACATTCTCTACCATCAAACGATTAAAGAACTATTTACGGAACTCATCAGGCCAAGAACGTCTTACCGGTTTAGCACTTTTGAGTGTACGTAGACAAATTAAAATTAATCTAGATGAAGTGATCGATCGTTTCGCAAAAGAAAAAAAATGACTATTAGATTTTGTCCTATAAAAATATATAATTTACAATTTTATAAAATTATTACGTTATTCAACCTAATTGTATACGTGCATGTCGCCCGCCCCCCCAATTTTGAAATTCGTTTGTACGACCATTTTCAGAATTTGTACGACATTATTATTGACGTAATGATAAAAAAATTGAAGGGGGCTGGAGACATATGTCTCCAGCCCCCACTTTTTTAATAATGAAGTTTTTTTTCATTTTTCTACATCAAAATTTAGTACTCTATTTGTACGAATTCGTACGACCATTTTCAAAAAAATTCCCCCTTCCCCTCCCCGACATACTTAAAAAAACCGTTTTGCCGTGTCGCCAGTCCCCCTCCCATATAAATGTCAATTTTTTTTCATAAAATATTTAAGACGTTTATACATATATATATATATATTTATTTATTTATAATTTATCGAAAAGTAAGTACAAAATTAGATTTACAGACTTTTTAGGAACGACTGTACAATATTATGAAATTATTTTTAGATATTAATATTTTCAAGAATTTGAAATGAATAGGATTATGTTCATTGCATGCATGTATAACTTGATGAGGCGGAAATACTACAATATATTCCATAAATAACTACAGAAATACTACAGTATATTATATAAATAACTATGGATAATAATTTATCATTAGAAATAGGTAATTTTATATTTAAATGATTTCTTCAAATTTTAAATTTTAAATACGGGTAGTTTTATTCGTATTTCATTTCATTATTCAAACGCGAATATGCGAACTACATTATTTTGTCATTTGGTGTTGCCAAGTGAATGCAACTGGTTAGTTTAATATATTTATAAACGTAATATTAAATATTCGGGTAGTGTAATATAAAAATATTATATTTGTGTATTTAATAATTTGAAAATGGTTGGACGAAAGCCGGCGATTTCACCATCAGTGGTTGTTGAAGCTCTATTGCTCTTTAAGAAGAGAGTTATTTTCATTAATTCTGAAGGTGAAAAAGTAAGTATATTATTTTAAATTGTGAATTGTAGAGTTAATAATAATGTAGAGTTTTATACGATAATTTTTAACACGTGTTTTAATTAATAGATAAGTAAATATTATTTCATATAAGTTAGACATTAAAAATATAAAACCTACATTTAGTATATAAACTGCCTACTAGTGAAATGTAATATTGTTCAACCTCCTCCTCCCCTCCCCACGAAATTTAGAATATATAAAATACAATAAATTTTGTCATTTGGTGTTCAATATGCATCGGAAGCGCACCATTGCCATGTTTTTTTTGTACCGTCGTATACAAAACTATCGGAAACAATGAAATCATGTTCACTGGGTGTTCTCAATTAATCAAAGAAGAGATGAACTGGGCAAATTCGGTTTATTAATAGAAGAATTACGTGCAGACAAAAACAAATTTTTAAATTATTTTCACATGTCCATATCCTCTTTTAATGAACTTCATAACCGTCTAAAGAACAGTCTTCAGCGGCAAAATATTTTTAAATAATTGATATAATATAACTTAATATTTCGACACAACGGACGGATAAAAATCGTCTTGTATGAAAGCGTACATTTAGTCACGTAGGCCAATAATTAGACGGCGACAGCACAGCGCCGTACATTTCAGTCGTTGAGACGGCGGTTTTAAATCGTCCGTACGGAAAAAATTAGTCTCTGTCCAGTGTGAAAACTTCAATGACTTTTATCAATTTACTAACAGTGGTTTACGGATAAAAACCGTACGGACAAACCCGTTCTGTGTGAAAGGGGCCTTAGTATTAATATGGATTTTATTTATTAATGTATTTAAAACAAAAAACAAAAACACGTGTATATATATAATATATATATATATATATAATATAATATACATACAAATTTATATATATATATAAAAGTAATTATAGCCTTGTGTTAATATCATTTTACTTTGTTGTAACGTCACGATATTTGTTTAAAAAAACATGTCATAAGAGAATTGCTCTTATTTGGGTTACAGTAATCATACAAAAAGCAAACTTTATTAATATAAAGATGACAACATTATCCGTGTTTTTATTTTAGATTTTTTGAATAGTATGATAATACTTAGTTTTATTAACTGTTGAATATTTAGTTTTTTTTTCTTTCCAAGATCTATAAAACGTCATAATATAATTTATGTATGTATAAAATCAAAAATACAAACACAGATAATATTATTATTTTTATGTTTACAATGTTTGGATTTTGTATGGTGATTGTTGCTCAAATGAGAGCTATTCTCCCAAGATATGTTAAAGACGGCAAAATCGTCAGTGCAATATCGTCTTAAGGAAATAATACATTTTGGGGACAAATAACCACGCCGAATGATTTTCCCCATGTTTTACCATAAGACAGTAGTGGTTTTGATCGAACTTCAAGGGGGGGAGGGACGATTTAAAATGTTAATAAGTTATATAACTAAAAAAAAGAATAATAAAATTATTATTTGTGTACATAGGTATGTATTATGTTGAAAAAAACCCAGGAGGCCCCAAAAAACTACTATTGCCATAAGAATTGCTATCTAACTCAACTAAAATATTATTACTTAATATTTATTTTCTCTCTTTAGGGATAGTTGTAGCTACTAACCCTGTATGGTTTGAAATTAGTTGCTACTTAGATGAGCGTATGAGTGGTAAAGCAATACACACATTTGTACATCGAGGTGCTCATGTTGTTAAAGAAAAGCTTGGTCTTACTCCATGTAAAAAAGGTGATGAGCATTTTATGTATGAAAAAGATACTTCCTATGATGACGGTAAGTTAAGAGATAAATTATAATAGTAATTATATAATTTATTTTTAATAAATTCTTATTTTGTATAGATGATTCTAGTGACTTGAATAGTGAACGATCGGAAATATTGCCTACAAAAAAATTTGTATTTACTTTCTCTTGTGAAGAATGGCAAGTAATAGAGCCAAAAGAAGTCCATTATAAATGCAATCATACAAAACAACAAATACAAAGTACAAGAACTTACTATGTATTACCTAAAAATTCATGGACCCCTATACTAGCAGAACACTTTTGGGAGCACACGCATTTGCCATGTACCCTCTCTTTTCGCAGAGCAAAAGTATATCCTAGTGGACATTTTTATATCAAAGTTGTAAGTAAATGTACATCGTGTGAATCCTATTTTGAGGGCATCATATTTGAAAGACCTCCAACCGTTTCAAGGTAGGTATTTTTAATATATAACTTAATTAAACAAAATAATTTTGTATATGAGTTGATAATAAATATATTCTTAAAATTTAGTAATTATTTATTTAATTATTTACATTGTTTAGAGTTCTTATGAAGTGTTCATACAGCGGTGATTTCGACAGCATACATAATGCAAAGAAACGCCGCATGATTGGTCCTGCACAAGTTCAGGCTATTACTGCTATGGTTAACGACGGTCGATCAAGTGAATCATATAGAGAAATGGAAGCTGCACGTCTAATGAAAATAGGTATTTCAATATTAATTTAATTTTATGATATATTAAATAATATAAGAGGGTGTCATACACTCGTTTTTTAAGGTCTGTATAAGTAATTTTTTATAAAAGTTTAAGAAAAAGGTAGTGAGTCGCAGAGTGTTGTCAATATCACTTAAGTAAAGTACTTAAATAAAGATTCTAAAATTTTGTTATTGCTATACATTTTAAAGCAAAGATAAATCATTGCATTTAATAAAACGATTCTGAACGAAGCTTTGGTGTAATATTATTTATTATTAATAATATATAATAATATAGTGTTTAAAGAGTTCATGATTTACGATTACTCTTACAGTATTAGTGAATATTTCAAGTTTCTAAAATCATTAATTTTAAAATTACGATGAAATAATGATAATCGATTTCGACTAAATCGCGTTTTTACCGTTTTTATATAATTTTTTGGTAGGTGTTGAGTTTTATTTTTTTTTTAGGCACTTTTGAGAAAATCGAATAAATGAAAAATTTTAAAGTACCAACAATATTACCAGAAACATGATATGATTGTAAAGATCAGAGCACTTTTTCTGATAGAATTTTTGTGTGTAGACATAAAAAACATAGATTTAAAACCAATATATTTTTCGTTCCGCTCAGAATCTAAAATAAAAATTTAATAATTAAAAATGTTTAGATACCATTTTGAAGTATTAGTAATTTGTGAATAGTGCCGTGTCCATACTACTTTTTATTTATTGTGTAATCACGAAGATTATTCAGATACTACCTATGGCAGTCTTATCACAATTTCATAAAAAGAAAATAATTGTATTAAATGAAAAATGAAAATTTTAATGAAAACTGCGCATAGAGTTTTTATAATATGTATATTTTAAAATTTAAATTCTAGAATTAAAAACTCAAATTTTTAGAAAATGTAAAAATATTAAATTATTATTTAAATTTGTTATTATAAAGACTACAAAAAACTTATTTTTATTTTTCATGTATTTTAGGGGGACTTGACCCATCTATTATCCCAACTGGAAATGCTTTACGACTATTAAAATCACGTAAAAATATGTCTACCAAAAGGAATGTAGATACACTTACCGCAATAGCTTTAATGAAAAAAGAAGACAAGTTTAAGAATATTATTAGGGATGTGGGATCCTCAAATTATCATAGACGCCACTGGGTCAGTTGTAAAAGATTTCATGAAATTTGGCTTAGAAAAAACTAAGAATATTTTTTTATACAAAGCAATAGTTTATGACCGAGAAAAAAGTCATAGTTTTACTATTACTAATATGTTGAGTGAAAAGCATAACACCATTTCAATTCATAATTGGTTGGCAAATTGGATGAGCTGTGATATTCCGAAACCTATGCAAACAGTTTGCGATCAGCAATAGTGAGAACATTTACACAATATTCATCTTTAAAAAGTTACATAGATGCTTGCGCAGATATTATTACTAAAAAGATACCTAACGATTCGCGCTGGTTACCTCAATGTTTCGTGAAATTGGATGTTGCTCATTTTATGAAAATTAGCAAGTCATTGGCCTCCATTAAAATTGTTACAAAGAAAAGTGAGAGAAATTATTCTAAGAACAATTAGCCGTTTAGTGAAATGCCAAAAACTGGATGACGTTCATACAATATTGCTTTCACTTTTTATTACAACAACTAACGAATCGAATGGTGTTGAACGGAATACTGGAACTGAGACTTCATATGAAAGTCATTATAGACGATTGCTGGATATTGCTTCAACAGGTATTATAGAACTTGATTTACAACTTAACGATATATTAGATAATGTAGGAACTGAAGAAAATTTTGGTGATATAGCCGAAGAACACGAAGGTCTTTGTGAAATTAATCCATTTCAAACGTGGGCGGAAAATGTATATATTGAGAGTAAACAACATTTACAAGATGGAATAGGTATAAATCCTCTTTACCAAATATAGTTCCTTATTTAATCAAAATTATGAAACTATTACTTTTATGGTCTGGAGTTATGATACCTTTTTTTGGATATGGTGAAACTGTTTCTAGTTCTGCCGCTGTCAAATCTAGCTTCAATAAATTAAAAAACATAACATTCAAACATATTCCTTTACCAACAGATATAGAAACATTTTTAGATAATCATTTATTGTCTTTACGTGGAGCATCATTATTGCGCTCAATACAGGTACTAAGAATTGAACCCAGAATTGACATTGTAACAGAAATCGAGGAAGAAAACACTGTACACCGTACAAATAATTTACATAAATTGAAGTGTCCTTTATGTAAATCAGGATCATTATCTACTTTATAGAAGAAAATATACAACAAAGGAACGAGGCTGCACCACAAGTGAGTGTAAAGTTGTGTGATATCCCTCCAGTTGTTACAAATGAATCCACGACATATACACTCAGAGGTGTATTAAGCTACCGACCGGGTAGAAGCCAGTTAAGAAACTCTGTTGGACACTACTCAGTCTATACAAGGAGAGGAGGAGGTAACTGGGAACTCTACGATGACATGGAAAAAAAACCGAAACACATTAATGAATATAAAACTGTTTTATGTGAAATGTTGTATTATAGTGTATAATTAGTTGTATTGTAAATGTATTTATAAAAAATGTATTGTAACTAGTTAATATAAAATATATAGTTAATAATTACTAGTAACTAGTTAATTATTTTGTATTAATACATTTTATCAATTCTGTTTCCATTTAATTTGAAAATGGTCGTACGAATTCGTACAAATGGAGTACTAAATTTTGATGTAGAAAAATGAAAAAAAACTTCAATATTACTAAAATGAGAGCTGGAAACGTATGTCTATGGCCCCCCTTCAATATTTTCGTCATTGCGTCAATAATAATGTCGTACAAATTCTGAAAGTGGACGTACAAAATCATACCAACAGGAATTGATTTTTTTATGAAAAAAAAAATTGAAATTTGTAAAGTAGGAGGGCTGGCGACACGGCAAAACGAGACGTGCATGTCGCCCGCCCCCCCAATTTTGAAATTCGTTATAATTTTTATGCAGATATTTAGTACGTTATTTGTATGAATTTGTACGACCATTTTCAGAATTTGTACGACATTATTATTGACATAATGACGAAAAAATTGAAGGGGGGCCATAGACGTACGTTTCCAGCTCTCATTTTAGTAATATAGAAGTTTTTTTTCATTTTTCTACATCAAAATTTAGTACTCCATTTGTACGAATTCGTATAGTTTATATACCTATAGTTTATATTTATTTCCTTTATATTTCAAATAAAGTTTAAAATTAACGATTTTTTTACTAAATACATCGATGTTTTACCAAATACATCAAGTTTTTGACATCGATTTTTATTTAAACTTCCGATATTGTTAACATCGATGATTTGAAAGAAACACATCGATGTTCTCGAAAAAATTGCTATCCCTAACAACAACCCAACGGTGGTATGACAACGCAGAATCGCCAAATCCGCCGAAAAATGAGTAACCATCGACGTCCACAGGAAATACTAGGATTTATAGTTTAGAATTCTGTATGCATAACAAGTACATAAAATTTGGGACCGTACGATGGGCAAACTGAATACGCTCGTAGACTCGTCGGACAATTACTAAAATACCGTGTGCAGTAAATTAATACAGACCGTAAAACTACACACCTGACTTGTTAACAAACGTAAACGGAGCTGCTACGTAAACTGTTTACATCCGATCGTATTCTACCCGACGAAGGCCATCGTGCGTGGAAACGATAATTTTAATAAATCTACTACAAGAAGTACAATTTTGAGAATGCTTAACAAATTTACCGATGCGTAATGCTGATATTGCCAACTGTTTCATTTCTAGAAAATCTACATAGATTCTTGTCAGACATATGACAATACTTATAGTATCCCACATATCATACAATTATTACATAAATATATAAGAATAACATATGCACTTACGTCTTTTTTTCGGAACGAATGCAGTTTAGCCCGTATTTTTGAACACACTGAACTTTAATAACGTTTTCGGAATTGGACGCCGCTCACACAATGGAATTTTTGAGTTCAAACCATTCCAAAACGTGATTTTACCGAAAGTGTGAAGAATCCAAACAAATCGGTATACTTATGGCATTGACGTGTACGTCATGGAGATATCAATCATAGTCCTCGAAGAAAAATAAAGGAACGCCGTCCGTTGTTTCTCGAATAGTAAACCGCTGTTGTTGATCTCGCGGAAGCCGGAAAATGACTAGTTACAAAGTTATATATAACTAGTGCCCGGAAATTCCGCTAGCTTGGTACATAACCCGTTGCGCAGTTGATCGTTCGCGTACCTGGTTTTGGATATTTACCAAAGGGCTGATTTTTCGGCAATACGATATTAAATGAAAACCAAAAAAGAACGGTATAAATACGTTTTCGTCTCATTTAAATATCGTCGAATTCGAATAACGTTTTCGACATTCGCCGGTCATATCCCACGCGCAGCAGACAAAAGACGACGACAAAGCAATTGTTATGTTACAACAAAATACGATTTCGTACAACACGATGTTGCCCGATCGAACGTCCGTATTTCTACGTCTATATTCTGTTAGTATAACGGTCAAGACGACAAAATAAACTCATTTTCAAAAACCGACTACGATCTACTGAATTTCCGTCAACGATCGAAATCGAAAGCAATCGGTCGACGAACAGAAAACCTCGTGGGAACTTTGAAACCGAACCGTTTTAGTCGCGCCAAAAGTATTCCGATCGGTTTTTCAGTATTTTTAAAAATGTATAATTCGAATAATCGCGTGTTTTACACAACATGATCATTTTACACAACATCGAAAGTTCATCATTTATTACTCATCAGAATTCATATTTTCAATTAAATATTTAGGCTAATAGTAGACTCGTAACTGTTGAGTGATTTCCTACGATTGTCTTTAATTTTAAACGGTTTATTTGTTTTTATCGTGCAATAAATTTAACGGTTTGCAGGTTTTCAAACGAAAAAGAAATACAGATATCAATGACGTGTCCATTAAGGCATGACCCCCACCACATTGTTCATATAAACGTAATAATATAGTATATTTTATTCAATTGAAAAATATGCTACGGATTAATGCTTTTAATTCTTATCGATTTGGTTGATAGCAATTTGTCAAAAAGAATGTTTTCAAATTTAAATATTTTATCCTAACCAATCGATATAAAAATAATATATATATATATATAAGTGTAAATTATTGTTCATCTTTTGGCATTTTATGTCTTTACTTTGGCACATTATAATAAAAAACCGTCACGAAAAAGTGTCCACCAAAAAGTGTCCACGAAAAGCGTCACCTAAATTAAGATACCCACTGGGGACTGTCACGAAAAAGCGTTAAAGAAAAAAAACCTAAATCTCCCTTATGGTTTGTTTCCATAGCAACCATTTTTTAGGTTTTGAAAAAATTTAAATTTGAATTTGAAAAAAAAATGTTCTTACATAAGACATAAAATGTGTCACTTAACGCGGACTCGTATGCGTCAATCATTTTTCTTAATAGGCTTATATTGAATGTGTGTGTGTGTGTGTTTAGGTGTGTGTGTGTGTGTGTGTAGGTGTGTGTGTGTGTGTAGTGTGTGTTTGTGTGTGTGTGTGTATTTAGGTGTGTGTGTGTGTGTGTGTTAGTGTTTGTGTGTGTGTGTGTGTGTGTATTTGTGTAGATGTGTGTGTGTGTGAATGTATGTTATGGTATTTTATTGATTTTAAATTTATTCTCCCCCTTTCAATATCCTGGATACGCCATTGTGACATTTATTTAGCGCGGCAAAAAAAAATTTGCGCGCGGCGAACACACATAGAGGACAAGCGCCAATATTTATTCATTTAAGTGCGTTAAGATATCGTTTTTCAACGATTCTTCTCGCGTCCACCACCGCAAACTGTACAACGATACGGCGGTGGTGGGACAACTTTGAATCGAGATTTCCGCCGAAACACAAGTAATCGTTGACGTATATAGCGAAAGGAGATCACGCTCGTAGGCACGTCACCTGACGATTATCAAGATACCGTGTGTTGTAAAACAGTATCAACCGTAAATTAAACCACTTACCTGACTAGTGAATAAACGTTACGTGTCGCGAAATTGCTCACATCCGATCGTAGTCTACCCGGTGAAGTCCATCGCGAGGAGAAAAGATACTTATCGTAGACCTACTAATCGAGTTACATCGTTGAAACGTTGTTAACAAATTTACCTGTACAAATATGATGATATTGAGAAACTATTTAACTATAGACAATCAAATTACATAGATGCTTGTCAGATATAGGACAATACCATCTGTATCCCACGGATCATACAATTATTATAAAAATATATGAAAATATCATATGCACGTTCGATTACATAAATACAATAATTACATATGTCGAAAATAAAAATAAAGAATACAATATGTTGATGCTTGACTTAATATAAAAGTGCGCGACGATATCGTCTTCAAACCAAATTTTGCAGCGAACACCACAACGAACTGTACAGAACCGGCTATTGTGCGACAACTCTGCTTCACGAATTCCGACGAAACTAGAATAATTGACGACGTGCTCAGAGAATACTGAAATTATCAGTACATATTATAAAATACAAAGTCGATGTAAGTGTTCACAAACTACTATATAAAATATAACAAAATTACATCGATCCTGGGACGGTACAAATGGTAAACCGAACTCGCTCTTAGACGCGTTGTCAGGCAAAAACCTTAATATCAAATTTAGTAAATTAACACCGACTGTAAAAAGAAACCAAATAATACCTGACTCGTGAACAATCATAAGAAACGAAACTGCTCACATCCTATCGTATTCTTTTTGACGTAAACTATTGCGCGTAGAATCCATATGTTTTGTAGATCTTTTTCACGAGGAACATCGTTGAGAAGTTCTTAGCAAAGTTACTCATTGAAACATGCCGATGCTTTCAATTGTTTTTACTCGAAACAATAAAATCACATACATGCTTGTCAAACATATCAATTTACATAATACTAAATATTTAACACAATGTTAAAAAACACATATATATTGTTTCTTGTCTATATATATATGTAGTAATACAAAAAAATATAAAAAAGGAATTAAAAGATTAAACGGTGAAAGGAAAAATAATGGGGAGTATGAAATGATTTTAACTAACACGAGTCAAGGGGTGTGAATTCGAGAACCGTCTTGCCTGTTCAATAAGAAATAATAACAATAATATCATGCAAGTATAAAATAAGTTTATTACCTTTTTTGTCGTCTCGAAGATTTGTCTGTTACGGATTTCAACTCTTGCAGACAATTTTTTTATTAATTAAGGTAATAACTTGTAAATAAAACAGAATATGAAAATAAAAAGTTGGGACGCCGCCTTTGACTTGATGCAAAGTCAGCGCCAAGAAATAAAAACAACTCAAAAAACGATGATTTCCACGTTGTAAGAAATTAGAGTCGCCTAATTTCGGAAAACCGATCTGTTGAGTCGTTCTTGGTAAGTGTGCGAATATTAACAGGTAGACAGACGATCTGTGTCAGGTGGACACAGACGAACTGGTGTGAGGTGGACACAGACGAACTGGTGCTGCTCTGAAAGCTGGAGGGTGTATTTATCGATATATTTTGAAGGACATATACTAAGATTTCGGTCCCACAAGGTTATCGCTTATTTATTTTTCTATTTTCTGTGAATTTTGCGCAGTCTAAAATTTGTTCGTAGTGTCACAAATCTGCGACCTTTGTGTTCACCTGATTAAATATGTGTGATTTATTTCGTTCTTTCTTCTTTTCTCTTCTTCTTTTTTTTTTATATATTTACCATTTCTGTTATCGAGTATAATATTCTTTGGTTTGTTAATTTAATTGTATTATATTAAAAATCATATTGAAGTCTGATAGCGAATTCTTCTTATGGGACTGAAATGTTTTATGTGTATTATTCTAATATATAAAATACACTTTAAATTATATGTGATTAAAAAATTACTATTATTGTTATCCCTATAGGGGATTTATGATCGGTGTTCCGAGAAAATTAAGCTCTAATATATTTATTAAAATATAAACTAAAAAAAGTGTTCATAATAAAAACCAATACAGAAATAGTTGTTAAATATTACAAATTCATTTCCAAATAATTTTTGTTATGATATGAACGTATGTTATTACATGCATTTGTGAAAGTATAATCTATAAAAGTTTATTTTCTATTACATGGTCTCAGTTATCATACGAGTGCATATCATAACATATATAAGAGCACATAAATAACGCATTTCAAAATATTTGGACTTATCAACATCCACGAGCTGTACAACAACCAGGCAGGTATGCGACAATGCCGATTCGCCATATCCGGCGAAACACTAGTACCCATCGACGTGTATTAAAGACAGTCAAGTCCAATTCGTACGGTCGTTAATTTTTATTAAAAACTAACAAACGCAAGAAAACACACGTCGACGGCAAGTCACCAGATTTTTTTTTTTTGCATGCTACGATATTGTTATTCGTCAAATTTGCACGCGTCCACCGCTTCAGGCTTTATAACAACCAGGCAGGGATGCGACAATGCCGATTCGTTATTTCTGGCGAAACACTAGTACCCATCGACGTTTATTAAGGACAGTCAAGTCCGATTCGTACGGGTGTTAAATTTCATTAAAATCTAACAAACGGAAGAAATCACACGTCGACGGCAAGTCACCAGATTATTTTTTTTGGACGCTACGATATCGTAATTCGGCAAGTTCGCACGCGTCCACCGCCTCGGGCTGTACAACAACTAAGCAGGGTTGCGACAAAACGGTCTTTAGTTTTCCTAAAAAAACATGTTCGTGACATTTCGACAAGATATATATATATTTATATATTATTATTTTTTTTTACGCGCATAAGATTTCGTATTTCGACACATTTTACTCACGTTCGTCGATGCCTGCAGCACAACAACCCAGCTTTGGTGTGACTACGCAAAATCATCAAATGCGGCGAAACACTAATAATTATGGATGTGTATATGACATATTAGAATATATTTGAATAAAATATTATATGAATAAAAAGCACATTGGACCTGGTACGTTACGAGGAGCCAAACGAACGCTCATAAACGGGTCGTCAGATAATTACTAAAATATCTAGTCTTGTAAATTGTAATGATATGCACTCATATTATAACTGAAACCATGTAATAGAAAATAAACTTTTATAGATTATACTTTAACAAATACATGTAATAACATACGCTCATACCATAGCAAAAATTATTTGGAAATGAATTTGTAATATTTAACAACTATTTTTGTATTAGTTTTTATTATGAACACTTTTTTTAGTTTATATTTTAATAAATATATTAGAACTCAATTTTCTCGGAACACCGATCATAAATCCCCTATAGGAATAAAAATAATAGTAATTTTATAATCACATATAATTTAATGCGTATTTTATATATTAGTATAATACACATAAAACATTTCAGTCCCATAAGAAGAATTCGCTATCAGACTTCAATATGATTTTTAATTTAATACAATTAAATTAACAAACCAAAGAATATTATACTCGATAACAGAAATAGTAAATATATAAAAAAAAAGAAAAAGAGAAAAGAAGAAAGAACGAAAGAATCACACATATTTAATCAGGTGAACACAAAGGTCGCAGATTTGTGACACTACCAACAAATTTTAGACTGCACAAAATTCGCAGAAAATGGAATAAATAAATAAGCGATAACCTTGTGGGACCGAAATCTTAGTATATGTCCTTAAAAAAATATCGATAAATACACCATCCAGCTTTCAGAGGGTACTCAGATTATCTCTGTCCACCTGACAGACAGACCGTCTCTGTCTACCTAAGAGTATACGCATACTTATCAAGAACGACTCAACAGATCGGTTTTCCGAAATTAGGTGTCTCAGAAATTAGGTATTTTTCGATGCAACATACTGATATTGTTAAATGTTTCAACTCGAACAACATTCTGCATAGATGCTCGTCAGACATATGACAATACTTTTTGTGTCCCACAGATCATAGTATTATTACATAATATCCCACAGATCATAGAATTATTATAAAAAAATCATACGCAATTTCGTTTACGTATAACAACAATTTTAATCGCCATTAAAAAAAAAAACCAGATGTTATTGATAGACATTAAATATAAGTACGCCACAATTTTGTATTTCGACATATTTCCATGGGTTCATCGCTGCCAGCTGTACAACTACCAGGCGGGGATTCAGATACGCTGAATCGCAAACTCCGTCGAAACACTGGTAGACGTCGACGTGCATTAACGACAAAAAGTCCGATTCAAACAGTCGTCAGTTTTCATAAGAGTACATGTTCGCGGCAAGAACACGTCGACGACAATCGACAAGATTTTTATTTTAACGCGTAAAATTTTCTACTTCGACAAATTTTCTCGCGTCCACCGTCGTCAGGTGTACGTGTGTGAAGTTGGCCCCCCCATATCGTCCGAATCGAACCGGACTAATTGTAAGTTAAAGGTCTTCATTTGTAAGTATTTGTAAGTTCACTCCCGCAATTTGTAAGTTGACCGTTTCTGAGAAAAAGAAGGCCCTAGATTTTTTTTCAGCCCCCCCATATCGTCCGAATCGAACCGGACTAATTGTAAGTTAAAGGTCTTCATTTGTAAGTATTTGTAAGTTCACTCCCGCAAATTGTAAGTTAACCGTTCCTGAGAAAAAGCAGGACCTAGATTTTTTTTTCAGCCCCCCCATATCGTCTGAATCGAACCGGACTAATTGTAAGTTAAAGGTCTTCATTGTAAGTATTTGTAAGTTCACTCCCGCAATTTGTAAGTTGACCGTTTCTGAGAAAAAGCAAGGCCCTAGATTTTTTTTTCAGCCCCCCCATAATCGTCCGAAAATCGAACCGGACTAATTGTAAATTAAAGGCCTTCATTTGTAAGTATTTGTAAGTTCACTCCCGCAATTTGTAAGTTAACCGTTCCTGAGAAAAAGCAGGCCCTAGATTTTTTTTCAGTCCCTTCCCCATTTCGTTCGAATCGAACCGGACTAATTGTAATTAAAGGTCTTCATTTGTAAGTATTTGTAAGTTCACCTCTCACAATTTGCAATTTGTGAATGCACTACTTTGTGTCTTGCACATTTCACATTGGCGGGAATCGATGATTATTGGTATTGAAGTTATTGAATATCCACATTATAGTCCATATTTAGCTCTATCAGATTTTGGATGGTTATACCCTAAATGGATGTCACTTCAAATTAATTTATTTTAAAATTGAGGACGAAGTGAAAGCTGAAGTGAGTAAATGTTTTTCGTGAACTACCTAAACAATTTTTTATCAACGGCTATGAAAATCTTATTTCATACTGGTGTAAATGTATAGAAAAATAAAGGCAAATATGTTTGAAAAATAATAAATAAACTAAATATATACATATATTAAATTATGGTTATTATTTTTCATGAATGTATTTATATTTCAAAAAGATTATTGTAAATGGAGGCATTATTTTCGTAACACTCCTCGTATATAGTACGTTATACATAAGTGCATATTTTTATCATGATGGTCGGATTTTATTTTAATAATAAATTGTATTTTAATAGTCGGGTTGTATAATGTATATTTTTGTGTACATTCGGAAATTCTGGAAAAATGATCGAAATAGTTATTATAATACGGGTATCCTACTCATATTTTTGTCATACTACGTTTATTAACCAATTCACACTTCACAACCGAACGCCAGTCCGTGGATGTTTTTATATTTTCCCCTGTGTGTATTCATTAATTTGTATGTATTATAATTAATACATATAGTATTATTAATATATTATTATTCAAATTTGCACGCATAGTTCGGTAAGTTTTTTTTATGATAATTTCATATTATAGGTTCTAACGGCTATTTATTATTATTATTAATATTATCAATGCCAACGTTAAGGTTTAGGCGGGACGCTAGTTGACTAGACAATAAGTCTACCAATTTTTGTCTTATCCTACAGTCAAACATAAACGCTTTGTACACTTCGTTATAAATTATTATAATTTATACATTTTTATCACATATCTTTGCAAAAATTGTAAAATCGTTGTACATTTTTTTTCTACCATGTCATATTGTTTATTACAATGGACACCTTCCCTATTTTGACCCAAATGAATAAAAGTGTTCAAAAGTTTAAAAATCATTATTCTTAAGCTAAAGATGAGTTTTTATTGTTCAAAATATTTTCATTATGTCAAATTTATAATTCAGGACTAAAAGAGTTTATTAACTGCAAATGTATATAATAATTTACTGCAATATAGTGATTTTTTTATTTAATGGTTTTGCAAAATGCGTTGAATGATTATATGATTAATAAGAAACATAAATGCCAAACTTGTAATAAATATGAACAAGTAATTGAAAAACAGTATCAAGTTGGTATACGTATTGAAACCGATTGGATAACCCAAAACTGCAAACTGCCAGATATACCTCAAATGCTAAGAATTAAAAACAACAAGTAAATATTGAAATTGAAATTATATTTCGAAAAATTTCTATATTTTTATCATTTAATATTTTTTCTAGATATGTTCTTACCGCCATAATATGCTTTGTTGGGGAGTCAAAGATTGATGAAGTGGGTCATTACATAACATATTGTAAGAGGTCAAAAGGTTATTGGAAAGTTCATAATGATTTAAACAAAAACGTGTTACGTTATTCTCCACTAAAATATGTTTATATTAAACCTCACCAACTATTATATATAATTGAAAAATAGAATACTTATATTGGTTGATAGCTGACATTTTTTCAAATAAAAAGACATTTATTTTATTTTACATATTTAGTGAAATGCATTACTGTATTGCATTGTATATCTTATATTTCGTTCGTATATTAAGAACATCGTTTTGAAGAGACTAAGTTTCAACTACTTATTAATAATAATAATAAAAATAATAATAACGACAACTATTGTTCATTAGTTTAAAATTAATAATTAAAATTAAATATTATTTATATTTATTACATACATTTAGAAATTTATTCAAGCAATATTAATCAATATTGTTCTCATATTTATTAGAAAGGTCATATAGAAATATAACATACTTTTTTTAAATATAAACTTACAATTGTTCCGGTTCGATTCGAACGAAATGGGGAAGGGATTGAAAAAAAATCTAGGGCCTGCTTTTTCTCAGGAACGGTTAACTTACAAATTGCGAGAGTGAACTTACAAATACTTACAAATGAAGGCCTTTAATTTACAATTAGTCCGGTTCGATTCGGACGATATGGGGGGGCTGAAAAAAAATCTAGGGCCTGCTTTTTCTCAGAAACGGTCAACTTACAAATTACGGGAGTGAACTTACAAATACTTACAAATGAAGACCTTTAACTTACAATTAGTCCGGTTCGATTCGGACGATATGGGGAGGCTGAAAAAAAATTTAGGGCCTGCTTTTTCTCAGGAACGGTTAACTTACAATTTGCGGGAGTGAACTTACAAATACTTACAAATGAAGACCTTTAACTTACAATTAGTCCGGTTCGATTCGGACGATATGGGGGGCTGAAAAAAAATCTAGGGCCTGCTTTTTCTCAGAAACGGTCAACTTACAAATTGCGGGAGTGAACTTACAAATACTTACAAATGAAGACCTTTAACTTACAATTATTCCGGTTCGATTCAGACGATATGGGGGGGCCAACTTCACACACGTGTCAGGTGTACAACAACTAGGGATGGCAAAAAAATATCGAGACTTTTGAAACATCGATGTAGTCATACAAGTTATATATATTTATATATAGTTAGATTATAGATTGAATTGAAGAAAACTCAAATATCCTTTATAATTTAATTAAAATAAATATCATAAATATGTATATTTAAAATTTTAGAAATTATTTTAATCAAAAACGTTAATACTCTTATATATACAATTAAAAAATACAATATATATTTTATTTTAAATAAAATACATAATATAATATTGATCCTGGAGGATTTCCGGTGGCGAAATGGCTATAGTTTATATTTATTTCCTTTATATTTCAAATAAAGTTTAAAATTAACGATTTTTTTACTAAATACATCGATGTTTTACCAAATACATCGAGTTTTTGACATCGATTTTTATTTAAACTTCCGATATTGTTAACATCGATGATTTGAAAGAAACACATCGATACATCGATGTTCTCGAAAAAATTGCCATCCCTAGTGGTGACACATTTTGATGAGTAAATATTGACGATAATATCTATAAATAATTGAATACTTCGGAATTCCCTGAATCAGATATACCATTGCAAGTTTGGAACGACAATACTGACACAATTATTATTAAATGGTGATACTCCAGTACCAAATTAATAATTATTCTTTTCGATACAAAAATTGCCTATAGACTAGAAAAATAAAATGTAAACCATTTTCAATTCGCATACAATATAATATATACCAACCATAACATTAATTTTACATTTACATACATATGTATATAATTGTACTATTAAAATATTTTCATATGTCAACAATGTATCAATTTGTTTTATTACTTCAAACAATCAACGTTTTAAAAATATAAGAGGGAAGCGTGATTAAACCTCAGGACACAACCCCCCTAATACACCAGAATAAACCACTGTACTTATAGTGTATTCAGTACCTATTCTATATTTGGCTTGTAAAATGTGACCTCACAAAAGATAGAACTTAAAAATTTCTTTCTGGAATTTTTTGGGACAGCTTGCTGGGCGTACCTCATAAAGGACATTAAACCAAAATGTTTCCCTTTGGTACGATGTTCTTATCACCAACATTACCGGGGTTATAGCAAAACCAAAAAAAAAACGAAGTGAGGGGTGTATTTTTAGTATGATACACGCAGATGTATCCTGTACTCAGTAATGGTATCCCGATTGCTCTACGACTAAAATTAAATGTGTAATGAGGATTCCAAAAACTAAACCCCCCCCCATGCTTCCCCTATAGTATTAAGTCTGTTTAGTATAATCGGCGATTTATTTGTTAAATATCCACCGGAGAAAACCTACAGAGTTTGAACCCATTCGGTTTGGTAATATGGGAATTTAAAAAGACTTCTTAGAAGGGAATTTTGGCGTAATTTGCCTGGTATACCCCTTAAAAGATACTGAATCAAAATTAATCTCGTTAGAACAGTGTACCTACCATCAACAGCGCTAAAATCATAGTAAAATCAAAAAGATGAAATGCAGAATTTATTGTACGTAAGTATGCTTAGTAGTTAATAGTTTGGTCACGAAAATATTCGACGTAGCGGCGTGACGGTCCGGCGGCGACAAGGGGCGGGTTCGTTTGTGGAATGTATTGTTTGTGATTTTTACATCGAAGTATAAAATACCTCATATTTAACTATTTTTTATTTTTGTTAGCTTAGAGCAGCCATTAGGAAACCGCTAAATGTTTTTAATTAAATTACATTGGCTAATGCTAACGATAAATTATCATGTCTTTTCATTTTCTTGTTATTCACGATAGTTACGAAACGGTTCATCAGTCACAGTAATTATAATACAATTAATAAAAGACAATTCTATATTATATTATAATTCTGAGTTAACATTATAAAAACAAGTGGATAAAAGCTGAATTAATAACATTCCTAGAAATTTTCACATTTTTCCATATTAGTAGCGTATAGAAATAATAATAAAAGTATATATTTATTATTAATTGTAATATACAAACACAATAGGTATACTCTCGTTTAATATTGAACACAGGCATACTGTACGTGTTGACTTATCTGTTTTAATTTTAAATGTATTAAGATGAATCATTTAAACTTTAAAATATCAAATAGTAAGGACTGTATTACGAGTACTTTGTATTAAAGTTATCTGAAACATTAGTAGAATTTAATTTCGGAAACTGTATTAAGATATATGTTTACATAATACTAAAAAGGCTATTGAGTAGGTACTTGTTAATAATGCTACATAAATACTACCTATGCATACAAAATATTTTATTGTTTATAGCTCAAGGAATTCGCTCAAATCTAGAAAAAAATATTAGTAGTTCTTGCTACTTTACATATGCTATTTGTCTTCCATCAATATCGACTGAATGTAAATGATAAATTCAACTTTAAGTTTATAGTACTATACTGTAAAAAAATTCTAAACATATTATTTATTCAAATATTGTTAGTTTAAAACAGTTAAGTATAAATTAACAATACCTAAGTAATAGGTACCTATATTAAAATATATATTCCAAGTTAAATCGCAGTCTTTAATTATATTGTTGTAGAATAATAAAAAAAAAAAAATAATAATAATAATAATAAAAAAAACGGACTTTATAACTAGAATAGGGTTTTGAATTTTAAACAAATGTACAAAAGTGTAAGTACACATCGTTTATATAATTCAATAAACATGGTAGATTTAAATCACAGCCTTATGAATTATCAAATATTTTATAAGAATACATATAAAAAAAATCATATTTAGAAATGACATAACACAATTTTTTTTATAAAAATGTTATAAAAAAAAACTAAATAATTTTATACTTGAAATCAAATAATATCTTCCGTGTTTGTTTTTTAATTCTACATATAAACGAGTTACATACATGTAAAGAATATAAATATACACTTAAACTTATAACAATTTATAATGTTGTTTAAGAAAAAAAATTGATTTCTGTAATTTATTTTTAAAATGTTTGCTATTTCGATTAACGTATATATGTACAAGATTAAAAACATAATTACAAATCTTTTTTATTACTAGACAACATAACTTAATTGTAAACGATAAATATGATTGTTCTTTATTTTATATCCTTGTAATGTACAAAAAGTTTTTCTTTGAATTCTTATTTATGTAGTTTTTATTTTTGGTTTTGAAAATCAAGAAACTAATAATAATAATAGTAATAATAATAATAATATTCCTGCATTTCATTAGCATTTTAAGATTTAAATCATATTCTCGACTCCCACAGCAACCAAATAGTCCCATTTCTGATTTGAATTTAGATGATCGCATACATTAACACTCATCATGTCGTGAACTCCCAGCGTATCCAAACACAGGTTCGCAACTTTGAGTCTTAACTGTTTAGTATTCTCGTCGTACTTCCACTAAAATAACGATAAACAAAAGTATCAATAATAAATAAACATCATTGAATTATAATAATACTTTGGGTACTTATTTCGACAAAATAATATTATGTGTTCATTGACAATCTATTATTAAAATGTAATATGTACTCTTACATAGTGTTGTGCGTAATGCACAAAAAACTATAGGCCATCGATTGAAAATATTTTTCGTTGAATTATTAATGTCATCGGTCAGTTTTTACTGAGAATAACATCATTATAATTACAGTGAATTAAATTTTATACACATGAATGCAATCCACCATTGTTGGAAGCTAGATCAACCTTTTATGTGTATCATTTACGTTAATAAAAAACATAATAACATGTTCAAAAGCGTAGAATAAAATCGTTCAATATGTAATTTGTATTTATCCGTGTAATATGTCACAAATTGTAATTATAGGACAAGATAAATGCACTCATAAAAATCCGATAAACACAGAAACCCGACCTACGAAACGATTGTGATCTTACGATTTATGTAAGCGATCTACTAACTTCGTCGGTCGATGAATCGCAAGATTTCATGATTATCAAGCTCATGGACGAATAACTTGTCGGAGACAAACACATACTGTCGTGCTTAATCGATCCGGAACCGGTCAACGTCCATTCCTGAGAAGGGGGAAAAAAAAAATGAAAAACGTTTAGTTTCAGTTTTAATTATCCGCGAAAACGATTCGACTACGTATATCCGCATACCTGATTCCCGCCGTAATCGTGACATGGATAGAGGCCGGCTGTTTTCCCTATCTGATTTTCTAACGTGTCCAGACACCAGTCGCCCTGTCTGACGCTGCCCACGAACAAGTCCACGGTTGTCGGCGATTTCAGCTCGGGATAAACGTTGTCCAAATACCATTTGAACGGTTTGCAGCCGAGATTTTTCTTCAGCTTCACGCGGTCGGATATGCTGAAACAACAATTGTTGTGTTCAATCGGCCCCATTCGTCGGGGGACGGGCCACAGCGAACCGGGACGTCATACCTTCCGAACGGGACCGTACGAGACAACGGCACCGCGTTGTAATAATATCGTTTGTACCGGTCCATCCACACTTCGGCTGCTCGCCGGGTGTTGTGCGCGAACACGTTGCCACTTCCTCCCGGAAACGAGTACGGGTGTCTTTTCCGAAACACGTGCCCGACACGCGAACAGGGGACGATCTCCAAGCTGCCGCCACACTGCCACACTCTAAACGATATTTCTTCGAGAACAGAGACAAAATCACATGACGATCGTGGACGCGGTTGTGGCAACGACGGGTTGCCCAACGGCCCTCCGGCGTAAGACCCGTGCGCGCATGCATAAATAACTCGCGCGGAAGAACACGCGACCAACGCGATTTACCTAGATTTTCGCCGCCCCAAATATTCATTTCCATGTCATACTTTCCAAGTTTTATAAAATATTTCCTGTCCATGACGAACAAACCGCCGGCGATCATGGGCGTTCTGTAAACAAAAACGTATTTAATAATGCTACATACATTTGATTGAAAATTCACACATTATCGGTCAAAACGATTTAAATGTGTATGCAACGTGCAATCTGTTTCATCCGTAAATTATTCGGAAACGTTTTTATAATTATATATATATTTATATTTCACCTGATTGGTAATGTTGGATCTTTTTGACGTTGAGCTCTGACATCTTTCGATAAATATTCCCATTTAAATACTAAATTCCAATCAAATCCACCTCGAAGTTCCGACGATGCTCCTATGTATTGAAAATTATCCATGTTGATGACGTCGATAATCGGGCATACCACTCTGGTTGGATCCTGTTGAAATACGAATATCTTGTTGCTGATTAGTATTCTAATGTTATGTATTGTTAAAACGAGAAAAGCACATGCCTCTGCAACTCGATCTAAAAGTGGTTCGATCCAGTTCACGTTACATTCAACATGACTGTCTAAAAATGTGAGAACAGGCGCTGTCGCAATATCTGCACCACGAACTCTGGATCTCATTAACCCTACAGTGAATATTATTTAATTTTAATTTATCAATTTTTTTTAATCATAATCGGTATAAACAAATAAAATAAATAAACTCTTATCAAATATTATAAATATAAAGTGTATATTTGTCATTGTATCTAGAAAACACAATACGTTGCGTGAACTGTATTATATGTCAAATAAAATGACAAGATAAACTCTGGTAAGTATTAATTAAATACTCTATTGTCAAGTCAATAAATACATATGATATAAAATATATACTTATATGTATATGATAGTATAAACTTATTACACTGAATTAAATGAAACGAAAGAGTGAAAATAGAACGTACTTTATTTAAATACACTATATTACTAAAAACTTTTTTAACGTACCTTCTCTTTGTTCGTTTCTGATAAGCTTCACTTTTTGTATTTTTGATAATTCTTCTCCGTCCGTTCCTACGTGACAATGTAATAGTATAATCAATATGACAGTATATATTCTATACATTCCAATTACCATTTTTTTTTTTTTTTAATTTACATATTTTTTTCAATTTAAAACAATAAGCCTAAAATATAATAATAAAAAAACAGTAAAACAAAAATTGACGCGACAAGGCATATTGAAAAAACCTCCCGGTGGAGAAATTTCGACCCATTTAAATTAGTCACTATAATTTATAATTTTACAAAAATAGTAATATATTAGTCATCTAAATACTTACTATCGTCGCTAAAATCATCCACTAAAATTATTTCTTTAATTAAATATTCAGGACTTCTGTTTAAAACGCTAAAATAAAAAATAAAAATAAATATATATATATACATATATTATTTAATTATATTAAAATTCGGTAAAAAATCAACTAAATAAAATACCTGACAACTGTTCTCAAAAGAGTAGATCTTGCTTCATTATGAAAAGTGATGATAACACTTGTTTGAGGCAAACCAATGCGATATTTTTTATCTAAACATCTAAAAAAAAAAATCAATAAATAATTATTTCTATTTGTACCATTTAAGAGATCAAAAATAATAAAATATGTTGAATACTATATTAATTACCTAATGGTAATAAAGTACATACTGATGTCCATGCCATTTAACTATATGCAGAAATTAAGTTTTGGGTTAACTTTAATAAGTTAAATAAATATAACATTAAGGTGCAAGTTACAAGAAAATATTAAAAACTTAATTTCATCTTCATTATCAGTATTATTTATGCGTAAACCAATATCACTTTGTATTGTTAAATTGACTTAAAAGTCACACAATGTTAGGATAACCATTAAAATGAACAATATATATTTTGTATAGCTTATATTTAGTATATGTTTCGTAAAATTCGTTTGAAACTTGAACTTAAGTGTTATTAAAAAATCAAAATTAAAATTAAAACGTGTAAACCATCATGCCTATGAAGTTAGCCCCCCCACTTTGTCCGATCGACTCCAAACCAATGCCAATATTTAGCAAATTAATTGCAAATAATTGCAAATTGGTTTTTAGAATTTGCAAATCAAAATTCTATTTTTGGCGAATTTTTTAAGATTTTTGGTCAACTGCGGTAAACTAAGGTATACATTTAAGTAATTATTTTATTAAATAATAATCATTATATATCTGTACGTCATCGAATAAAGTAGACCTAATTCAGTTTCTCAGTTAAATAATTATGTATTAACAACATGACATTTTAACAGGAATACATAACTAATTTCATATTAACATATTTAAGTAATAATATTGCATTAAATCTTTAATTCTTAAAGTTATATTATATTTTCAATTCTTATTTAAATTTTATCATTACGTAGATACTTTAATCATAACTGAAATTATACAAATTTAATATTTGTGTTTCTACAAATTATTTAGCTTAGCCATTAATATTATTAATATATTATATTGTACATTATGTTTGTCCTGTTCGACATTATTTTTACGCGCAATATTGTTATAAGTCATTAGTAATTTAATTATACACGTATATACTACAGGAAATCGCTGTCTTCGCCGCCACCGGTTGAGGATTTTGGGAGTTTTTCAAATTTGTAAAAATAGAATTAAATTTAATTAATCGATCAACGACTACATTACCACATAAAATTATTTCATTATGACCAGAATCTTAGTGGTGTGTAGTTAAAATTCAAAAACAATTTGTTTTTAAATTTGATAATTTTCAAGGGATTTATAGCTTGGTTTACCACAAGGACGTTGTGACTAAATGGATATTGAAATATGAAATCATAACCAAAGACGAACTGAAACTAAATTTCAACCCGGAAACTCCTCAATTTTTACGAAACAAAAAATGTGGCGTATTTAGAAAAGGGGGAAAGCTGGCCAAAAATCTTAAAAAATTCGCCAAAAATAGAATTTTGATTTGCAAATTCTAAAAACCAATTTGCAATTATTTGCAATTAATTTGCTAAATATTGGCATTGGTTTGGAGTCGATCGGACAAAGTAGGGGGGCTGACCAAAAATCTTAAAAAATTCGCCAAAAATAGAATTTTGATTTGCAAATTCTAAAAACCAATTTGCAATTATTTGCAATTAATTTGCTAAATATTGGCATTGGTTTGGAGTCAATCGGATGAAGTGGGGGGGCTAACTTCATAGGCATTAAACCATCTCTATAAAAAGTAAATAGTTTCTTTCTTCGAATCACATCTTATCAAATGGCGAGTAAAAAAATTATTTAAATGTATGTATTAATACTATAGCATTAAAATGCAGCGTTTCTCTTTTGAAATATTATTCTATGCACTCACTGATTATCAGACTAATAACTGGAAACACACTTTCAATGTTACTTTAACAAAATCATAGAAATAATTTCTTTCGTATTATTATATTTTAAATTCAAAAAATATGACCATGTGTCTACGGCAAACCATAACGTTTTCGCGTGCAATAATATAGTTACAGATTTTGAATTAGGAACTAATATATAAATATATATTATTTCTGCGGTCTTACTTGCTATTCCTAGTGTCGGGCACTGGCCGATTACTGCGCAGACTATCACTCGCCAGTTGGTTGAATTTGTTACGTGAATACGCGTCGTCACCGCGTTTAAGACCTCCGGCAGCCACGTACGCGACCTCGTCCAAATAACTGCTTAATGTTGAAAACGGCGTGAACAGTTCTGCTTGACCGTCGTGATGATCGGTCAGAGAACTTGGCGGCGAGCTGTCTACGTGTCTGTTGGTCGACGGATCGTCGACGGCAATTAAATCGTATCGATCGTTTTTCAACCGTAACGCTCTGTTCTCTTCTGGCTGTTTTGTAACCGAGAACGAACAATAAAAGAAATATTCATGTTAAAAAAAAATAATAATAAGTACAACAACAAAAATCGTTGACGGTGTACGCATTTTAGACGTTAGAACTAACAATAATAAACCGTATTCGAATTTGGTGCTTACAGATAATACTAATCATAATTTGGGATATATATTTCGTCAATAGAAAATTAGATGAAAAATAATATTTTAAACATTGTTTTATTTTAAACCAATCGCATCCCAGTGTAAAACGTGATGCTCTTTCTTGAAATTTTACTACATACTACTATTTGCATGCAAATCCAGAATTTATTTAAGTTACTTATCTGCTAGAACGATTCAACATAATTACCCGTCCAACGTACAAAAAATAAGTCTACGGACTATAACTGTCAACCGACCATAACATACTTTTGTGTGTAATTACCAATAGAAAAAAATGATATACATAACTTTCGAACTACAAACTAAATGCGTAAATAAATAATATGCATTTTTAGTGCGATGAAAATATTTGATGAAGTACATAAACTTGGAAGGATATAAGCAAAAATAAACATTTGATTAAAATATTCGAAAAGAATAACCTAAAGTTTAAAACTCTTCCTACCCCGTCATAAAGATATATGCGTTTATTCCCATGATCGCTGACAATCAGGTATTGTTTTCTCCGTGATATCCACGGTTCGATGACTTCTGTTCATTCTGCGGAATGGACAGGACTCTGCATGAGAAATGTACTCAACGCTATCCGCCTATTACCACTATAATTGAAACGTCCGAAAAACACCGCGTAGACCAGAAGAACGCCCCTACGTTTGCTACTTCACTGTGTTCATGGGATTCGCAAACTAACCTTCGTAGACCAAAAGACGGTACAATATGCCGCAGTACATCTCACACGTCCAAAGGGGGGAGGGGGGTCCCTTGCGATGAGACCGCTCGAAAACGACGAAACATGGAAGAACTGTCTGAAGTAGGCCTCTCTCTTCACGACAGTCGACAACTACGAATTATATCCGGCATCTCTCGACATGTTCGACGACCAACACACAATGAACAATTACGCAACTTTATTTGCGACGTAGTATTATTTGAGGATTGGCCAAGCAATACCGTAGCGTCGACATCAATCAGTGTGAGGACACTACTACAGTTTGCCCTAATTAAGTTCCTCCATTTGTCGGACCCGATCTAGACGCATTCCGCCACACTATCTGGTGCACTTAAAGTGGGCGCGGCCGTCATGCTGCTTCGCAATTCGAATGCCAACACTTCGGGCTTCAATTTCAAGGCGGTTAGATTGTTGAACGCCAGCAGGTTGTCGTTTCCCACATTCCGCCTACTATAAATTAACAAGATAGTGAGCTGCCCTTCGTGTTCGGTTTCCCGTTCAATAGATTTCGTCAGTAACAAAAAAATAAGTCATATGGTCAGATTTCCGATAATACATTCGATACGCCTTCCTTCGCCCGCCTTGATAATCGAACAAATGACAATTGTGAATGCACGTTTTAAAATGAAAAATAAAACGTGATTTCGAAAATCTATTACCGATCTATTAACGTGAAAGACTATCATTCATACAACAAACCTACCGATACACTATACCGTGTATAAAGAATTACAAACGTATTAAGTTTTTTCTTTTATTCTTTGGCATCACAAAAACTAACGTCAAGTACGCAAACTAGACGCCCTCTTTAGCAGAATTTGCTTTCATTACTGTTACCAACCATTGGGTATTAACCTTAAAACTATATACTGGCCCCACCTGTGACCCGTTTGAAGACGCAATGTAGCTACGAAGAATTACTGCTTTATTATCACTAATATCGGCCTGTTGCGTTTATAATGTACACATTTATTTACTAACATAAATGTGTTTACTTAAACCATGAAGGATAAAGTACATTATTCTTCACGACTCAAACACATAATATCTATTTGATATGGTTATTTACGCTTATAAGCCAATTTTTGTTTATTCATGCATAAATATAATATGTATCAGTATATGGTTAATATAATTTATTAATAAAAAAAGTAAACCAATTGTAAACGTAAATATGCATACAAAAAGAATACTTGAATATTAGATTTTTTAAAATCATTTTTAATGCAATTTGTTTTGCAATATTATGTAACATTTTAGTATAAATTTTCAAACGCAAATATCCCTAACAAATTATAACCGCAAATCGTGTCTCAACTACTTTCTCCTCTCTGTCACTTTATTTTTCTATTATAGTTAGGAATTTTATAACAGAGTTTAATATACACAAAAATACGTACACAGAATTATAATATATACCATACCTGTATCATATGTATATAATTTAAACTAAAATTATAATTGACATTTTTTTTATTCATACGAACTACCAAGCGATTCAACAATTAAATACATGATTAATAAATTATATTGTACCACGCATACTCGATCTACGACCTACACCAATGTTTCATTCAACCAACAGCGACGTTGTAAAATTATCCAAGAACGCTTAAAAAAAAAAAAAAATGATTATGATAGGTTACAAGTAACGTCTAGAGGGCAATGACTAACGCATAGCTTTTAATTATACCGATTTGACTACATAAAATAAACAACTCAAACTAACAAAACTTAAATATTGTAAAGTATGGAACAATGGTTAAGAAAAAACGCCAATGCTCTATTCGCACTCGCGATATTGGGTGTTTTATATCCAAATTCTTTGAAATATTTAAATTGAAAATTTAAAAATATCCATTATTCTGTAACATAAAATTCTGGGTGATTCGTTTTTATAATATCGAATAAAAAAAAAAATTGTATTTGATTGCTACCATTTCATAATACTTTTAGTATAATTGAATGTCGTGACTCAAAATTTATTTGACGATAAATTGTGAACCGACTGACTTTCTTTCGCCCTGTATACGTCGTGACTTTTCCCCTCCTCCCAACAAAAATACTATGGCGTAAATCATGCCACACCGCACGAAAGAAATGACATAAGAAAAACAAAATGAACTGTTCACTGAGTAATATAGGTACAGTTGAGTTGTTAATAAAAAAATATAAAGAAATAAAAAAATAAAAACTATTATGTAGGAGATGACTTATACAATTATTTCATTATTATTATTATTATATTATTATTATTATTATTATTATTATATTTTATTATTATTATTGCTATTTTTATACTTATATAGACTACGAAATAATAATCATTCCATTGAAAAAAAAGATTCCAATAGTTGTAAAAAATGTGCTTTTTAATGAATATTGTTAAAAATAATACTGACGTGAAACACAACAAATTGTTATTAATATTATTATTCGTCTTCTTATTGATTTTTGAATTTTCTTTAAAATTATTTAAGCATTTTGTATTTTACATTTATATTTACTATAAACCTTAAAAAAGGTTATAAAAAAATATAAAGAAAAATTATAAAAATATATAAATTATATAAAGAGTATAATTGCAATAATAAATATGTCTGCAGAAATATATAATATTATATATGTCCGCATAGAATAATGTTAATTTAATTTCATATTTGTATAATTAGTTATACATTTTTAAAAAATATAAGTATAATAAAGATACTTTACTAAAGAAAACATAAAAAAGCTTAAACAAATAAATAATGTAATTAATTATTGTAGCATGAAATATCAATTTATTATCAAAAAAATTCGCAAAAATTTTAAATAATAATGTAAATAATATTAAAAACGCATTCAATACTAATAATAATTTAATCAAACAAATAAATTATAAAATAAAACAGTTTCCAAATAATAATTTTAATAAATTTAATTTTCCTGGTATTTACAAAGTTAAATGTAGTTAAAATAAGTTTTATGTTGGTAAAACGAATATAAATTTTAATACAAGATATAATGAACTTATCTCTGAAATAAGATCTTCTGAAAGAACTAATCCAAATTCAAACTTTGCAAAACATGTTTTAGAAAATAATCATCTTATTACTATCAATATACATAATAATGACTTGGAAATTTTAAATATACAACATAATATTTATATCAATTCCATTTTAGAAGAATTACATATTTATAAAGAAATTAAACACAATAAATTTAAAAATATCCTAAATATACAAACAGATTTTAAAAATAACATTCTATATCAATATATATTAGATAATATTAATATCACACCATAGTTGCTTTCATTATATACACAATTTCTTTGCTTTTTGATATATTTTTATTATATAATTTTTTTTTCTAACTCCGTGTCTTTTTATTGTAATATTCATAATATTCTCTATGTAATTTCTGTCTTATTTCTCTAAGCAATTTTTTCTAATTAATTTTACTTTTAATTTATTCCTCAGTTGTATTTTATTCGTATTAACCTGATGATGACATTTTGTCGAAACCGGTAGTAATAAACACATATATACAACAACTTTTATATTTTCTTTTTTCTTTAATCAACGTAATACTCATTGGCTTTTTTGTATATTTAAGTTACATATATATATATATATATATATATATATTTTAATATATATATTTTTATAATAAAGATACATTTTCAATTGTGAAAATTTGACGACAATGGATTTTCAACTTTTTTTTTTAGTATTTAGTGAATATGTATAATAAAGTTATATAGATAATTAGCTTTGATGGTTAATTCTTAAATATTAACAATTCTCAAATTATGATTTGTTTCAATAAATGTTACACATTTTAAATTTCCACCCGATTCATAATTATAAATATTGAATTCAGTGTTATAAATTAAGTACCTAGTACTGAATACGTTTATTAATATAACATAATAGAAAATGCAATTAAACTTCAAATCTAATTATAAATAAATTAGAAAGATTTTTAAAACAATAAAACATTATTTAACCGGTATATGATTCAGATGAATACCCGTTATTAATTGTTGAGTCGTTTCTAGATTTCCGACTCCCTTTCACTTAATTTTAACGAGTAGTCAAACAAACATTGACGGCTAAGTTAAACGAAAAATGTAAACACGCAAAGTACATAATAATGTATATTTTTCACTTGCGGAATTTTTATTATTCTCTGTTTTAAATGAATACCTATATAACGCAAGTTTAAATAAAAATATCTAACTTTATTAAAACATTAAATTATATTTTTATCATATAATAATATAAAATAAAAAACGAACTATGTAAGGATCTAGTACATAGTCGAATCAATAAGGATCATAAAAATATTTTAGTAATATAGTCATGTGGTAAAGTAATCTAAAATACCAAATGTGTAGTAGATATATTCAATATTAATTTATTGCCATTATTATTTTATTTTAGTTTAAAAGATAAAAGATAAAAATTTGAAGATTCTATATTTTATATTTTAAGTCTATTTAGGAAATGTAATTAATAACATTAATCTATTTAGCACACAGTTTATACTACATAAATGTATTAATGATTGGTCGGGTTAATAATAATCAATAATAGTTTTAAGTATTTATTAAGTCCGTAGTGAATTAATTTTAAATTTTATAAATAATAATTAAACGTTTAAGGTATCAATGTTAATATTTTTAACTATATAATTCAATAATGCAATCGTTTAAACATAACAGACAAAGTGAAATCATTATATGATACCATTTCAAAAATTATCTTTACAAAAAAAAAAACATTAACTTATTTAAAAACACACAATACGAGTAATAAAATACGTTTCTTGCTCTCAAACATAATTCACACGGTTTTCTAACATTTAGCTATAATTAAATAGTAACTCGTAATTACGAGTGAAATTGTATTAAATGTATGTTAAGACTCATAAGTAATAAGATTTGACAAAAAAAAACTAAATTTTTAATAACAAAGAACATAAAAACTTATGTTATGTAATGAAAACAAACAATAAATATTTACAATTTAAATTTTTAATAACCCGCAACCAGTTGTAAAATGTATGTACATTCAATTATGTTATAATTTGTTTTTTAATTTAACCTAATGAAAAAGATCGCATAATAATAATAATAATTATTATTATTATTTTTGTTACGACAAATTATTGATCCAATATTATTAAATTCGACGATTAAAAAAATAATAAACCATTCTTCTTTGAAATATAAAATGAATGTGTAAGTTACATTCAAGAAAAACCAAAAGTTGATATAATTTTAATAATACCTAAAGACCGAAATATTCTTATAATGAACATAATTGTTTAGAAAATGAGATTTTTTTTTTAATGTTGAATTATTTAGTTAATGATAAAAGAGATAATTCAATATTTCAAAGTTATTTCAATTTTCAAAAATATCGGTTGACCAATGATAAAATTACTATACTGTATAAAAGTAAACTATTAATGTTAAAAAAAAAATTGATAAAATTATCCATTAAAAACACAATTTTGTATGATTAAAATATTCTTTATTATAATTATTTATTTAACAAGAGTTACAAATAAAGTAAACTACTATAATCTTTGTTTATACTTAAATTTTTTTTTAAAATTAAAATGCAAATATGAGGAATAATCAATAACCCATTTTATTACAAACGAGTTAATCTGATAGTTCTGAAAAAAATTGAAATGTAAAAATTATTGTTAGAAAGTAATAACGAAAACAAACAAAATATCCCGGACATAATTACTAATCAAGCCTTTTTTATGTTTTAAGATTATATGATTTACAACTATATATATGTATAGATATAGATATATATATATGTGTGTGTGTGTGACTTAGCAATAACACTAAATTAGAATATATAAAACAAAATTTTAACAGAAATGTGCTTTGTAATTGATGAATTATCTTTTCAAGTTTATATCAAAGTGAAACTGTAAAATACGATTACATAAAATTTTGTCGCTTAAAACAATGTTAATTTGTATTCATACAAATAACTATACAAGGTTTATTGTCCATTACCGCTAAAAAATTCAAATCTATTCAAAAAAATTATGTTACTGGAGTAGTGAAATTTCACTTGGCATTTTAGACATCTTTTCGTGTAATCATTTTTTTTATTTTGCGGTTATATTTTATCCGTCCAGTAAGCTGCCAATTTTATAGCGTTGTCGTTAATCTCGTCCACATCTTTGCTAAACCTCTTTCAAAGTTAGAGCATTCATATATGTATATATACGTGTGTGTTTATTGTCTTGTACACTTCCACATTTGCACTTAACATCCTCTGACAATCTCCATTTGAACAAATTCTTTCTTGTTCGTTCGCATCCCGCTTTAATTCGGTTAATTATTCTCCAAAGGTTCCAAGGAAGAGTTTTCCCCTCTATGTAATTCTTCTTTTGGTTCTATCGCTACAGTGTCATTCTCGTTACTTTCCCTTGTGTTTTATTTCCATCGTTTTACTCTTTCCTGTTCTGCTCCTCCTTCAATTGTCCTACTTGTTTTTAGAAAATTTTTCCCACATTTTAATCGGAATTTTGCTGGTGTTATGTTGTCTAATGGTCAACTTGCACTTTTGTCATTTCGATGTCTGTTGCGACATCACGTCTGTATATTACACAAACGGTATTTATTTACATGATTTATTTTTCATATATTTAGTTTTATCAAAATAGAGAGTAGATACTATATGTATTACACATAATTTTTAATACTTATTTGATTATAAAGGTTACACAACAAATATTATATAACACCTAAAACAGGTAATATTTATTCTAGAATTAATTTATCATAAAGAAAATATTAAATATGTATAGAAACAAGTTCTTTAGTTGCTATAAAAAAAAATGTGACGACATAACAAAATTTGATGACAAAAACATATTACATTTTAATGTTCTTTGAATTTCTCGTTAGCGAGACAGAGAAACATAACTATTATTAAACGTGTTAATTATTATTAATTACTACACTATAATAATATATTCTATAAAATACAATCATGCTATTATGTGAAAATAACTAATTCTAAGATTTTTCGCGTGAACATTTAGACGAAACAACGTTTCATCATGGTTTAATAATCGTTTGAACACAAATAAATTATAGCATATTATAAATGAATACGAATTGTTAATATTAAAACTTCATGATGACCTTAACCTAGTACCTAATATTTTAACACGTTATAAAAAAAAAAAATCACCGTTCGAACGGAAACTCTTATTAAATAATATTGCGTTGGTTGTATCGACGACACCGACGTATTTGTTAAACCCAGTCGAAATTCTTTAGTCACATTTTTTTATCCAAAAATCTTAGCAGTCAATTTTAATCACAAATACATTGTGATTAAATATTTTTATAATATATACACAAATATTATTTGAAAAAAATGGATTTACATACGTAAAAAAAATGAATTTACACACACAGGACTGTATACGTAGGACGTAGATATCCAATAAAATTTATTGATAAATATGCAATTATTTTGATCTTGAAATCAATATAATCATATTACTACAATATAAGACATGTATCAAACATTATTATTATTGTATGTTGTAGAAAACAAATTATTTCTATTATTTATTATGAAAAGATCTCTCTGTTATTTATACTTAATTGTTTGAATACATGACAATAATTACAGTTTTTTAGAAATTAAAATTTTTTTAATTGAATGTAAATATTATTTTAATATTACCTAAATATATGACGGATTCAGCGCCTATTTACGGTCGGGGCACTTAAACTATACAAATACTAGTTACACCAATTACTTAGCTACTTTTAATTAATGGTTTTTATATTTTCTAGGGAACGTGGGAGGAGGAGGCACCCCTCGGATCCATCCTTGCCTACATATAAGTATTCTTATTTTGTGTTAATCGTTAAAACGTTATTAATATTTATATTAATAATAGTTAATGATATTTACAATATTTAAATTACGTTAAGTAAAATACGATGTATATTTAACAGTTCGTAATCATAATTTATTTTTTAGCAAAACAAATAGGGGACAATATAAAATTTATAGCAGTTTATATAAAATATATACGTACTTGTATATATATATGAACTATTGTACCTATATGTCATAACTCTTCTACATAGCAACAAAAAAATATTTTAAAATAGGCTAATACATTATTAAGGTAAATATGGTCAATATTCTACATGTTATTATGTATATTTAATTCAAAATTATTGTAACGGCAATGTTTAATAAAAAATAAAATAAAACTAAAAATTATAATAATAATATTGTTAAACCATTTAGCAGAGAATAAATGTAACCGAAATGAGAATGCTTAGGTGGATGAGTGGAGTAACAAGAGAAGATAGGATAAGGAATAAATATGTAAAAGGAAGCATAGGAGTGTAGTGTCGATTGTGGATAAAATGAGAGAGATACACTTAGATGGTTTGGTCATATTATGAGGAGAGAAAATTCGGAAGCTGTAAGAACAGTTATGGAAATGAACGTTGATGGAAGATGAAGAAGAACGAAGATGAGGTGGTTGGATGCGATTGAATGTGATATGAAGACTGCTGGTGTATGCGTAGATGATGTGGGAGATTGTGTTGTGTGAAGGTTTAGAAGGACATAGGTGGCCGACTCCAAATAACTGGGATATAGGCAAGGGAGAAGAAGAAAAATAATTGTTGAACTATATGATGAATGCAGTAAAAACCATCCAAACACGTAAATATGTTTGATCAGAAATTCAACAATCAACAATTGAGTAATTACATTTAATGAAATCCGTTTTATTTCAATTTCAAATGGGTTCAACAGGTAGCGGTGTATCGTCGTCGTACAGTTAACAACGTCGATATAATTACGTTTTCACCTGTACCTATTTATCCCGCCACCGATCTAACAGTAATATGTTCATATGCGCGACTAGATAGTAGATCCGGTTGTTATTATTATTATTATTATTATTATTATTGAGGCTCGAGGGAAAGGTATTTCATTCGTTCGTTCTTACGTTACACGCACAGAAAACGTATTGAAATAATCGTTCTTATCTGTGTCTGCATCTGTGCGGTATACAAAAGAAATACATTAAACAAAATTATCTTTATGTTTTTTTTTCCTTTTGTTCGATTTACCGTATAAAACACGAACAGTATACTTGTCGCCGTTCTCCACGCTACACAATAACGCATACGTATTTAAATGTATCGAACAAATCTTCACGTTTGTTTTTCGCGTACAAATCCGAATAACAATTAAACATTCGATCGGAAACGAACGAGTGATAATGACTAAGATAATGTCTCTATTTCACGTGTATTTGAGAACACGAACGTACGTGTATTTATGGGAACGGTGTTAAAATGCACGGTGTACACGTGTATTTAGAGTCCGTGTACCCTAATCAGTGGTGGATCTAAAGGTGGGACACAGAGGCATATGCTCTCCACATTGTTGTTTATAAAGAAAAAAATATAATTAATATAAAAATAATATAATATACACACTTCTGGACCTTAAATGCACGGGGTAATTTCAATACGCGCATGTACACGAACATTAAAAACACGGGTGTTCGTACGTTATACGATTTAATGAACGGACTACGTGTACACGTATCATATCGATACACGTACCGTAGCGACAGCCCTAATAATAACGTATTCCACGCCGTTTCGTTACGAATTGGCACCGCAGATGATTTGCTGGGAACGAGTCGAGAAATACGCCAGTGTACGTTTTTGATTAATATTCAATGAATTTTAATACACACAGTATTTCAAAGAAAAATAAAAAATAAAAGTACACGAGACCGTTCCGCACCGAAACGACGTTACGTCGTCGGCGCCAACACGTGATTTCTATACGCGTGTGTGAAACGCGCCGTGCACACCGTATCGTTGATATCGTTACGTTGACTTTCTAAATCACCCTGTTCGCACGCGTTCCCGTCCGAGGACGGTATGCACACACAACAGGTCTTTCGCGGTACGCCGCGAAATGGCCCGAGGACGGTGAATGGCGGAACACGACCGTTACGGATCTCGACCGGAAGAAAGGTTTTGGGTCAGTGTAGTCCGAGTCGACGCGGGTTTTTGGCGGGGAAATCGGATGGTGATCTCGGATGGCTACGGGTCGGCGCTATCGTCGCTATCGTCGCGGACAACACGTAACACCGGTTTACCGGATCGGTTAACACGTGTTTTGTATCCGTCCACGGGGCGAATCCTCGTTGGACCCAACCGTCGTGCGCGGCGTGCTTTACGCAGAGTTGTAAAGTGTTTGAGTACAAGTATTTGAATATTGGTGTTCAAATACATTTTTATGGTATTGAATACCACGTTATTTTAAATACTTTTATGCTTGCGTCGTATTGTTTTATTAAAAATCAAAACGTTACATCTCGCAATTGTACGAAATCGGTAGATAACGAAATCAGTCAATATTTAAGGACTTCACCAACAAAACACTTGGATTATTTGCAATAATTTCCTACGCTTAAAAAAGTAAATATAAATATTTTAGTTTTTATAATTATAATAAAAAAAACGTTATTAATTTTTATTTCTGTTGATAGGTATTTATTAAATACAATACACCTCTTCCCGGCAGTGCTTCTGTTAGAAGGATATTTAATCTAGGAGGTGCTAATAGAACATCAATAACCGACAAGCATTTTGAACAAATTATGTTTTTAAAATGTAATAATCATTTAGTCATATAATATCGTTAATAATACATTTCAAAAACATAATTTGTTCAAAATATGCCGTTAAATATTAACTAAAGTATACTAAATACTTTTTTCAGCAATATTTTTGTTATTTACTCAAATGCTTTTTATAAACAATACTTTTATAAAATCATTGTTTACAGCTTGGTTTTATATCGAATAAAAACGACCACTTTGTCAAAATACAAGTGACAAAATCTATAACATATACTACACGGGTAAGTAGAACATTTATTTATTCACCCGATTTTTATCGAGTAACGTTCAACATTCGTGCGAATTAGACAGTGTCATCAATATAATTTTGACAACTGTGCGTTGGCTGCAATTGTTTAAGAAATCGAATATATACCGTATATTTTGGCTCATTGTCTACATTGCCCGGTTAAGGGGGTCGACGTAAAAACACGGTTCTTCTGCAAAATGGAAAGTCGTGTTTATACCCGAGCTATTGATTAAAAACGTATATAGATAACGTACCTCAGTTGGTAAATAGGTAATGCATGAATATGTTTGGAAAATTGCCAGAGTATTCATATTTACAAATCTAGCACTATTATTTTTGAATAAACGTGAAATGCATTCGAATATTATCGGTATTTACAAGTTTGGCAAGTCAAATTTCCTAATATGAAAAATTATTTTAAGTACGAATTATAATTTGCAACTTAAATAAACAACTATCATACATTGTTGTTAATCAATGCCTATTGTTTACCTACGCCTATTTAAAAATAATTCAATTTTATGATTTAAAACGTACGCATCGTGTTTGAAATACTTGCCTAATAATTACTGGATTCAATACAATAACAAATTAAGTTAACGTTTATTGTGTTCAAAGTAATTTTAAAAATGAATCAAAATTGTATTGATAAAATAACATATATATATTTACATACATATACATAATAATTTGAAGCGAAAAGTAGTTTTTCTCATATCTAGAAAAGCGAACAATATTTTGGACGCACGGGATAATATGTGACGGGAGGGAACGTGAATAATTATTCAGTCGGGCTACGGTCAAAAAAAAAAAAAGTAATTTTTTTAACCGTACAACCGGTGCCGACGTGGGGATTCGTTCCATAACGAAACCGCCGGACGGCAAAATAGCTGTAGTCGTAACGATCGCAGTTCCTGTGCACGTGCCGGGAACGGGTGTAAAAAAAAAAATTAAAAAAAAAAATATATATATATATATATCTACCGGTAAAAAACGAATCGACGAAAACCGTTCGGGTATGTTTCGAGGCTTCGACGGCGACCGACACCCATCGGAAGCGAACGCACGGGAACACGATGACGGTTATTATTACCCACTCGTTTACTGGACCGTGTAGGTACATTATTCGGAGCGTTTAATTAACACGATTGAATAGAATAACGGGGGCACGGTTGGTGACGACATTTCCTCGCCATCAATTTTCGATGGTATGTGATTTCATTTCAACCGACCGTTTCGTCAAACGCGCACAGTCCTCCAATTATCCAATGTTGTACTGTCATGAATACGCATGGGCGAATTCGCGAGACGAACGGAGGCCGCCGTTTACAACGGTTTACCATTAATTGAATGGTTTTGAAAACACTAATACTTCCATCAGAATGGTCCGTGTTCTCTGTATAGTGTTCATATCGTATAACCGTTACAAATGTAAGTGCATACATAACTCGTTGAAATAGTTCTGTTATTTTAGTAATGCTCGTTTATATAACACGAGTATATTTAAAATATTTTCAGAACGTATTGATGTTTAATGCGATAATTTAATAATCAATCAACGTATCGCTTCGTTAAAAGGATTCAGTACAAGTTCGTATGAGCTATAACACTGTAGATAATCCAACATAAACATAATAAGGCTATCTATCTATATATATAAAAAATATAAACGTAATCTATTTGCAGTATTCATTTTCCACGGTTCTATTAAATAACGATTATATATATATATATATATATATATATATATAAAATATATATAAAAATATGTCTTAAACCTATACGTATATAGGAACAGTTAGTGTAGTTACCGTAACTACTAGTAAATAGAAGCCCGAAGGCACATTGAAATTTACTTTCCATTTCACATCCAATGATAGTAGTTCTTTAATAAACGAACTAAGTATGTAGACGTACACAGGGAACCTGTACATTTACCTACATTTCAACACGAGATTATACTACGTATACTGTATTATTATAGTACATACGTAATTCATTAGAAAACTAATGAAAAAATTCACCACTAATTTCAGATAAATACTTACTTTCAAAATTTTTCCATTTGTTCTTAAGTACTCGTAAAAATATTTAAACAATACAACGAAACTCGTAAAAAAGCGACTAACGTTCAAGTAAAACAAATAAGTAAAAACTCTTAACAATCACTAAATAAATATTATTTATTTTTTTTAAAAAAAAACCCATCACGGTATAATTGTGTAAATATACTTGTATACATATTTATAATAGAAGTCTTAACATGATTTAATATACCTCATTAAATAAATTAATTTTTATGCTAAATCCTAAAGAAATTAGATTGATTAAAAATTACTTATATTCAAAGTCCTATATTTATAAAATATTTTTATCGAATTTTTCAATAATAACTATATATACCAGTACAAAGCCGTATTTGAGGGGGGTTTTAAGGGTAACCCCCCTCCCCTCAGAATCGTTTTAATAGTTATAATAAATTGACTTTACTAAACTAAATTTTTAAGGTGGAGACACACTATTTACACGCCATATGTTAACCCGCATTTAAACACAATTTTATCGTACACAACATAATCTACTATTTAAATCTAGTAGTTGATAATAAATGATTCAGTTTTAAATCCCCCCTCCCAAAAATGTGTTCCTGCTACGGCCTTGTACAAGTATGTATGGTCAATGAGAACACGTTATAGATTTCGATTTTACGTTTTTGGACAATAGATTATAACGACTCGATTAATTTAAATTAACTTGCAATAAATTTGAACTCTGGATGATTAATAATAACACTGTGTGTACCTAATAAACATTAAAATTCTGCGTTGAGTCATGCTTACGTTATTACGTTTAGTTAATATTTATATTCGTATTTTTTTTTAAATTTATTAATTTTATAATATTACTAGTAAAATAAAACGCACACTAATAAATTTTAAATATATTTCTACATAATATTTATTTCTTGCGTGTAAAAATGTTCAAGTTTCGAAAATAATTCAATATAATCAATACCAAATATTTTTATTTAGAAAAATAGTATAAGTAATAAAAAGAATAACAACTATATAACACAATATAAATTATTAGAATACATTTAAAATTCTAAAAACGTTTCATAAATCGTTACGTTAAAAAAAAATGATTCCAATTAAGAAGCTCGATTTATCTCAAAAAAAAAAAAAAAAGTATTCATTAAATACACAAGAAATACAAATAAAAACGATTTATATTTATTTCTCGATATTATTATTATTTTTAATCTACTGGAAATTTCGAAAATAATGATTCTATAGCGGAAATATGATTTTTAATCTGTAACGGTACAATTAATAAAGCGTATTAAGTACGTTTACTCGAAAAAAGTATTCACCAAAAACGCATCATTCTCAGACCAACGCATATCCCATTTGATTTAGAATCGAACAGTGGATTAATACACATATTACAATAGACAAACAGTACTCTAAATTTATAGAATGAACTCGATTAACCGTATTGGAGAGATATCTCCAATTCAATGATTAATAGATTATTAAACCACTTATTTATTACTTTTGGACATATGTAATAGTATTCGTAATACCGTATGTAGCGCCTAAACTTTGATGCAGACATTCTTTGAAATTCTAACATCGTAATGTCCTCATTTATATTCACGTCTGTTATGATTGATAATTGATTGTTAGTTTTTCAATATTTGCCGAATACGGTCTCGAACGCATACGAGTTAACGTCGAGTGAAATAATATTGTTTATAATATTTTTTTCACAATTATTTATTCGAATAATAAATAAATAAATAAAAGCGAAAAAAAAGTGGTTTTCAATCAGACGTTTGAACTCCCACGAGAATCTACAGCCCGCGGTCGTGACTTCAATCGGATATGGTAATGGTTCGCGTGTGAAATTATCGTTGTAGGCGGCTGGGGCGAAGGACACGAGGTAGACCGATCGTTTTATTTTTTTCTACACAAAAACGAGTTGATGTCCGATTCACTTTCACCCTTTCGCGCGTACGGAGGTACGTCATACACGTCACGAAATTTCCGTCGAGAAATAATAATAACGATAAATAATAACCGTACCGTTTCCCCGACAGTTTCTCCGTTTTTTTTCCTTTCGATTTTCGTCGAACATAACGGATTGTTTACAGTACTCGCCCGTACGCAGTTGTCCCGTCTCGAAGAACGTCCCCGCATACAAAAAGAAATTTAAAAAATTTAATATATAAAATACGCTATAAAATCGAATCCTGTCGTGACGGACGGAATCGATTTTTCTTTTATCCGTCCGAACAGTCTACGGCGTCTGTTCACAGCTACGTGCGGTTTGATAGGTACTGAATGTCACCTTGATGTAACTATGGCAAAGAACAATTATTTCCTCTATATTTCAAACGAACGATGTTTTACCAAATACATCGATGTTTTTTTTTTCTAAATACATCGATGTTTTTGATATTGATTTTTATTTAATCTTTCGATATTGTTGGCATCGGTAATTTGAAAGAGAAACATCGATATATCAATGTTTACTAAAAAATTGCCACCCCTAGTTGTTACACACTCGCCGGCAGTATATAAACTAACACGTAAGCGACGGACTAGCCTAAAACTTCACTGTGATATGAATCCCGATGCAGTAATATCGCACTCGCCCTTATCATTAACATAAAATGTTGACATATGAATCCACAAAGTAGTGAATCTATACAGTGCTGATACGACAAGATAAGACAACTTTACTTTTACCACCAATCTTTTTTTTTTACTAATTAATATTTTTGTAATTTAGCAATAGTATATAACATTTTTTGTCTATGGGAGGGGACTACAAATATATTGGCACTACAAATATATACTATATAATAAGGCATAGGCGTGTTATAAAAACCAAAATTATTTTCTATGGTTATTTTATACAATTATTTCAAAAGACGCCTATGATTTATTGGAACACGTTTTACTCAGTCGCGTACTCTGCAATGGAACCCAGCGCACGCCTATAGTTACTGTTATCCATTGCTATTGGACTGTTACGTTTTTGATGAATTTAAAACGAGGTATTTGATGGTTTGATCCCCCCCCCCCAAAAAAAAAAAAGTTCCACGGGTACGCCACTGCTGCGAGAACTGTAGTAGTAGACACGCTCTGATTGCGCGCGGCCGGGAGCACTGTCGTAATGCAACGCGCAACGATAAACGTCCCGGAAACCGTCCGAGACAATGATTTTCACGGTCCGAGGAGTTGTGTTCTTGCGTCACACTGCGCGACCGGTCCACATTGGTACTCTCCGCGAACAGCCACGAAGCAGGTTCGTCATCGAGACACGGCGCTGATGATCGTCGTCGTCGTCCCGGCTCGTTGATGGCCATCGGCGTTTTTACGACGTCACTGCCGGCCGCCGTCTGCACGAGCCTTAGATCGGCCGCGTCCGTTCGGTCGAACCGCCGTGATCGTAGCGCCGCGACGTTTCGCTCGTTTACCTGTTCGTCGAGACGGTTTTTTTTGTTTGTGTGTGTGTATGAAACCCTACGCCTTCCCGTTCGCGATTAATATTTCCAACAGATAACGTTGTCACATAATCGTCCGACGACTCGGTGTTGCGGTCCGTAGATAATAGGTAACGTTATGTAACCGTCTGGGCCGGACGGTTTCATTACAACGCGATCGGTGGGCGACCTCCAGAAACAACAAAACGTCTAACAACTGTGCCGTTTGCACCTAACAATAGAAATTACGAACGAATAGGTATTTTACGAGTGACGAACGATCAATACACGCGTATCAGAACGCGATAGTTTTCACGCGTTTTCCTTTCTTCTTATCATTTGCCGTCTCGATAATATCAGCATTTTCTTGACGTCTGCTTTCGATTGCATTCATTTCAAATGATATTATTTTAAACGGTGCTTCCATACGCGCAAGTCTGAATAGATATTTTGAAAGAGTTTAATTTAACGCCGCGTTAAATTACAAACCCGTTCTAGATAATATCTGATCGTTATGGTCTTGTGATTTTTGTATTCGTGCGTATTTTTTTTTTGTATTCTTTATATAATTTTACACGCTCAGATGTTAGAAAGGTGGAAAAATCGAAAAATAATAAAGTTACAAGCGACGTGTTATTCAACACCAACTCCTTTCATAAAATACATGAAATACCAAAACAAAATGAGTAACGGAAAGTGTTGTTAAGCTGATTTCAAACAAGAAACTACGTGGTATCGTAATAATTAATTCGTCAGTTATCACTTATACTATTTATTTTTCGTAATGATTTTAAAACTTTAATTTTCGTTTGAATATACTTTTAATACGGAGGAGTTACGACGACAAACCCGTTATAAATAAATACCATCGACAGTTTTTTTTTTCTTACCGTCTCGTTGCAAAACGTTATATAATTGTACTGGTTTATGTTTAATATTCAACGTTCGCACACGAACATAACCGAAATGCCATTGTTGCTTACACTTCCATTGTATCAACATAATACGGTGTACACATCATGTTTTCCATATAAATCACAAAATATTCGATGCGCTATTGCCATAGAATCGAGACTTATGAAAATAAATGTATTACGATCGACATGAATGTTAAAACAATAAATAACTGAAACGATCAATAATACATTACAACATGTCTAAATGTATAATTTAAAATACATATTTTAATATTCTATGATACGAATCGGATTAAATACGTTTTCATCTAAAACTGTAATATGTATATATGAAGAATGTCAAACACGACACGTTTTGTAATTATATTTAACAAACAAAAAATCCAAACATACAATAAAAAAATCGTATGTTGTACACGAGTATGTTGTGCGCACATATAAGACCGTGCACAGAATTTACCTTAAAAATTAACCCCTGATTTGCTAACGATTTTTTTTCGTGTTTCACTTTTTTCAATAACTGTTGGGAAACGTCTACTTTCGATAGTATCGAAATTAATGTCTATAGTTCAACCTCTGTAAAAACAAAACTTTCTAAGCACTTTTACTGCTCCGAAAAGTATTAACCAAACAAAACACGCGGTTGAAAAATGAGTACGGGCGGTTACGGAGGTTACCAATAACATTTGCCCGTAACCGCAATTTAGTGAAACGACCATTATCAATCCTTATCTTAAATTATATTAATATAGCTCGTTTATCTCCGGAGCGATATAATTGTCCGTAACCGCGAACTTTAAAACTAATTTCAGCTACGATATTTAGCGAAGATAAAGAAACGGATTTATTAGATAAGAGGCCGATTAAAATTGTCAATTTCTGATTTTGTTTTGAAAACCAGAGTATGTCGATCGATGTTTAATACATTTTTCCAATTTGAAATCGGAAAACATCGTTCGCGTCTTAATTCTAAACCATCGATTAATGCGCGCAGTTATGAATACGTCTAATAGGCGAACGAAAAAAGTATGCGGAAGCGACTTGATGAAAAAATTTGCCGTTTTGATTGACGTCTGACCGGTAGAGGGCACATTCCTCGCTTCGTTCAGTAACTAGACCAAAAGCGATAACGAATTCATTATAAAACGCACATAATGTTTTATGGTTTTAATTATTTTTATCGGTAGCGGAAACTTTTAAGTGCATTCATTTCGTAATGCATGTTTTTTTTTTATGTCCGCGTTTTTTCGCAAAACAATACAAATGCATCATAAAATAAATAAACGCCAGACGAGAATATTAACGATCGACAACAACAACAACGATAGTGAAACAAAACTGTAAATTAAAGGTGCAGCATCGATATTTTCCTCCGTCTCGTCGGGAACCGATAAGATAATTAGGTTTTTTTTTTTTAATCGGCTATGAATATTAAATCAAGATAAATTAAATTACCTACTAATGTCGTTAGTTTACGCATGCCGGATACCGATCTGTGCGTCGTGCATTACAATAATTCATTCGTTAGACCTACGGCGTTTGAAACTTTGAACTACGACGATGGTATCGATCGTTGGATGCAATCGTTTCAGGCGAATACTAGGCGCCAGGCTCTGTTCAGTGGCGGTCAAATGATTCAGTCATGGTGGGAGGGGATGACGCTGATTTTTCAACATGAACATTGATCATTGAAAACATAGGTCATAATTTAAGGATGTGAGATCGTTTTATTAAATAATTTTATTATTATTAAATTATTAAACCTATTTTTTTTTTTGCCAATTCATCAAATACTTCATCTGTGGTATTAATAAATAGATAATAAGATAAATGAAATACATATAATAACAAAAAGGTCATGGGGGGATATATCCTCTCATCACCCCCCCCCCACCCGTTTGACAGCCGCTGGCTCTGTTCGACATTTACGTTTTCGATTGAAATCCACGTTTCCATTGCACGCCGATTTGTTCGTTCTGTAATTTCGTCGTAACGCTTTTCTCGGACGTCTCATAAACACGTATATCAGACATTAATAAATAATCGTTCGGGAATAAAACCATATCTGTTACTGTTATTGTTATTGACCTCACGCGGCCGTGCGTTCGGAACAGAAACAGCAGTTTCAAGCGGTATTCGTCGAAAGTCAATCGTTTGGACAACAATCTTCTCTTCGGCGGATTTCTATCGATTATTTTATCCTCGCAATGATACAGACTCGTGGAAAATCCTACCTATTGGTCGAAGTCGGGGAGGGGGTGATGGAATCCCTCCACTTATTATAATCTACATTTTTCATCACTCCACTTATTTTGTCCAAAATAATACATCCCCCTTATTATTGCTCATAAGAAAATGTAAATACGAGTACAATAATAATTTTGGTGGTCGAGTTATTTATAGACTAGCTCCATGGTATTGCATTGCGTTGATGGTAAACTATACACAATTTACAACGATAAAAATAATTCCGATAACGTATTTATTTATTTATTTTTTCATTATTTTTAGTACGTTTATTAATACGTTTTGTCGCCTCTATCAGTATTTTATTTTTACCAAGACATTAAATAGGCAGTTGAAAATTCAAAATCACTCGTCGAGAATAACACGGATTTGTTAGGAGTACGTTTCAAACGACCGACTAACGAACACGCAATACGTACGAAAATATAAGGCATATTATCCGACGACGGTCGACGGCTTTTTGTTCGGTACGTGATTATCTCGTAAGTTCAGTCGAAGACGGTTTAACGGGTTAAAAAAATAGAAAAAAAGAAAAAAAAGTGTTTCGGACACGTTTCTCTGGTATCACCGTTACGGAGCAAAATCGGTGTTTCGAACGATCGACGTGATAAACGCACGCGTGCGCACCGAAAAATCGACTTCTGGCCAAACACCAACAGGGTTATATTTTCGTAGCCGAAATGCGCATTTGTACACGGCACTTGCGCACACGCAGTGCCGCGTCGAACTCATTTCTGGTGTCCAATGATGTAGACCAAACAGAGTTTATTAACCGCGCGAATTACGGACCGGCGCACTGTTTACGCACGTCTGACGGCCGAGCGGCCGAGCGGATAATATAGTGCCCACTAGGCCCGCCACCGTTTTCGGAGCAGCAATCCGACACGCTTCCGTCGGCGATGTCGCGGTTTTGCGGCACGTGCGCGCGCGCAATGAACGAGAACCGCGAGAAACGATTGAGGACACGTACCTTGGCGTCCCTGGACCCGGACTGTATGAAGTACACGACCACAAACATCCACGACGTCAGGAAAATCAATAGCAGCTTGACTTTGGTCCGCATTTTGCCGCCGGCGCGTCACACAACGCGCGACGACGTGTAAACGCGGTCGTCTCACCCCCGGCTGCCGGCCGCCGCACCCCTTCGCGGAGAACCGTCCGCACGCGTACGCGTCCGTCTCGCCGTCGAGCGCCGTGGGACGCGCGAAATCTCACGGGACGACGGCGGCGGCGGCGGCGGCGACGTGCCACGGGACCATGATTATTATTATCCGGTGCGCGGGCGCGCGCGCACGGACCCCTGAAGAGAAAAAAAAACACACACACGCGCACGCGCGCGATACGACGAACGACAACGAAACGTCGACGGCCAACGACCAGCCGCAAATGACGTACGCGCACGAGACGGACGGAAATTAATTAAAAACGACGTTTCGCCCTCTCCCCAAACCCGCCCTACTACCGCCCCACCGCCACCTCGTCCGCGGGGACCGAGACGGTAGCCCGACGAATACGGAACGGAAAACGACGCGCGCGCGGACCGATACCGTACGCCGATTGCCACCGACTGGCCGTAGCGCTGCGGGTACCTTTCTCGCCCGCCCGCCCGCCCGCCCGCCGAACAGCAGCTGATCGGGGGCGTCGGAACGGGGTGGGGGGCCGCACCCGCGCACGTTCGGCACACGAGAGTATTTTATTCGCCGACGACGCGGCGCGCGCGCGTACGCGATCTCACGGCGAGCCGTCACGTTCGTACGACGCGTCTGCGGTTTCTGCGTACAATTTTGCGGACGGGTCCGGTCCGAGATTTCCCGTTACATCGTTGTCAGCCACCGATTTCCCGTGCGCCCGTGCTCGGACGGAGGCGCGTATCCACTCGTTTTTAATACGACGCGACGGAAAATGAATCTGAACTCGTATAATTACGCGTGACGATGAACACCGACTCCGAGCCGGGTTCGAAATACAGCCCGGGACGGCCCGGTGCACGGAAGGAGAAAATTTTCAACAGGAATTTGCGTGTGAATTCGACCGAACTTGACAGGACTTGTACGTGACGGCCCCCAATCCCTTAGGGACGTAAATAATTGATAAATCAATAACGAACGTCGACAAAACATATTTGCGTGTTTAAATCTGAACGTTACAATAACGTTGTCTAAATTTGTCCGTTTGCGTCGGGCGCTTTACTTTTAAGATGACACCGTGAATGAAAAAATGTCCGTTCGAGTGAAATCCGGACTACGCGGCGACCACGAAATGTCCCCCCCGTCGCACCTACGCGCGTTGTAACCTGGAAAATTCTGTAACTCTGGTGTGAGAAGCACCAAAAAATAAGAAAAGAGTGAAAAGCAACAAAAATGAGGACCCATGCTGACGTGACTTTGGGGCTATGTAAAGGTCTTTGATGTTTATGTTTTGGATTTTCGGCGCTCCAATAGCGACAATCTAGTTTACTCACGTGTCCATTAATACGGAAGTGAGCTTCGTCAGAGAACAAGATGTTTCCGAACGATGAAAACCTACGAAACATTTCGTTCACGAAATTTAGTCTCTGGGCAACGTCAGTGTTTTTCGATTCCTGTACCCACTGTATTTTGGTAAGGACGCGTACTGTTGGTGACGGGGGTTAAAAATATTCGGTAACCCACCCCGTACTTGATGGACTGTATATATATACCATATACTTAAACAAAAACCAAAATATTTCGGATATAAACGTGTTGCTGGTTTAAATACCGGATTATTAAAACAATACACAAAAATAACTCGTAGCAACACAAATAAATAATTAACCCTATTGGGTTTAACAATAATCATCTAAAATAATTCATTATATAACAAAAATACTCGCGTGTAATTAGATTAGCGCAGCATGGCCAGCCGCAGCATATTCATCCTAATATATATATATATATGTATAAAAGAAAAAATACACTGGCTCAAATTCTGATTAATTATAATAATACAAATATAAAAATAACAAAAAGGAAAACGAAATATATCACATTAAACCCTATTTGAGTCAGAATAATAAAAAATAGTAATTTGGCTATTAGAGCTAATTAAACTTATAAAACAAAAAATATTATATCGTGCATCTAACGCGTTTCGCAACGATGTCTACGGTTTGCGCACAACTACTACCACTTACAATAATAATGACAATAAAATTCACGAAAACAGATTTATAACAATATGAGAGTGTCTGCACGAATCCTTATAACGTTTGATACGAGTATAGCGTAGATACACAGACTATATGAATGCATGTATAATTCTATATATTCATATATACGAGGGCGGGCTAATAAGTAATGCCTTTTTACCCGTAACTTTTAAACTATTGAACTTGAATTGATAATACAAAAACAGTTGTATAGTAAACGTAACGACCTTTATTTATTAATTTATTGTTTAATTCTCCGTTTTGCCCGAATCAAATCGTCAACTTTTTGTTTGTGGCTCGCAACAATTTTCCCACAATGATCCTGATCGGAAATAATAGCCTTTCCGACTTCGCTACCATTAACCCGTGATACCCAACGACGAACAGAACTAACGTCAATAGTTTCGTTTCCATAAACCACGAGTAAACGTTTATGAATATCCACAGGTTTAATGTTTTTCGCGGTAAGAAATTCAATTACAGCACGCAGATAACTACCGGACTGAAACGAAATTCTGTCGTCGTTACGTTAAACAAGAGATTTCCGATAAGTATTTGGAGTTAACGATACTCAAAATCGTTCGCTAAAACCTATGAAAGCACAATTTAAACGTTTGATTTTTTTAATTTTTTTTCATCAGAACTCTTTGCGTTTATTTGATTTTGTTTTTATAAAGTTTTATTTTTTATACAAATCGATTTTGTACGAAAATATAATATATTTAATAACCATTGGGCTTTTTTGCTATTGTTGGGCCTTCTTATTTTTTTTTATCAGCTACCTTTTTAATATATGTGTATACACGAGATAGCAATATTATAAATTATCGTACTCTACGTTTAGGTGTTTAATGTACACAAAAACAATTGACCGTTGTAAAACGTATTAAGAAATTTGTTTCACAATATTTATTTTAAAAAAAACATTATTATACTTAATAGGACAAAAGTACTATCTGCGAATTATACAATTTAACTTTTTTACAAATATAATGGAACGATTACGAAAAAAATATGTTGTTTCTTGTTAACCTTATTGAAACGGAACATGATATATTATATTGAAAAACGTATTTCATCTGTGCCTAACACACATTTTAAATGACTAATATTATAATAATATATTAATTGGCTAGACGCAATCATATGTGTTTAACAGAAAACGTTTAGTGCACGTAAAGAATTTGTTTATTTCAAAACGTCGTTTCAGTCGTTCTGCGTTTAACAATGATTTTTACTTCCGTAAAGTTTTTCTTTGTTTATTCTTATTCATATTTATTTTATTTGACTTTATTCAATTAATCTATTATGTTTTTCATTTGTAGCTGTGAGACCAAGTCGCCTGAGTCGAGAATATCGCGATTCGGTGTTCTCCGCTTCTATTCTTTTCAAATGTTCCGACGCTGCTCAACTACAACGAAGAAAAAACATCGAATCGGCATAGTCGACGACATTATAAAGTCTAATTGTACAATTTGTACTTATAATTTAGTATTTAATAATAGTTTTAAATATTCGTATTTGTATAAAGCATATATATAGTTATAGTAGTCGTTGTAAACAGTGGCGGATTTTTAAAATTTTTTTGGAGGGAGTCCAAAAAAAAAAAAAAAAAATAGTACAACAAATGAATATAAAAAAATGTATTTTAGTATTTTTGGTACTAGAATTTGGATCACTATAGTTTCTGGGAGGGGGGTCCAATACCCTTAGATCCCCCCTCCATAAATGCACCACTGGATGTAAGTCTTGCATGTATAATGCTTATGCGCAAATAAAATGAGTGGCCTACCGGGGATACCACTATAAAAAAAACACACTATGTGTAATACTTCAATGACATTATTTTGACATATAGTTTTATTATTAAAATTATATTTGTTATTCAATAATAATAACTAAGGTGATGCGGAAACTTACACGATTCCACAGTAATATATATATATATATATATCTTCTTCCTCTTCTTCTTCTTCTTCTGTTTATGAATATTATTTTTTTTTTGTTTTTTTATAGCAACGATAAAGGTTGGGAGCTTTTTTAACAGACCTTCGTACGCAATATTATGCGTACGTTATTCGTTGCAATACAGTGCCGGATTTAGAAATGTGGGAAGGCTCTGTATCTATCTTTAGCGATGACTTCCCCTCCTGTTTTTCAATTACATATATTTTATGTTGGTATATTACAAGTGCATTCGATGTACAATGTGTCGATTATATTATAATTTACTTCGAAATAATATTTTGTTCAAGAATAAGGTTAAAAAAATTTGTATATGTTGAATAATAAATCAAAAATATAATTAATTATGCTTCGATTGTATTGAATGATATTTGATTTATTTTTAAAATTACAATAATCACGCACATGTTGTTCTTAAATAATGTAAATCGTCATAATTATATTGATTTTCTTCTAGATTTCATCATCATAAATGGTTTGAAAACTATATACCAGTGATATTTTGATTCGAATATTATGATTTTAACCAGTATTAAAAATATTAATTTTTGTTGTAACGCGTTTTAAATTGGGACGTAAAAAAAATCTTATTATGCGGAGACCTTCTGCGTCTCCCCCCCACCCAAAAAAAAAAAAAAAAAATCCAGCCATAAATAAATATAATCATACGATACGTCCGTCACGCTTCGGCGTGTTATTTACTTTGCGGATGATCTCGCTGTCCATAATATACTGTAACGCCAAACTTCGACCAATGTGTGATGACTGACAGAGCGGCATACATACCCAGTATTGAATGCACGTATAATGGCGTAATATACGGTGTTTTGTTTGTATTGTCGTTGTACATTTGCGAACAACAACGATAAAAATCGTTCGAAAAATGATTTTGGAACGGACCAATTTTGTGTACCGTAGCGTGTTTATAGTATCGACAGTAGGCCTATAAAACCAATACGGTAAGAAATGATGGTCAACAACGTTCGTTTCGTGTGTCTAATTAATACTGAAAATTATGTACTATGAACGTTGGCTGAATTCGCAAATTGTATAAAATTAAAACCAAAAAAAAACAAAAAACAAAACAAAACAAACGCTCACGTCTTTAGAATATCCCCAATTAGTCGTTTATTTGCTTTACAAAAAAAATTATTCCTCGTACTTCGTCTATAAAATACTAAAATATGAATAATCATACGAAAATTCACTAGAATAATAAAACGAACATTTGCTATACAATTCAAAACGTATTGTTCTTTTTCAGCATTTATCAACCAAAAGGTTTTACAAACAATATTTTAAACGTATCATTGGAAGTACCGATAAGAAAATACTGCGTAATTAGCTCCCTTTGTTCAAAATCTAAGCACGACGTGATTGCGATTGTAAAATATTTTAAATTTTCATACGCATAGAAGAAATGTAATTTCTTTAAAAGTAAAACGTTATTATTCCGAGAACACGGAATCATGGACATTTCTCTATATCAAGTTAAATCACGATGTTTAAAAATAACAAATGGTTTGTACCAAAGGTTACCGGCAATATTATCAGACACAAAATCAACGTACATGCCGATTAACAATAAAACGATTTGTTAAAACAATTTTAGACCTCGCTGAAAAAACAAAATTTAAATCATTATTCTTATGGGTCAATTACTGCAGGGATGGCCAACATTAAAGGACTTAAGATCGACTTCTGAGTTTTTCTGAATTGTCACGATCGACATTAACATTTCGATTTATTAAATGACCAAAAAAAAAAAAAAAAAAGATATTATTAGATAAAATTCATTGATATAATATATGGCAATGGCCACTGTCGCTGCTAACCAGTGGTATTTACGATACGATAAGAGCAGCAGTCAATACGGACAGGATCTATAACGAAAATAGGTTTTTAATAGGTATTTATTACGAAACAAAAATATAAAGAATATTATATTTATTTATTTAGTAATATTATAAGTCGAATAGTGTAATTGTAATTAATTTTTATATTCCAAGATTAATCAGATAAAAAAACTTTATAAAACTATTATTTTATGTTTTCTTAAAAAATAAAAATAATGAAAAAACGAAAGTCATTTTCGACTTATTGGCCACTCCTGAATTACAATACAGACTAGTGGCGTATTTAAGATAAAGAGGAACCGTCCCCCCCCCCCCCCCAAAGAATGGTTTTATGACTGCAAATTTACAATCACGTCCTTTTTACACTATTTATAAACTCGTATAGAACCCAAATCATTTAATTACGATTATACTCCTACTCCCGCCCCCCACCCTACTAACCACCTGTATAAACTATAATTAATAATACGCAAATAATACGAATTCAAAGAAATATTAAATTAAAAAATTGTTTACCGGATAAACAGTGTTTCACGTAATGGTGGAGTCGACACCATCATTGCGGTCACTAATTTACATAGGTGTTTTAATTATTATTATCTGGACCGTGAATAATATATTCACTTTGGACGGCTTTGACTAACAAATTTATTGTTAGCTGTTACTGCGCATCACGGTGCATACAGAGTAACCCATTTTACCGTTATACTCTGTGTCGACTTGTGCGTTTATGAATATGTACTTTTTTTTTTAATCGGATTGGACCGTTGTCTAACGTGAACTTTTAATTTTCAGACAACGAAAATGTTTTATTACAACAGTAAATTTATATTCGTTAGGTATTTGATAGTGATTATAACTACAGTGAACAGATAAGACGTTAACTACCGGTCTTAAACATTTCTGATAAAGCGCCACCAAGAGGGCAGACTTTCCTTCAATATCTATCACACGTACATCTACCTACCTCGTTCATCGTGTCTGAAACCTAAATGTTTATAATCAGCAAACGATCGTCAGATTTGAAAAATCAACACTTGTCCAATTCCAATAAAAATATACTCCCTGAGAGCTTATAATTAAAACCATAGGCTGCCATTAAAAAATCAAAAGTTGATATGGTTATAAAAAAAAAAGGGCGCGGATTATTTCTGTTTTCCAAAATTATAGCCTATACGATAGCAAAATCACTCTGTGCGATTGATTCGGTATATAATCTTATTCTAGGTATACGTGGTAAACATAAAAGTTATGAATTATAATATCGATTTAGTAAAAAACCGAACAATTTATAACAATATAGAATATATGATGTTCAGTGATTATGAATTTTTTTTTTAAATTTTACTTCCGCAATATCTCTCTATGTTTTGATAAAATAGATTTTATCGAATTATTTATACGTCTTCAAAACGTGTAATAAATAGTTGTTCGTGCATATTATTCAATCAATTATGCAAAATGTATTCACATTTGCTATATATACTCATATCCGATTCAATTTAGAGTGATTGCCAAAAAGAGTGTACGTATGCTTATAAAATGTTAATGAGCCTATCGTATAATCAGCGTAAACTTCACATTAACTCAAGCATATATGTGTGTGTGTGTGTGTATGTGTGTTTTTTTTGTGTGTGTGTGTGTGTGTGTGTGTTTGTGTGTGTGTTCATGTATGTTATGGTAACATTTTATTGATTTTAAATTTATTCTCCCCCTTTAAATATCCTGGATACGCCATTGTGACATTTATTTAGCGCAGCAAAAAAAACAACGACACGGTGGTGGTAGGACAAATTTGAATCGAGAATTCCGCCGAAACACAAGTAATCGTTGACGTATATAGCGAAAGGCGATCACGCTCGTAGGCACGTCGCCTGATGATTACCAAGATACCGTGTGTGGTAAAACAGTATCAACCGTAAATTAAACCACTTACCTGACTAGTGAATAATCGTTACGTGTTGTAAATATTGCTCACATCCGAGCGTAGTCTACCCGGTGAAGTCCATCGCGAAGAGAAAAGATACTTATCGTAGATCTACTAATCGAGTTACAACGTTGAGACGTTGTTAACAAATTTACCTGTACAAAAATGATGATATTGGAAAATGTTTAACTAAAGACAATCAAATTACATAGATGCTTGTCAGATATAGGACAATACCATCTGTATCCCACGGATCATACAATTATTATAAAAATATATGAAAATATCACATGCATCTTCGATTACATAAATACAATAATTGCATATGCCAAAAATAAAAAAAAAAATACAATATTTTGATCAATGTAAAGTGCGCGTCGATATCGTCTTCAAACCAAATTTTGCAGCGACAACAACGGCGAACTGTACAAAACCGACTATTGTGCGACAACTCTGCTTCACGAATTCCGACGAAACTAGAATAACTGACGACGTGCTCAGAGAATGCTAAAATTATCAGTACATATTATAAAATACAAAATCGATGTAAGTGATCACAAACTACTATATAAAATATAACAAAATTACATCGATCCTGGGACGGTACAAATGGTAAACCGAACTCGCTCTTAGACGCGTTGTCAGGCAAAAACCTTAATATAAAATTTAGTAAATTAACACCGACTGTAAAAAAGAAACCAAATAATACCTGATTCGTGAACAATCGTAAAGAAATGAAACTGCTCACATCGTATCGTAATCTTTTTGACGAAAACTATTGCGCGTAGAACCCATATGTTTTGTAGATCTTCTTCACGAGGAACATCGTTGTGAAGTTCTTAGCAAAGTTACTCATTGAAACATGTCGATGCTTTCAATAGTTTTTACTCGAAACAATAAAATCACATACATGCTTGTCAAACATATCAATTTACATAATACTAAATATTTAACACAATGTTAAAAAAAATTTATATATTGTTTCTTGTCATAATATATGTAGTAATACAAAAAAATATAAAAATGGAATTAAAAGATTAAATGGTGAAAGGAAAAATAATGGGGAGTGTGAAATGATTTGAACTAACACGAGTCAAGGGGTGTGAATTCGAGAACCGTTTTGCCTATTCAATAAGAAATAATAACAATAATATCATGCAAGTATAAAATAAGTTTATTACCTTTTTTGTCGTCTCGAAGATTTGCCTGTCACGGATTTCAACTCTTGCGGACAATATTTTTATTAATTAAGGTAATAACTTGTAAATCAAACAGAATATGAAAATGAAAGGTTGGGATGCCGTCTTTGACTTGATGCAAAGTTAGCGCCAAGAAATAAAAACAACTCAAAAACGATGATTTCCACGTTGTAAGAAATTAGAGTCACCTAATTTCGGAAAACCGATCTGTTAAGTCGTTCTTGGTAAGTGTGCGTATACTCTCAGGTAGACAGAGACGGTCTGTCTGTCAGGTGGACAGAGACGATCTGAGTGCCCTCTGAAAGCTGGAGGGTGTATTCATCAATATAATTTGAAGGACATATACTAAGATTTCGGTCCCACAAGGTTATCGCTTATTTATTTTTCCATTTTCTGCGAATTTTGCGTAGTCTAAAATTTGTTCGTAGTGTCACAAATCTGCGACTTTTGTGTTCACCTGATTAAATATGTGTGATTAAATTCGTTCTTTCTTTTTTTCTCTTCTTCTTTTTTTTTATATATTTACTATTTCTGTTATCGAGTATAATATTCTTTTGTTTCTTAAATTAATTGTTTTATATTAAAAATCATATTGAAGTATGATAGCGAATTCTTCTTATGGGACTGAAATGTTTTATGTGTATTATACAAATATGTAAAATACGCATTAAATTATATGTGTTTATAAAATTACTATTATTGTTATTCCTATAGAGGATTTATGATCGGCGTTCCGAGAAAATTGAGCTCTAATATATTTATTAAAATAAACTAAACTAAGTGTTCATAATAAAAACTAATGCAGAAGTAGTTGTTAAATTTTACAAATTCATTTCCAAATAACTTTTGTTATGATATGAACGTATGATATTACATGCATTTGTTAAGGTATAATCTATAAAAGTTTATTTTCTATAACATGGTCTCAGTTATGATATGAGTGCATATCATTACATATATAAGAGCACATAAATAATGCATTTCAAAATATTTGGACATATCAACCTCCACGAGCTGTACATCAACCAAGCAGGGATGCGACAATGCCGATTCGCCATTTCTTGCGAAGCACTAGTTCCCATCGACGTGTATTAAAGACAGTCAAGTCCGAATCGTACGGTCGTTAATTTTCATTAAAAACTAACAAGCGCAAAACAAACACACGTCGACGGCAAGACACCATATTTTTTTTTTGCATGCTACGATATCGTTATTCGGCAAATTTGTACGTGTCCATCGCCTCAGTCTTTACATAAACCAGGCAGGTATGCGACAATGCCGATTCGCCATTTCTGGCGAAACACTAGTACCCGTCGACGTGTAATAAAGACAGTCAAGTCCGATTCGTACGATCGTTAATTTTTATTAAAAACTAACAAAAGCAAGGAAACACACGTCGACGGCAAGGCACCATATTTTTTTTTTGCATGCTACGATACTGTTATTCGGCAAATTTGCAAGCGTACACCGCTATGGGATTTATAACATCCAAGCAGGGATGCGACAATGCCGATTCGCCATTTCTGGCGAAACACTAGTACCCGTCGACGTGTAGTAAAGACAGTCAAGTCCGATTCGTACGATCGTTAATTTTTATTAAAAACTAACAAACGCAAGAAAACACACGTCGACGGCAAGACACCATATTTTTTTTTTTGCATGCTACGATATCGTTATTCGACAAATTTGCACGCGTCTAGTCTTGTAAATTGTAATGATATGCACTCATATCATAACTGAAACCATGTAATAAAAAATAAACTTTAATAGATTATACTTTAACAAATACATGTAATAACATACGCTCATATCATAACCAAAATTATTTGGAAATGAATTTGTAATATTTAACAACTATTTCTGTATTGGTTTTTATTATGAACACTTTTTTTAGTTTAGATTTTAATAAATATATTAGAGCTCAATTTTCTCGGAACACCGATCATAAATCCCCTATAGGAATAACAATAATAGTAATTTTATAATCACAAATAATTTAATGCGTATTTTATATATTAGTATAATACACATAAAATATTTCAGTCCCTTAAAAAGAATTTGCTATCAAACTTTAATATGATTTTTAATATAATACAATTAAATTAACAAACAAAGAATATTATACTCGATAACAGAAATAGTAAATATATAAAAAAAAAAGAAGAAGAGAAAAGAAGAAAGAACGAAATGAATCACACATATTTAATCAGGTGAACACAAAGGTCACAGATTTGTGACATTATGAACAAATTTTAGACTGCGCAAAATTCGCAGAAAATGGAATAATAAATAAGCGATAACCTTGTGGGACCGAAATTTTAGTATATGTCCTTTAAAATATATCGATAAATACACCCTCCAGCTTTCAGAGGGCACTCAGATCGTCACAGTCCACCTGACAGACATACCGTCTCTGTCTACCTGAGAGTATACACATACTTATCAAGAACGACTCAACAGATCGGTTTTCCGAAATTAGGTGACTCTAATTTCTTACAACGAGGAAATTACCTTTTGAGTTGTTCTTTATTTCTTGGCGCTGACTTTGCATCAAGGCAAAGGCGGCGTCCCAACCTTTCATTTCTTATTCTGTTTGATTTACAAAGTTATTACCTTAATCAATAAAAAAAAAAAAATTGTTCGCAAGAGTTGAAATCCGTGACAGGCAAATCTTCGAGACGACAAAAAAGGTAATAAATTTATTTTATACTTGCATGATATTATTGTTATTTCTTTTCACCATTTAATTTTTTAATCCCTTTTTTATATTTTTTTTGTATTACTACAAAAGATCATGGACCGTAAAGAATACCACATACCTGACTGGTGAATTAACGAAAATGGGTCGCCAATCTGCTCATATCCGATCGCTGTCTATCTCACGAAATTCATTGAGTGGAGAAACGATTTCATTCGTACATCTAATATAAAAGTTACTAAGTTTAGAAAAACGTAATAAATTTTTCTATGCAAAATACTGATATTGTTAAATGTTTCAACTCGAAACATTCTGCATAGATGCTCGTCAGACATATGGCAATACTTTTTGTATCCCACAGGTCATAGTATTATTATATAATTTCCCACAGATCATAGAATTATTATAATAAAATCATACGCAATTTCGTCTACGCATATACAACAATTTTAATCGCCATTAAAAAAAAAACCATATGTTATTGATTGACATTAAATATATAAGTACGCTACAATTTTGTATTTCGACATATTTCCATGCGTTCATCGCCGCCAGCTGTACAACTACCAGGCGGGGATTCAAATACGCTGAATCGCAAACTCCGTCGAAACACTAGTAGACGTCGACGTGCATTAACGACAAAAAGTCCGATTCAAACAGTCGTCAGTTTTCATAAAAGTACATGTCCGCGGCAAGAACACGTCGACGACAATCGACAAGATTTTTTTTATAACGCGTAAAATTTTCTATTTCAGCAAATTTTCTCGTGTCCACCGTCCCTAGTTATATAACAACCCAACGGTGGTATGACAACGCAGAATCGCCAAATCCGACGAAACATGAATAACCAACGACGTCCACTGGAAATACTAGGAGTTATAGTTTAGAATTCTGTATGTATAACAAGTACATAAAATTTGAAACGGTACGATGGGCAAACTGTATACGCTCGTAGACTCGTCGTCGGACAATTACTAAAATACCGAGTGTAGTAAATTAATACGGACCGTAAAAAATCTACATACCTGACTTGTAACAAACGTAAACGGAGCTGCTACGTAAACTGTTCACATCCGATCGTATTCTACCCGGCGAAATCCATCGTGCGTGGAAACGATAATTTTCATAGATCTACTACAAGATGTACAATTTTGATAATTTTTAACAAATTTACCGATGCGAAATGCTGATACTGCCAACTGTTCCATTTCTGAAAATTCTACATAGATACTTGTCATACATATGACTATACTTTTGTATCCCACAGATCATAGAATTATTACATAAATATATTTGAATAACTTATGCACTTTCGTCTTTTTTTCGGAACGAATGCAGTTTAGCCCGTATTCTTGAACACACTGAACTTTAATAACGTTTTCGGAATTGGACGCTCACACAATGGAATTTTTGAGTTCAAACCATTCCAAAACGTGATTTTACCGAAAGTGTTAAGAATCCAAACAAATCGTTATACTTATGGCATTGACGTGTACATCATGGTGATATCATTCGTAGTCCTCGAAGAAAAATAAAGGAAGGCTATTCGTTGTTTCTCGAATAGTAAACCGCTGTTGTTGATCTCGCGGAAGCCGGAAAATGACTAGTTACAAAGTTATATATAACTAGTGCCCGGAAATTCCGCTAGCTTGGTACATAACCCGTTGCGCAGTTGATCGTTCGCGTACCTGGTTTTGGATATTTACCGAAGGGCTGATTTTTCGGCAATACGATATTAAATGAAAACAAAAAAAGAACGGTATAAATACGTTTTCGTCTCATTTAAGTATTGTCGAATTCGAATTACGTTTTCGACATTCGCCGGTCATATCCCACGCGCAGCAGAAAAAATACGACGACAAAGCAATTGATATGTTACAACGTAATACGATTTCGTAAAACACGATGTTGCCCGATCGAACGTCCGTATTTCTACGTCTATATTCTGTTAGTATAACGGTCAAGACGACAAAATAAATTCATTTTCAAAAACCGACTACGATCTACTGAATTTCCGTCAACGATCGAAATCGAAAGCAATCGGTCGACGAACAGAAAACCTCGTGGGAACCTTGGAACCTAACCGTTTTAGTCGCGCCGAAAGTATTCCGATCGGTTTTTCTGTATTTTTAAAAATGTATAATTCGAATGATCACGTATTTTACACAACATCGAAAGTTCATCATTTATTACTCGTCAGAATTCATATTTTCAATTAAATATTTAGGCTAATAGTAGACTGGTAACTGTTGAGTGATTTCCTACGATTGTCTTTCATTTTAAGCCGTTTATTTGTTTTTATCGTGCAATAAATTTAACGGTTTGCAGGTTTTCAAACGAAGAAAAAATACAGATATCAATGGCGTGTCTGTGGAGACATGACCCCCACCACATAGTTCATATTAACGTAATAATATAGTATATTTTATTCAATTGAAAATATGCTACGGATTAATGCTTTTAATTCTTATCGATTTGGTTGATAACAATTTGTCAAAACGAATGTTTTCAATTTTAAACATTTTATCCTTACCAATCGATATAAAACAAAAAAAATTTATAAGTGTAAATTGTTGCTCATCTTTTGACATTTTATGTCTTTACTTTGGCGCATTAAAATAAAAAACCGTCACGAAAAAGTGTCCACCAAAAAGTGTCAACGAAAAGCGTTACCTAAATTAAGATACCCACTGGGGACTGTCACGAAAAAGCGTTGCAGAAAAAAAACCTAAATCACCCTTATGGTTTATTTCCACGGAAACCATTGTTTAGGTTTTGAAAAAATTTAAATTTGAATTTGAAAAAAAAAATTTCACACATAAGACATAAAATGTCTCACTTAAGGCGGACTCGTTGCGTTATCTATTCTTCTTAATAGTCTTATATAGAATGTGTGTGTGTGGTGTGTTCATGTATGTAATGGTAACATTTTATTGATTTAAAATTTATTCTCCCCCTTTAAATATCCTGGATACGCCATTGTGACATTTATTTAGCGCGGCAAAACAAATTTGCGAGCAGCAAACACACGTAGAGGACAAGCGCCAATATTTATTCATTTAAGTGCGTTAAGATATTGTTTTTCAACGATTCTTCTCGCGTCCACCACCGCAAACTGTACAACGACACGGTGGTGGTAGGACAAATTTGAATCGAGAATTCCGCCGAAACACAAGTAATCGTTAGGTGTGTTTGTGTGTTCATGTATGTTATGGTAACATTTTATTGATTTTAAATTTATTCTCCCCCTTTAAATATCCTGGATACGCCATTGTGACATTTATTTAGCGCGGCAAAAAAAACAACGACACGGTGGTGGTAGGACAAATTTGAATCGAGAATTCCGCCGAAACACAAGTAATCGTTGACGTATATAGCGATTGGCGATCACGCGCGTAGGCACATCGCCTGACGATTACCAAGATACCGTGTGTGGTAAAACAGTATCAACCGTAAATTAAACCACTTACCTGACTAGTGAATAATCGTTACGTGTTGTAAATATTGCTCACATCCGAGCGTAGTCTACCCGGTGAAGTCCATCGCGAGGAGAAAAGATACTTATCGTAGATCTACTAATCGAGTTACAACGTTGAGACGTTGTTAACAAATTTACCTGTACAAAAATGATGATATTGAAAAATGTTAAAATAAAGACAATCAAATTACATAGATGCTTGTCAGATATAGGACAATACCATCTGTATCCCACGGATCATACAATTATTAGAAAAATATATGAAAATATCATATGCACCTTCGATTACATAAATACAATAATTGCATATGCTAAAAATAAAAAAAAAATACAATATTTTGATGCTTGACTTAATATAAAAGTGCCCGTCGATATGGTCTTCCAACCAAATTTTGCAGCGACCACCACGGCGAACTGTACAGAACCGACTATTGTGCGACAACACTGCTTCACGAATTCCGACGAAACTAGAATAATTGACGACGTGCTCAGAGAATACTAAAATTATCAGTACATATTATAAAATACAAAGTCGATGTAAGTGTTCACAAACTACTATATAAAATATAACAAAATTACATCGATCCTGGGACGGTACAAATGGTAAACCGAACTCGCTCTTGTCAGGCAAAAATCTTAATATCAAATTTAGTAAATTAACACCGACTGTAAAAAGAAACCAAATAATACCTGACTCGTGAACAATCGTAAATAAACGAAAGTGCTCACATCCTATCGTATTCTTCTTGACGAAATCTATTGCGCGTAGAACCCATATGTCATGTAGATCTTCTTCACGAGGAACATCGTTGTGAAGTCCTTAGCAAAGTTACTCATTGAAACATGCCGATGCTTACAATAGTTTTTACTCGAAACAATAAAATCACATACATGCTTGTCAAACATATCAATTTACATAATACTAAGTATTTAACACAATGTTAATAAAAACCTATATATTGTTTCTTGTCATGATATATAAGAACACATAAATAACGCATTTCGAAATATTTGGACTTATCAACCTCCACGAGCTGTACAACAACCAGGCAGGGATGCGACAATGCCGATTCACCATTTCTGGCGAAACACTAGTACCCGTCGACGTGTATTAAAGACAGTAAAGTCCGATTCGTACGATCATTAATTTTTATTAAAAACTAACAAACGCAAGACAAACACACGTCGACGAGATGTTACCAGATTTTTTTTTATGCATGCTACGATATCGTTATTCGGCAAATTTGCACGCGTCCACCGCCTCGGGCTGTACAACAACCAGGCAGGGGTGCGACAATGCCGATTCGCCATTTCTGGCGAAACACTAATACCCGTCGACGTGTATTAAGGACAGTAAAGTCCGATTCGTACGATCGTTAATTTTTATTAAAAACTAACAAACGCAAGAAAACACAAGTCGACGGCAAATCACCAGATTTTTTTTTATGCATGCTACGATATCGTTATTCGGCAAATTTGCACGCGTCCACCGCCTCGGGCTGTACAACAACCAGGCAGGGATGCGACAATGCCGATTCGCCATTTCTGGCGAAACACTAGTACCCGTCGACGTGTATTAAAGACAGTAAAGTCCGATTCGTACGATCGTTAATTTTTATTAAAAACTAACAAACGCAAGACAAACACACGTCGACGGCAAATCACCAGATTTTTTTTTATGCATGCTACGATATCGTTATTCGGCAAATTTGCACGCGTCCACCGCCTCGGGCTGTACAACAACCAGGCAGGGATGCGACAATGCCGATTCGCCATTTCTGGCGAAACACTAGTACCCGTCGACGTGTATTAAGGACAGTAAAGTCCGATTCGTACGATCGTTAATTTTTATTAAAAACTAACAAACGCAAGAAAACACAAGTCGACGGCAAATCACCAGATTTTTTTTTATGCATGCTACGATATCGTTATTCGGCAAATTTGCACGCGTCCACCGCCTCGGGCTGTACAACAACCAGGCAGGGATGCGACAATGCCGATTCGCCATTTCTGGCGAAACACTAGTACCCGTCGACGTGTATTAAGGACAGTAAAGTCCGATTCGTACGATCGTTAATTTTTATTAAAAACTAACAAACGCAAGAAAACACAAGTCGACGGCAAATCACCAGATTTTTTTTTTATGCATGCTACGATATCGTTATTCGGCAAATTTGCACGCGTCCACCGCCTCGGGCTGTACAACAACCAGGCAGGGATGCGACAATGCCGATTCGCCATTTCTGGCGAAACACTAGTACCCGTCGACGTGTATTAAGGACAGTAAAGTCCGATTCGTACGATCGTTAATTTTTATTAAAAACTAACAAACGCAAGAAAACACAAGTCGACAGCAAATCACCAGATTTTTTTTTTATGCATGCTACGATATCGTTATTCGGCAAATTTGCACGCGTCTACCGCCTCGGGCTGTACAACAACTAAGCAGGGATACGACAAAACGGTCTTTAGTTTTCCTAAAAAAACATTTTCGTGACAAACACACTTCGACGAATTTCGACAAGATATATATATAGGTATATATTATTTTTTTTTTACGCGCGTAAGATTTCGTATTTCGACACATTTTCTCACGTTCGTTGATGCCTGCAGCACAACAACCCAGCTTTGGTATGACTACGCAAAATCGTCAAATTCAGCGAAACACTTATAATTATGAATGTGTACATGACATATTAGAAAATATTTGAATCAAATATTATATGAATAAAAAGCACATTGGTACTGGTACGTTACGAGGAGCCAACGAACGCTCATAAACGGGTCGTCAGATAATTACTAAAATATCTAATCTTGTAAATGATCATGGACCGTAAAGGAAACCACATACCTGACTGATGAATTAACGAAAATGGATCGCCAATCTGCTCATATCCGATCGTTGTCAGTCTCACGGGATTCATTGAGTGGAGAAACGATTCCATTCGTACATCTACTACAAAAGTTACTATATTTAGAAAAATGTAATAAATTCTCCGATGCAAAATACTGATATTGTTAAATGTTTTAACTCGTAACATTCTACATAGACGCTCGTAAGACATATGACAATACTTTTTGTATCCCACAGATCATAGTGTTATTATATAATATCCCATAGACCATAGAATTATTAAATAAAAATCATACGCAATGCGTCTACGTTTATACAACAATTTTAACCGCCATTATAAAAAAAAACATATATTATTGACTGACGTTATATATAAGTACGCTACAAATTTGTATTTCGACATATTTCCATGCGTTCTTTGCCTTCAGCTGTACAACTACCAGGCGGGGATTCAAATACGCTGAATCGCAAACTCCGTCGAAACACTGGTAGACGTCGACGTGCATTAACGACAAAAAGTCAGATTCAAATAGTCGTCAGTTTTCATAAGAGTATAATGTTCGCGGCAAGAGCACGTCGACGACAATCGACAAGATTTTTATTTTAACGCGTAAAATTTTCTACTTCAACAAATTTTCTCGCGTTCACCGCCGCCAGGAGTACAACAACCCAACCGTGGAATGATAACGCAGAATCGCCAAATCCGCCGAAACATGAGTAACCGTCGACGTCCATAGAAAATACTAGGATTATTAGCTTAGAATTCTGTATGCATAATAAGTACATAATATTTGGGACGGTACGATGGGCAAACTGAATACGCTCGTAGACTCGTCGTCGGACAATTACTAAAATACCGATTAAATTAATACGGACCGTAAAAAATCTACATACCTGTCTTGTTAACAAACGTAAACGGAGCCGCTACGAAAACTGTTCATATCCGATCGTATTCTACTCGGCGAAGTCCATTGTGCGTGGAAACGATAATTTTAATAGATCTACTACAAGAAGAACAATTTTGAAAAATTTTAACAAATTTGCCGATGCAAAATGATGATATTGCCAACTGTTTCATTTCTTGAAAATCTACATAGATTCTTGTCAGACATATGAGAATACTTATATGCCACAGATCATACAATTATTACACCGTCAATGATCGAAATCGAAAGCAATCGGTCGACGAACAGAAAACCTCGTGGGAACCATAGAACCGAACCGTTTTAGTCGCGCCGAAAGTATTCCGATCGTTTTATCTGTATTTTTAAAAATGTATAATTCGAATGATCGCGTATTTTACACGACATGATCATTTTACACAACATCGTTATTTCCTCATTTATTACTCATCAGAATTCATATTTTCAATTATCTATTTAGGCTAATAGTAGACTCGTAACTGTTGAGTGATTTCCTACGATTGTCTTTAATTTTAAACGGTTTATTTTTTTTTATCGTGCAATAAATTTAACAGTTTGCAGGTTCTCAAACGAAAAATAAATACGCATATCAATGGCGTGTCCATGGAGACATGACCCCCACCACATTGTTCATATAAACGTAATACTATAGTATATTTTATTCAATTGAAAAATATGCTACGGATTAATGCTTTTAATTCTTATCGATTTGGTTGATAGCAATTTGTCAAAACGAATGTTTTCAAATTTAAATATTTTATCCTAACCAATCGATATAAAAATAAAAAAATATATGAGTGTAAATTGTTAATATATAATTGTTAAATAAGTGAAATGTGTCACTTTTCGCGGAATCCGTATGCGTTAATCATTTTTCTTAATAGGCTTATATTGAATGTGTGTGTGTGTGTGTGTGTGTGTTTAGGTGTGTTTGTGTGTGTGTGTGTATTATAAGAAACAATTTAATAACAGCGCCGGTCAACGTGTTTCCAAGTTTAAAAAGTTAGACCGAATTATCGGAACGTTGTAAATAAACGTGATTTTTTTTGATTTTGAAAACAAATAATTAATCATATTTCGAAGGACAAAGTTAACACTATTAATTAAATGTTGTTAGCAGCTGGCATACTATCGCGATACTCAACATCCTAAGTTTTAGTCGTTCATCGAGTATTTGAATTGTTTTCGTAATTTTTCGGGTGTTTTATTACAATATCGACGTCCAACGAGACTAAAAAATAATCAAAAACAATTTGATTAGTATCAAACTGTTATTATATTTATACATTTTGAAAATGTTTATATGAAACATGGAAACTGCAAATATAATCTATATTATAGTTTATTATTACTATTATATAAAAATAATAATTATAGTCATTGGACATAAAAATCTATTTAGTACCTACATAATTTTAAGTAAATTTGTCGTATTTTTATGGATAAGAGTAGAAACTTCTCGCAACTAAGCCCCAAGTTAGCAAACCACCTTCCCCCTCCCACTCTGCCCGGATGACTCCACTGATTTTGGGATCTCAGTTCCGAATTTTGCGGATTTTTTTGTTAAAATAACTGTATAAATTTCATAAAAAATTATTCAATATATGAATTCAATAGATGAGACATCATTAATCGCAATCTGCGTACGAGGAAAAACTTCAATGACAATTCATTTTCGTAATGTGAAGTGCGGTTAAACGACCTACAAGGAGGGGGGAGGGCTGATGCGACTGCACCGCTCGACCATCCTCGGGGCTGACACTGAACGTTCGAAACGAACGAAAAATAACCGCGGACGGCTTCATTTGCGCAATGACATAATTTGGACGAATTTTTAAAACATAAGTTTAAAGACCTCATAGTACCATATAGAACCATACTCTGTACTGTGAAAAAACGAGAGAATTTTTTTACGTCTTGTTTTATATCCAATAAATATTCTGGACATAACCTATTATTTACTCGTTATATAATATTAAAAATTTAAAAAAATCTAAACTACGTAATTTATTGCGAAATTCTATGTGACGTCAAAATGTGACGTATCATTTTGGAGTAAAACTTTGCAACAGATCATGTAGTATGAATTATTTTTAAATTGCAAATTAATTTCCATAATTAATTATAAAAAAGTAGTTTTTTTGTCATAACTACTCGAATAGGTTATGTCCAAAACATTGGAGATAAAAAGAAACACTTTATTCAAGTGCATTTTACATTCTGTATTTGATTGTATATCAAATAACTAGAAGAATGGCTTGAACTTTAGATTATTGAGTTTCTTGACATAACTCGACTTTAATTATAAAATGAAAGTACTAAATTTCTTTAATCAATTAAAAATAATGAATACAAATTTGAATTTGAATAATATTATAAGTGAAACATGAAATATACACAAACACGCATGAAAGGCTAGAGATTAAAAACTAAGAATAAGAAAAATATGGATACGCTATTTGTTTGCTTTGGTTTTAAACAGCATACAATAAGCATACACTTAAATACAACTTTTGTCAATTTTAAGTAATAGAGTTTAAAAAATAAAATACAAAAACTAAATATAGAGCGAAGTTAAAATTTTATAACTGTAAAATATTAATTACAATTATAATAGATCATTGTTGGGTAAATGACTATAAATATCATTTATATAGATCTTGTCATCACTGGTGTAATCAATACTTTTTACTAGATTTGATTTCAACAATATTTAAAATATAATGTAATTAGAGAACATTTGAAGATTAAAATACAGCTCCCAAATAATATAGTTCTTGATCCATAGGACAATTTGTAAATGGTTTGTTTCCATTTTTTCTGGAAGTGTCGCAATCAATCAATGTTAATGTTTTGTCGAAACATATGCGAATTTCATCGATATATGCTTTGTTGGAGTTCTAGAAAATTAAAAATAAATTAATTAAATAGTAATTACATAAAATGTGTATAACATACTCTTTCCATAAAGCAATCGATACGTGGATTTTTGCCCAAACCAGTTTTTAATGTGTGCCAAAATTGAGTTACCGGATAAGTACCATTGGGTTTAATACCTCCCTGAGCCAATAAATCAGTTAACGGGTATTGTTTGGACCAATCTAACGCTTGTTTAAAATATTTTAATTCTGAATTTAATGACGGCAATGATATTGAGCATGTTCCATGTTTTATCCATTCGTGTTGCCACAGTCCCCCTTCTCGTTTTTTCGACCATGTCTTCGACTCTTTTATTTCAGTCCAACGATTTTTCAATTCTGGAACAATAGTATCCAAAGAATTTAAGCTAAATGATGTCTGATTGTTACAGTAAAATGGACCGAATGTACCAATTTTCGTGGGCCTAAAATTAAATAAAGAAAAATATAGGACAAAAATTATTATTTATAATATTGTATAAACAAACCATATTCCATGTATTGTCCACTGGTTACGATTAGCTGGTAGGTTACATATGTGAGTATTAGAATTCGCGGTCCAAGTATGACAGAAAGTATATGGCCAAGACTGAGAAAATATTAACATATCCCATTCTTTGCTGTGCTCGTACAATAAAAATTACATAACATATCATTAATAATTAGGTATTTTCAATAATTATCAGAAAACAATTTAAAAGATATTGTATGAAGAACAACATTGATGACCATAGAATATTATAATAACTGGTCACTGTGTACAATTAGTAATTATAAATAATAAAATCCCTAATGTATAAATTATTTAATGAAAAATAACATCAAATTATATTGGTTTAATACTGTTCTATTTTTTTATTTTGATTTTATATTAAGAATCAGTTAAAAATACTGGTGTTATATGATTTAAGTATATTATATAATTGATACAGACGACTAAAGATAATTTGTAGAACATATGACACTTTTCTTTATAAATACATCAATCATTAAAAAGGTAGTTTGATTTGTAAGAATTAAATCATTTTCAATTCAAGCAATAATTGGCTATTTACACATACCCGATTTTACTTTAAAGCTGTATACATATACAACTTAAAAATAACAAGAGTTTCATTACTGGAAACATTCAAAGAGTAATGGTCAAATTTAATAATTAGTGTGTATGTTTATATATATAATAATAGAACATTGAATTCTTAATTAAATATAATTAAATATGAAAATTTATTTTCAAGAGTTTTAAAAATTTGAATCAATTATCTGCAGGTTATCACTATTATCTTTAAATCTGATATGTAATTTAATCATTTAAATGTTAAAATAACCCTAACCTACAAATAATTACTTGTCTACATATGTAATTTAATTAACTATTATTGATAATGAAATTGATTATTGTCTTTTACATGAATGTATGCATAAATAAAATATTAAAGTTGTATTATAATTATTAATAATAGTAACATAATTGAATAGCAAATTTTAAATTCTGAGCGTAGATAAAACTATATTGATTTTACAATATGTTTTTATTTTTATTATTTTGTGTGTTAGCATTTTTACAAGCACATATGCTTTGAATTTGATCCCACCTTCCAGCGGCAAATTGCATCTGGTTGGTACTTTATCCGATACTTTTTCAAGCTTCTCAATAGTTTTCTTGAATGCATAGAAAAACTTCCAAAAATTTGATAAAATTATCGACACACATAATTTTTCACTAAATCAATCAAATTTTGTTTTTTTGTTATAATCCCAAAAATAATATCTCGAAACACTTGAAATATCTGCTAGTTATTTATTTCAATAATATACATGCATAAAAACATTTGAAAAAAATTTGATAAAAATAAGTACAAAATGTTGAAAATTTCGATAAATGCTGGTATTTATATTTAAAAATTAATAAAAATTTTAAGTTTAGAACCAAAAACCAGAAAATTGAATACAAAATTTATCATATGATAGTAATGTATCATTATTCTAACAGAAGTATTTTTTTTTTATAATCATTAATCAATTTTTGTGCAAAATGACAAATTTTTAAGGAATTCTTAATGTGAGCAATTTTAGTAATGGGCTGAATATTAAATGCAAGATTAAATATTTATTATCTATATAAATTTAAAAATTCATAAAAATAGATTTTATCAAAAAATGTATATAGTTGTTTAAAATTTTACAACAAAATTCATTCATTTCATATGTTAAGAAATTGATATAACCTAATTTTTATGTTACATCATTTATTCATTAATTATAATAATCTATTAGTGTCGCTCAAAATAAGTTTTTGAATACAAAATAAATATACAGCTCTAAAATCTCTGTCCAAGTGTCCCATTTGAACCTAAATCTACAACACCTGTGACAAATTACCTTTTTTATACTTTGAAATATCCAAAATTAAAAATAAACAGTTTATGTTATTATTTTATATCTAAATATCAATTTTATCATAATTTAATGCCCATTTGTACAAATTAGTCATACTAATATAAGTAAAAATTCTGTACCGTTGAATATATGGGTATGAATTTGATCGATTTAAATTATGAATAATAGTAGTGTTTGTACGGGGCTGATATGAATTTGATCTGTTAAAGTGGCGAGGATTTTTAGTTATCCACTCATTCGATTGAACAACTACATTTCGTTTTGATCTGAACAGCACCTTTGAGTGCCTGAAAATATAGTATTTTGGAAAATTGTCTAATCGTTTTATTTGTCTCCCCCATGCAATTAGTAGTAGCGTTATAATATAAACATTTAATTTGGTAATGGATTACTCTATGTAAAATATAATAAATAAAAATAAATACAAGCAAATTAATATAATTGTAATTTAGTATTTACTCATCGCCAGTAGAATTAGAATTAGTAGAATTAGAGACAATAGAAGTATTGTGTATTGGAACATAATCCAAGTATAAAATGGGTTTATTCATATCACAGTTGGTTAATGAATGTGTCTTTGATAATTTCTGTCGATAATTAGGTTCCATAATACCATCACAATCAATCAATTTCAATGTTTTGTCAAAACATATTCTTATTTCTAACAACATTTGTTCCTTTGTATCCTATAAAAAATAATTTACAATCTTATAAATAATTTTGTAATCATGAAAATTATACAATATATATATATATATATATATATATATGTTATTATATTCCAACCATTAAAACCATTATATTTTAAAATCTAAATGTTCAAAAAATAAAAACATAGCCTCAGTAAAAAAATGGAACATTAAATATACATAAAACAAGATGTTCTCATTTCCCCTTCGATTTCACAAGTAAAGCTCTAAAGGAAGAATGTCCAATGAAAATTGAACAATATCATCGAAGTACATTTTTTTTTTTTTGACAGCGTTTTCCCCAGTTTTGAAAAATGATCAAAGTGTACCACCATAACACAAAACCATACATGTTTATATTTTAATAATCCACAATAATCATATTACTTAGACGTATACAATAATATATATATATATATATATATATTTCTCTTTAATAATACTAATAAAAATATTAATAAAAAATTGAATAACTTACATGCTTAATATCACATTGAACCCATGCATTTGTTTTCAAAATTGACTTTAAGCCTTTCCAATAATCAGTTACATTTAATGTACTATTTATTTTTATACCAGCTTTTTCCAAAATGTCTTTCATATTATATTTCTCAGACCATTCAAGCCCTTGATAGAAATACTTAAACTGGGAGTTTAAACTGGGTAAACTTACAGCACATGTACCATGTTTATCCCATTCATGATGCCAAATACTTTCTTTTTTATGAGTAGTCACATTTGAAGAATTTACTTCTGTAATATTACTTTGAGGACTTAACTCAATATCAGTCCAATATTCATGTAACTTATCTTTGATACCATAAATAGAATCGTAGTTAAATATTAATGTTTTGTTACAAAATCCAGGACCGATTGTACCCAATTTTGTAGGCCTGAAAAAAAACATTTGGTAACATATTATATTGGTTTATTAATTACTCATTTTTTAAATATATATATATAAATATATATACACAATATGATCGTTTTTTTCAGGTATCACTAAATATTTCAGCTGGATGACATTTTATTGAAATGAATTTTCGGGGGTGCCTAGGGAGTACTCAAATATGCATTTTGTGAAATTTTCAAATTTTAACTCTTTAAGCGCGTGCATGTACAATACAACTTACATTTTTTTAAAGGACAACACCTATTTTTAGCAACAGATTTAGATTAACTAATTTTGTAAAGGTAATTTTGACTCTTAACATTAGGTTCTAAACTCAAAATTGACTGAATAACAATGATTTCAAATATCAAAAAAAAAATATATATATATGATATCATTTGTTTGTGCTTTTGAGTAGTTACAAAATAATACATTTAAAGTATAACACTAATTTTTTCAATTATTCATTAAATTTATTATTTAATCTAAAGTACTCAAATTCATGAAAAAACAAAAACAAAATTGTATTGCATATTTGCTTAACTAATTTAGTAAGATATTTTAATTATGTTTTTTTATTTTTATAATCAACATGTACATTACGAAAATGTAAATTAAAACAAAAAATTATACAAACCATATGCCATGAACAGTCCACAGATTTTCTTGAGGTGGTAAGTTACATGAGTGTGAAGCATTCTGATATTTCCATGTATAACATAATGTTTTTGGCCAAGTTTGTGTAAATATTAATATGTCCCATTTGTTAGGATCAGTAGGAGGGCGAGTGTTTTTCATAGTCAGTCTGTAAAGTAAATGATATATTTTATATAAAATATTTATTGCGAATTAAAAAAAAATTACCCAAGGTATAATGTACCAATACCAAATGTCACTATAGCTACTGATAGCAGCACTGTTCTTTTATTAATTCCCATTTTGAGTCTGTAAATTGAAATAGCAAAATTAAATTATGAAATGATGTACAAATGAATGCCCTATTATTCAACGTTGGTATATTTTAATGGTGGTAAATTACCTATTTGTTTACATAAGTATAGTCTCTCTCGCAAACATTAGTACAAATTGAAAAACTATATAAATCGTATAATATGCCTCAATGTGCGAACGACCTAAATTATAGTTACACAAGGTCATTTTGTATGCACTCTTCACACTATATTTAGTGTGGTAAATGTCATGTTTCAAATACAAGCATAAAACTATACAAAGACCCGGCAAAGTACACCGTAAGTTCAATTGATCATAAAAAACCAATTAAAGTATTCCAAATCAAAAATTTTTTTTTCGAAACCTCAGACATCAAGCGTCTGAGTTCATTTTAAGGCATCAATGTTATGGTTTAGCCAACAGCAAAGTACCAGATTCTTATTTCGATAATCAAAATACTTCTTTGAATATGTCCCTCCTGCCTTTCCTTATTAACCTCAAAAATTTGTTTCTCCTTATGCCAAATTTCAGCATTTTAAAATCACTCATTCACAATTTTCCCATAAAACAAATATTTTCCTTCTATCATTTTTGTTTTTACCTTGATACAAATACATATGTTACATCGTAGTTTTATTTTAGTCTCTCTATTAACTTTTGTTCACTTTGTTAAATAATATATTATTTTATTTGATATTTGAATTGTTGAGTTATTACGAAATATATACTTAGTAAACATTATAATATTGAAAAATACTTACTTGGGTAGCTACCTTTAAACAGATGATTTCATACTAAAAATATGTCGATAATAAAGCAAAGCAATAAATTATTGAACACCTATGTCCAATAGTTAACCAAGTGCGTATTATAATTACACAAATAACAGATTAATTAAAAATAATTGTTATTATGATAATAAAAAACCAGCAATTAGAGCAACAGAAATCGCTACTTAAGGTACAAACGCATAATAACAAATACGATGTGTCGTGCGAATGAAAAATGGCCACTGACGCTAGCGCCCCTCCCTAGCATATGTGCTTATTCCGTCGTTTGTAAAAAAAAAAAAAGCGCGCGCGTTTTGAATTATTATTCGTTAAGCACGTTATAACAAGGTGGTTATTTTTATTTATTATTGTGTTTAAAACCAACGAATAATGTTTTAAAAAGAAACCAATCAATTTCCGTACATTGATATTATTATTATTATTATTATTATGATAATATTAAAAAATACCAGCGTTAAGTTAGGTTTTTTTTTCACCAATTTATTAATAATGACTAGTCAAATAAATAAATTATTATTTAATCTAATCTAACAACAGTATCTACGTCATTATCAAGCTCTTCAACATCCCAATCACTGTCGTCGTCTTGTAGTGCTGTTGAAATCGACTATGATTTAACGTCATTCAGAATTATTATTTTTTACAATTATCTTTGTATTTTTTTTGCACGCTCATCACACTTCTCCCGTTCGCATTGTGTCACCATGTCCATAATTGCAGGCGTCAGTTTTTCGATATCTGACATCTTAAACGTGTTGTTTTTTTTTTTCGTTTTTAAATATTTCCCCTTTCACTAGTGCTCAAATCAATTGACAATGATAGATAGGTAACATCACGACCCCTTTTTAGTGTTGTTCCGTCCAATTTTTAACACCGGCACAAGTATTTTTACACGTTTATGCAATTCTAACAGTTTCCTGTGGTAAAAAGTCAACATTTTTTTTTTTGCTTTTCGCCTATTTCTTTTGGAAGTTATCCATAAGAGTGATAGGACGTCTTGTCCAGAATAATAACTGACTAAGAAACATTGAGTTAGAACCATTTGTTACCCGTATTTTGCAAATCCTTTGCGACAAATAATGAGACGACATCCGTTGCCCATAAAGAAATCTTTAAGAAACAAAAAAGTAAAACATTTCTATTTAGAAAATGAAATTTGATTTAGTTATTGGATTTTTTAGTGTTTTATTTAGATTGTTAATTTTTCCAGACTACCTGTACAACATCTTTCAATATCACATTCCAAGAGTAACATATATATATATTTATATTCAATATTATAAAGACATGTATAGATTTTTAATTAATTATTTATTTTGCTTACATATATTTTATAAAATTAACATAATAATATAATAGTATGCTTAATTATTTAAAATAAAATATATCCGTTTAAATATTGTAAATTGGCAAGAAACAACAAAATAATAAACTATTTAACATTTCACATTTATAATAAATATATAAAATAAAATAATAAATATATAAACATTATGTATTAAGAACTTGTATTAAAATTCTACATTCAAAAAGTATCTTAATAAATACTGGACATAAAGATTAATAATTATTGTAGATACCTATACAAAATATAAGTCATAAGATTATGAGTATTATATTATTAACATTTCAATACAAATTAAAATTAATAGGAGCATAAATAATATTTTAGATAGTGTTCAAAAATAAAAAGTAAGTCTAAATTTTAACAATGAAATGTTGATATTTTGAAGCTTTTCCATACCTTCTTAAATCCATTAATTATAATTGAGTTGATGTATAATTTTGTCTTTAATATTAACTCCTGCTTTGACCTTTTATCTTTTTTTTATTTGTATTTATGAACTAAAAAAAGCAATTTTTCTATGGTTTAATTACAAAAGTATAAATCTTTCAAAATAAATTAAAAATAATTGATAGAATATGTTTATTTAATTATATATGTTTACTTATATTATTAAATCAATTATTTTATTTTTATTGTAATTTAATATGAATTCTACAAAATACTTGTTGATATAGTTAATACCTACTCAATATGTTGCATGATATTATATAATAATACCTAACCTATGTTAAAAATCAATACTTTAATAACTTATAAAAAATTACACTTATTAAACATTTAATAAAAAACATGTTTATTTTATTATTCTAGTATTGATTAATTTCTAATTTTTAATTAGTCATGAATTTGAATAATACTGATAGGAATTTTGTAAATAAGTGAAATTGCTTGAAATCACAATAGTTGAAATTAGAATTAAATGAAATTTGCATATAACATAATGATAATTACATATTACTAATTATAACTGTATATCACAAGATTTATATTAAGACATTTAAATACACAATTTTAGTATTTAATAATTTTTTTAGATGAACTTAAATTTAATATACAAGATCTGTTCAAAAAGTACCGGGACAAATATTATTACGACTAATCTAGACACGATAACGCTTTGAATTATGAATATATATATTCTCCGCGTATTAGTGAACATTTTAAACAAAACCCGAAGCCGCTATCTCATCTCAATTTAATTTTACACATAGTTAAATCAAGTCAGTTTGTTTCGTTTGGTGTTTTCGACATGTCCGAAATTAATAAACAACAATTTGTCAAGACCTCAAAGATCACTCTGCTGATCCTAATTTCATAAAAAACATCACAGTCTTGTTATGTGACTAAAGTTTTTATGAAATTTTATAATTTTTTAATGAAATTAGAATTGTGCTACAATGTGAAATTGTATTATGAAAAAGCATTACTGTGAAAACAGTATTGTGGCTACACTTCCCACCTGAACAAGAATGGGATCATGTACAAAATTGGTATAACTGTTGTAGATAATAAAATATTATGAATTTGAATTCTGTTTACAAATAAAAAATGTTGTAGTTCGTTACTTTAAAACAAAATAAGAGTATAATAGACATAGCATAAAAAACATAGGAAATTAATCATACATTAGATACAAAGTACAATATTCACGAATAAACTATAGTTTATCTTTAACTTATCTTAATTCTAGATATTCAGATTAAAAATATTTTATTGTATTATTATAAAATATTCTTGATAAGGTATAAAATATAATATAATTAATAATTGTGGTTAAGAGATATTGGGAGTGCAGCTATCAATGTGTTTGTTTTTGAAACAATTTTTCTCATACACAAATTGCAATTTATGACTATCTACCATATAATTTTTTTAATTAAATTAAATAAAATAACAATTTAGATTATGTTTTAAGTTATTAATATTATATTATTTAAGATAAAATAAAATAATTAAATATTAATTATAAAACATGTATATTGTTTAAGTTTTTGATTAAATAAAAATATATAAGTATTAACTTATAAAATCAATAAACGTACAACTAATTAAAATTAAGTTAAGTAAAAATATATAGTTAAATATTAGGTTTAAGTATGTACAAATTATGAATTATACGGAAAACTATAAATTTACATATAAAATACTATTTTTTGTTATGAGGTGGGCTTGAAATTTAAGTTTTTTTTTTTTAAATAAAATATTTATAATAATATAATTCAATAATAATTGAACAATAAATTATATATTTATAGTTATTATCTATACTTACATAAAAAATGTAAGTATTTTCTAAAATTTAGAAAGCAAAATTGTAAGTATTTTTTTAAAAAATAAATATTTTTGATCATTGATATTGTAATATAAATCTAAAATCATAGGGTCTAAAATTACTTTAAATTACTTGTAAATTATTGAGCATCTTCCAGTTTTCGCCATACCACCTAAAAAAATACCAAATTATAAATTTATATTTTCATTACATAATTACATAATTTATAATTTATCTTTTTACATTGCACATTTCTCTAAGTAATGCTTTTTCTTCATCTTCCATGTCTACAACATTATTACTCTCATCTCCTTTGCCTTCTAATTGTTCACGTAACTCTAACACTTGAAGAGCTGTCAAAACTGATTCTGGATGTGTCATTTTCTACAATAAAAATTAAAAAAAAATTGTTATTTACTTATTTATATAAGAAAATTGGTTTTAGTACTAAAGTGTTTATGTTTATTTTAAAATTATTAATGCTTATAAAAAGTTTGAACAACATTATAATTAAACAAATTTAAGTATTTTGTTTGACGATTTTGAAAATTACATTTTCATTAAACATTTTAATATAATGTTTTACGTTCAACATTTAATGTTGTTTTTGAAAATGTAGTTTTGGTTATTTAAAGTTATTTTTCCCAAATACAAAATAAATCTAATATGAAATAATACACTAAACAAATATTTTATCAATAAAATAAATAAGATAGATATAATAGATTTAGATACCTCTAAATAGAATAATATCTATAATGGTTTGTAAATTAAAACAATTTAGTTTTTTTTTTTCAAAACATTTCACCATCTTATAAAATATAATTTATTCCTATAAAACTTTAATTTATTAAGTTTTTTTATATAATAATTTTTAAAAATGTTTTCTATCTGCTTTTAAGGGAATTTTTTGAGAAAAATATGATTATTATAAAAATATATAACTTTCTTACTCTAAACAGAATATAAAATATCTTTTAAATATAAGTACATAATTATATTGAAATATTGTTATTATTAAATGATTAAGAAGTTGATGTATAGACAAATAAAATATTCATTGTCTATTTTAAGCGAAAATGTATATTCATTTATTTATTGCATTGTATATATTATATATATTCATTAGGTATATTATATTATTCCCTTTAACCGAAATATATGTATATATTAATTAGGAAGGTTATTAATAATAGTATTTAGTATAATCAAATTGTCATCAATTGTTTAATTTTAAATCCCTGAAAAGTTTAGTGAATAAAAATTGTGTTAGTCTTCCATCTCAAATACATATATATATATATATGTTTATATATAACACTATTAAGACTTTACATGGGGGTTTGAAAATGTTTATAATAATTTGTAAAAAAAAATACATTTTAATCTTACATTAATTTTACTCGAATTGTGGATAACTTTTTGTAAAAATGTATACACACTGGTTTTTAAAACACGGCCTATATCTACATAAAACATGTTAAAGAACTAAAGACATTTTAATTAAACTAATTAATCTTTAGTAAGGAGTAATTTTTGCATATGCTTATATGTTAATACAAATATTTAAATGAATTGTTTTTATTTATCATGGTTAGAATAAAAAAATTATACAAATTGAAATACATTAATTCATAAAATGAAACATAACAAAAATGACTTACTGGAAAAGAACTATCAGCATTCCAGTTATTAATCGTTTGATCAATTTTTTCATCTTGGATGATTTTTTTAGATAGTTTAGTTTTTTCTTCTTCTAACTCTTTAACCTTGGCTTCTAGCTGTCTAATGTAATTCAATGATCTTTGATCTGGAGGTAAATGTTGATCTATATACAAATGAATAATTATCTTAAATACATAACAGTATTTTAATAATAATGTATTATTATACTTACCATTTGACTGATGTAATTGTCTATGATACGAGGCTTGATTCTGATTTCCAGTTATCATATTTTCATCAGCATTTGTTGAAGAACTACTACCATCACCTTCATCTCTTCTATGTAGTTCTTCAGGTAAATTTCCAGAACCAGTTGAAGTTCCACAAATTCTACATAAAGAGTTATCCCTTAATCTGTTAGGGCCACTTCTTTCTTCATCTAAATACAAACATAATTCCTAAAAAAAAAGATAGAAAAAAGAAGGTCAATTTTTATTTTATATATTAAATATTATATTCTTGTATGTATCAAATAGTATTTAAATAAATAAATACCTTAAGTTCCATATTATCTTCAATAAGATGCTGTTGTTTAGCTTCAAGGTGCCTTAATTTAACCTGGTATGCAGCAACTTCTTGTCTCATTACAGAAGCGGTATATCTTCCAAATCTTTGCCATTCTCTTGCCAATTTTCGTCCTTTTTGTCTATCATCGTCCAAAAAACAACACAGATCTCTTAATTCTTGATTCTCATCATTCAGTCTTTGATTCATTTCTTTTAAATTATTGATTTCTGTCATTAACTGCCCTGCCTTAAAACATAAGATGAAAAAATTAGAGGTTATGATTTCCTTAAATAAAAATAATTTATTAACCTGATCTGAAGATATTTTGTTTGTATTGTCCGAATCTATTTTCCGCACAAACTTCAACATATCCGATGGTTGCTCTCCAGGCAAAGTTCTATATCTGTGATTATCAGTAGTATTGGCATATGACTTTTCACCTTGTTGCCTTCTATATACATATATACATAACAAATAAATATTAACATCATAACATATATGTAAACAATTACAATCAAATTATTTATATGTACTAGTAAATTAAACATTTTCAATAGGTGAATTTTGTTTACCTTTCAATATTAGATACAGAATAATTGCTTATTTGCGCATTATATTGACGATTAGGACTTGGTGGTGGTTGATATTTGGGTGGTATTACAACATTCGGTTTCTGGCTGATTGTGTTTTGGCCATTGACATTTTTTTGCAGTCCACTAACACAAGACATGATAAAACATCTATGTACTATTGAGCATGTTACACTACATAAATTATGTGGACCACATTATTATCTAAAATGTTGATACCTAAAACAAAAATAATTCAAATTAATAAATAATTTAATTTAAAAATAATAATAATGTTCATTGTTTATAATATATATATATATCAAGAGAATTTTAAAAGAGAAATCATTAGAAAGTAGACTAATTTTCACACTGTTAAATCAAAAGTAGACACAAATATATAGATAAATACGAACCCGACACAATTTTGATTCTTCAGAAATGGTTTGATGTGAACATATATCTATACGCATACTAAAAACATAAAGATGTAAAATTCTTTTATAAGAAAAACATCGACAAGCTACTAACTTCTTGAACAATTAAATAGATAAATAATGTTAGGTATAATAGACATTAGCGCATTCGAAAGGATATGATAGGCTACAGGACATAGAAGAATCGATATCAACCTATTTCATATTTACCACAAATTCTTTGGACAACCTGTTGCGTGGTTGAGAACAGGTTTTATTTCTTTAGTTAAATAAATGGCACTACTGATGACATATTTAACATATTTTTACTCCGAATATTTAACCAATTGATAACAATAATATTCCAAAGAGAATGGTAAGTATAAATATTCGAAATTAATTTGCGGGTTTAGTATATTGTATGGGATATTTCAACACAGAACATATTGTTTTATAAAGAATCTATAAATTCAATCACAGAATAGTAGTGGATATCTGAAATATTAATATAACTATTTGGAAGTATTATAATTTATCTGAAATAGTTTGTATTTGTTTTTTTTATATTATCGCATACTTTTAAATAAAAATATAGTTAAGTTATAATTAAAAAGGTACGTTGTCTTGGATTCGAATTTTTGTCTATCTTCTTATTAATGCTTCTTGTGATTCTGTAAATAATAGAACAAAAAAGATATATTTGACACAAATATTCATGAAATTCAAATTAAATTATGATAACTTTTATTTTTAAGAATAGAATATACTAACTTTTCGAAAATAATAATAATTTCAATATTATATACAAGTACCGTCAATCAATGGGGAAATACGTTTATCCTATACGGGCATATTAGTTCATAATAATTGGTGAGCTATGCTCATTTTTCAATAAATTACATTAAATCATTACTCCAGTCGTCAAACTGTCGAATTAAAAAACATGAAATCCAAATATGATTACAGAATTCTGATTTATGTTTGATTGCCAATGCTATTCAAAATCTGTTCACGGCCATCTATCCAGATATGAGTTCTCTATTCAATTTAATTAATTAATAGCATAACAAATTACAAGTCTTTTGGATTATAATTTTTATAATTAATTACAAGGAAATTAAAAATTGAATTTCGTCAAACAATTGGGTTTGTCGTGTGGTTTTTGTAAATTTTCGGAATTAAAACTGAAATATACATAATATTATTGTTCTATTCTGTTATCATTATTCAACTAACACAACAACCGCGGTTACAGATTTAATCTTATAAGATAATCTTTATCTTACCGTGGTCGGGGGTATAACTCATAAACACACAGTTTAACATTTAAAATGTACAGTATACACTATAAACACTGAGTAAATGATAAACTGTTGAGTATTGTAATGTACTCAAAAGAGTAGGATTCGAAAAAAAATATTTAGTTCTGATTTTATTATATGTTATATATAAAGATATATATATGTATATATATAAATATAATTATCCATACATGTACAATATTATAATAATTTTTGAATTTAATGAATTTATTACACAAGAATATTTTATAAAATAACAATAGGTGTGTTTGTAGGTATCAATATTATATTATATTACATTAATATTTTCTTCATTTACATGAACAACCTGTTAATTTACATAAATTTTATTTATGATGCCAATAGTTCACAAGTCACAACATGGGATTTTATACAGTGCTTCTATTTTTATGTGTATATTTATTATACGTATTAGTAGAAGCAATATTTCAAAATTACTTTTATGAAATTGGTATAGACAAAACGCATCCACTGACAATAGGTAAGAATAATTTTGTTATAATTATCTAATGAGAAATAAAATTTATATTTAAAGTATACAAATGTAGATATGTAGCAAAAACATAACATGAACTTTTTAAACAATTTAATGTTTATATATATATATATATTTATACAAAAATTGATTCAATAGAATTCTTAGTTATATATTTATATTATACATTTTATTGTAAAATAAATATACAGATCAAAATTCTAAATACCTATTTCATTTATCTAATAATAAGTTGTTATTTTGATTGCAGATGTAATTAAAAACATCATAAACTTGATCATTGAAAATAAAATATGTTCAAAATTCAAAAAACCATTGTCACCGGTGTCACAATTTAATTGGTTTTACTCTATTAAAAGTTTGTATACTACAAAAGAAAATATTTTGATTTCAGTGTTATTTTATTTTTATAAATGTTATTAGTTATTAGTTATTATATTTTTTTTGTGCATATAGTTGAAAATGTGATCAATTGAATTCTTAGAGAAACTATCATTTTTTGAAAACTTTGTTGTATGATTTGATTCTTAAGAATTTTATATATTTCTGACAATGCATAATAATTAATGAAATAATTTTTTTCCTTATAATGAAATCTTTTCATGATTATTATGAATTATGATTACAATTTTATTTTATTTAATATATTTCAGTTTTTTACAATAGGAACTGTATATGAAATTGTTAATTATTATGTAAAAATTTTGGAATTTAGAATCAAGAAACTTTCTGTTCTATTGAAGGATTGTTTTAGATGAATTTAACTGCAATGGTTTTATTATATAACCATTTATAATAATGAACATTGAACAATTTTAATGTAATAACTAATAAATATCATGAAAAAATTATTTTACACATAAATATTTTAACTATTAAGTTTTTAGCATTATAAAAACAATTTTCTATGACTTATTATTATTTTTTAAATTTATTATTTTCTAAGTACACATTATATTAAAAACTAAATTAACTTTATACATTAAAAATTTTAATATATTTATATATCCTAAAATTAGTTATTAATATGAAACAGCTATACTACAAATTATTAGTAGTTGAATATTGTATTTTAAACTAATATGAACATTGAATATAACACAAATACCTATGAACTAGATATTTGTATAATTAATTTTTAAATTATTAAATTGAAGTATTGTTTTTACAGCTATTTATTTCATTGGTTTTTCAATTGCACTAATTTTTATTGGTTATATTAGTGGTAAGTAAAATATGTGTTAACATATATCAACAATAATTTTTTACATATATACATATGTACAGTAGCGGATTTTCAAAAATTTTCTGGGGGGGGGGCCAAAAAAAAAATAGTACATCAAATTAATATAAAAAAAATATTGTAGTATTTTTGGTACTGAAATATGGATCACTACAGAGTGTCTGGGGGGGGGGTCCAATAACCCTAGACCCCACCCCCTGTAAATCTGCTACTGCATATGTACATACATGATTAGAAGAGTTTTGTCTACTGCTGTTTTTAATATATATTATGTACTAATATTTTATTTTAAGTCAGCCAAATAAGCAGTATAGTAATATTCATCAGTAGTAGATATTAAATCTTGTCAAATAATGTTTGTAGTCACTTTACATTTCATTTAATAATCGTTATTATTGTTATTTTACAGGTATCCAGAAACAAAAGAAATTTATTTCTTCTTTTCCTCAAAACATACAAAATAGAATTAACCCTTGGAATTCTGGTATATTAATATTTTTTTCTTTAAATTATAAATTAATAAAAGTATTTATTTCATAAGTATAAGGATTTTATGGCTTATTTATAATAAAAATTAATTAAATTTAACAAAGATATAAATTATTAAGAGTTCTACTTTAGAGTTTTAAGGTATTTAATAAATAAATACATAATCACAATAATTCAATAATTTTTTAATTTTTTAAATTATATTATTTCAAAATCTGTTAAAGGATAAAGTTCTTTTTTTTTATTTGTTTTGTTGAATATGATATTTGTAATTAATGAAGAGTATTCAAAACATCAATCATTTAGGAAAAATAAGTAATAGAACTAAATAATAAACTACTTTATAAAATTATAATTCATTAAAATATATATATTTTCACTAGAATAATTTGTTTTAGATTATAACGAGCCATCTATTTGTTGTCTTTGTCTGAATGTGTTTAAACCTAGAATTGTGTTATTACCATGTAAGCATATTTGTATGTGCACTATCTGTTGGATAAAATTTTGTCAAGAAAGTACCAATAATTGTCCTATTTGTCGTGAAAACATTGAAGAAGTAATGAATGTATACTCCACTTAAGTGTGGTAAGATAAATTATATTGAAGTCATTTTGGTAACTGACTAAATTAATTTATTTTCATATTTGTAAAAATATGATTTTAAATCTTTATTATTTCCATAAAAAGTTGTTGAGGTATTTATAGAATAATATCTAGGACTTTTATAATGTTACATTAATAAATTATTATTTTCTATAACTTATTATTATTTATATATGTATAAATATTTGTGCTTTTTTTGTTTAGATTTACTACACTGGATAATGGATGTAATCTAAATTTTAATGCTGCTCAACAGGTTTTGTTTCAATAATTTTTATTATATAACTAAAAGATTTGTATAAATTAAATGTCAATGTATTTTTTTTAACGAGAAATTTGTAATAACAAATAAATATAAAAAAAATATTTTTTATTTATAAATTAATTTATCTACTTTGACTGATTAATTTATAATTGTTACAATTTAATCTTTTGTATTTTTATATAATATTTTATATTTATGATTTCTGTATTAAATTATATTACCTGTTAAAATGATGAATGCATTTACTTCTATTTAATCATACATAGTTTTTAATAATATTGTATAATCTACAGTACAAATATGTCTTACAACTTTTGATAAAAATATTAAAATGTTATTGCATATTTAACAGATTTTTATAGTATATGTGATAAAAATGTATTGTAATAAATTATTTTTCAACATTTGAAAATAAAGCAAGTATTATGTGCAACTACATAATACAAATGTATTTTATTTTATAAGTATTTTTAAAAACAAGTTTAGAAATTAAATTAAATACATTAATTTTAGATTAGATGTCCATCATAGTTTTGATAACAGTTAGATTTATATTATTTTATTGGTTAAATGAATATGTAAACCTCAGTTTTCTAATGAAAAAAGTATTTATTTATTTTTATTATAGTATTTTAAAGATTTCCGTATATGTTTAACAATTACACAAATTATGAATTGTATAAAATAATTATCAAACAATTTGAGAATTTTGTATATTATAACATATTTAATAGGTTTATTTAGATAGTACATATTGCATACAAAATATAAATCATCATTTATAATATACATATAGATATCATATATTAAATAATACAAGTGGTTATAAAAATTACTTGAATGCGTAAAATTTGTATGGAAAAAATTCAAAAACGATTTTTTTCTTGGAGAGCAAAAACAAAAATTTTAATTTTCAGTATAACTAAATGCCCGCAAAAAATCTATCTCTATACCATATTTTTACACTAAAGTTGTATGCAATGATTTCTCAATTATTGGAATTGAGATAAAATATTACTAATAAAATACATGAAATTTGAAGTATTTAATCTCATAATATAAACATTTTGTTGTAATATTAAGTGAATAATTCTTTAAAAATTTTACATTTTTAATTTAAATATATTTTATATTTTATATCGTTTAATAACCGATTGTTTAAATGTGTTGATGGTTACTAGCACTGTAAATATCACGTGTACCCCTACTCCAATATCGAGATTTTATTTACAGTTTTATGTGGATTTCGATTTAACTGTTTAAATTATTGTTCAGCAAGGAGTTATTTGTAATTAGTGATATTTATAACGATTTATTTTTCCTAGAGATTTTATCACGCAATTTTCAATTAAATTCATATTAGTTTGTCACGTGTTTTTTTTTGTTGTTTAAAATGAGCCATGACGATAATTGGGATTTGTGGGGACCGGACACTGGTGTAGAATATCAACCTCCTCCACTTCAACAACAATATACGCAAACATTTACCAAACAAGCGACCATAAATCAAAATGACTTGCTTATGGATATTGAGTCCCACTTGGCAGGCAAGATTATAGGTAAAGGTGGTGTGAGAATAAAAGCTCTAAAGAAAGAAAGTGGTGCTTTTATTTCAGTAATTGATAGTAACAGTTATGGACTGAAAATTGTGAAAATATCAGGTGATTCAAATGCCAAAAAAATCGCTCAAAAACTCATCAATGAAATAATCGATGGGAATGATGCAGAACATACCAGAAAAAAATTGCAAGAAGTAGCAATACCGAGTGAGCCTGTTCAATCTTTGTCTAAATTTGATTGGGATCAGTTGATGAAAGAACAAGATGAGCATCTTAAAAAGAAATTGGCTGCTTTGCCACCTATTATTAAGGATTTTTATAAAGAACATCTAGAAGTATCCATGATGAGTGACGAAGAAGTTGAAGACTTTAGATTATCAAAGAATAATATAATGGTTAAATACATTGATGAAAATAATACAAAGCCAATTCCAAAACCAGTTTTGAAATTTGTACACGCATTTAAAGATTATCCAGAAATACTAGAAGAAATACAAAAACAAAAGTTTGAAACCCCTTCACCGGTGCAATGTCAAGCTTGGCCAATTATTATGAGTGGCCATGATTTAATAGCTATAGCTCAAACTGGAACAGGTAAAACATTGGCATTTTTGCTTCCTGCATTTATTCATATTGATTTTCAACCAACTCCTCGCAATGAACGAAAAGGACCATCTATATTAGTGTTGGCTCCAACTAGAGAGTTGGTATTGCAGATTGAGAGCGAGGTCAGTACATGTTTTTATGTGTATGTATATATACATAGATACATACATACATACCAGTAGCATTTTCTGTATTGGGGTGTTGGGCATTATAATTTATATTTTAATTAAATATAAATAGGTACCTTCCACATTAAAGACATTTAAGTATTTTTGTTAATATATTACTTTTTATGTTATTAAACAAAATAAGAAGTCTGTATAAATTGAAATTATCTAATAGATAGGTAGTTCAAATAATTTTTCATTTATACTCAAATTCAATTATTAATTCTTATATCATTGTATTCCTGTTTTAATTTATTTAAGACTTTTTATACATTCAATTAATTTAAATTGCACAATGAAGTGGTGGTATTATATGAGCTATACGGTAATCATAAATATGAGATTGTTACAATTAATAAATTGTACATTTAATGTCCTGGACCATTATTAACATTGTATTGTAGTTACCCAATGAAATTACTAATATCAATTAATATATGTTTTTATAATTAAAATAATTAATGTACCTAAATATAATTTTTAGAATATTATAATACATAACTTGCACGTCAAAAGAAAACTACTGATACATAACAATTCATTATCTTTAATAATTTGTCATATTTTTTTAGGTTAAAAAATATAGTTACAAAGGAATAAAAGCCATGAGTATTTATGGTGGAGCAAGTTCTACAAAGCAAAAAGAATGTTTGCGAAATGGAGTAGAGATAGTTATTGCTACTCCAGGTCGACTTAATGATTTTGTTGGTAGTAATACTATTGACTTATCTGATGTAACATTCTTAATACTTGATGAAGCTGATCGTATGTTGGATTTGGGTTTTGAACCTCAAATTCGTATATCACTACTAAAAGTGAGACCAGATAGACAAACCATAATGACAAGTGCAACTTGGCCACCTGGAGTTAAGCGTCTTGCTAAAAGTTATACAACTAACCCTATTCAAGTAATGGTTGGATCATTGGATTTAACAACAGTCAATACTGTAAAACAAGATATTATTATATTGGAGGAAGTTGAAAAGGAATTTTGGCTTGATAATTTTCTGAAACAGTGTGGTGAAGACGATAAAGTATGTCTAGTTAATTATATTTGGAAATTATAAAACAATAAATAATAATATTTTTTATTTTAGATTATAATATTTGTGAACCGAAAAGTAACTGTGGATCAACTTTCGTCAGATTTATGCATGAAGGGCTACACTGTCGAATCTATACATGGTGGTCGTGAACAAAGTGATCGTGAAATGGCTTTGGAGAACTTACGTAATGGAGAGGTTTCTATTTTAATAGCTACTGATGTGGCTTCTCGTGGTATTGATATTAATGATATTACAGTTGTAATAAATTACGATTTTACCAAAGATATTGAAGAATATGTGCACAGGGTCGGCAGAACTGGGCGTGCTGGTAAATTTGGTCTTGCAATTACTCTAATGACTAGAAGTAATTGGAGTAAGGCCAAAGACCTTATTGAAGTAATGGAAAAATCTGGACAAACTGTACCACCACAGTTACATGATATGGCAAAAAGGTTTGAAGCTAAAAGAGAGAGAGAAATAGCTGAAGGAGGGGACAGGCCGTTCAGAGGTAATAGAGGTGGAAGAAGAGGTTTTTTCTAGAGGTCATTGAAGTTTTTAAAAAATATAATGAATAATTGGCAAGTTTTTAATTGCTATTTTATACATTTTCTTTGATCTATCAAATTGTTTAATTTTGTTTGTTCATACTAAATAGTATTTATAATTTCTTAAAAATGTTATATTTGTTGTTTTATTTAATATCTATAATTTTTCTTTAAAATAAATTTATTTAAAAATATTCCTATAACTTTTATAAATGATTAATTTTGAAGTTTAATAAATTAATGTATTAGGAAATGTTCAAATCTTTGGAAATATACATTTTTAAAAATAATAAATTGTTGATTATATGTTTTTCACTACAATAATTAACTGTTCATATTTTATTTTTAGTATTAATAATGTATTTCAAATTGAACAATTAATCTAAGAAATAGACATTTTTGGGATTACATTTTTTTTTTATATAATTTTTATTTAATCAAATTTGTATTTTACACAAGTTATAGTTTGTTCTAGATTGTAATATTAACTATTAAAATGCAAAAAGAACCAAGATTTAATGTTCTTAGAAAATTTGTTTTTGCACTTTGAATTTAAAAATACCATAATTTTTTTTTTTTTTATTGAACAGTAAATATATCATAAGGTATAAATTATTTATATTATTTACAGGAAAATAATTTTCAGTATGTTTAGATTATTTTTGAATTGCAGAGAATATTTTTTATACAATTTTGGCCAAATATTACAAGTATCTTGAAAGTGTTGTTATTAGAAAAAGTTGACATAAATCACAAACTATGATTATCATAGTTTGTGGTATGGGCAACATATTCTTATCAATTATCCCCCATGTAAGAACTAGTACAACATAAAGAGTCATATACACCCTTCATTTTTTTTTTATTTAAATGGTCACAGAAAAGTCTACAGTAAATATCTGCTTTTCCTTCTCTACTCATTCAAATATGAAATGTTTAACTCATTTGACATTTGTAACAATGGATATTATAGAAAAACACAAAGAAGAAACTATCTGTAATTTGTCTATTTGGATATTTTACATTTTTATTGAATTAAGATTTCTTTAAATACGATGATTAGATAAAAAAAAAATTTAAATATAAAAAGTTATAACTAACTTTATAATACAAAATTGTATGAAATATTCTAAATAAACGTATAAACCTAATTATTTATTTGTAATTTCTTAAGGTATTAATTAATTTAAATGTCTAAATCAAATTTATAAATTTTATGGAAAATTAGATGAGTGCAGTAGAAAATGTAGGATGCAAAATGATAGAAAATCCAATGGAATCAAATTTATTACAAATATTATACAAACTAAAGAACACTATTTTAATTGATTCAGTTTCACTTTTACAGTATGGTGGTCTAAGCTCAAAATTAAAAATATATATTTATTGTCTTAAGAATAAATGTATCTAATAACAATGACAACAAAGTACATCCAATAATAAATTATATTTAACAAAATAATAATTTCAGTGTTAGTATTATATTAATAGTTTCATAATTTGAATTAAAAATTGTATTGTCAAAATAAGTAAAAACATTAAAAATTAATTACAATATTTTATTACAAAAAAAAAGTTTATATATATAAAGATTTTTTAGCTTTTGAACATAGTGCACTATACTAAACTTTTTCTAAACACAATACGTTTTCTTTCTTCTTCATCATCACTTCCATAAGCTGATGACATACCAGATACGGCACCACGCCAAGAAGTAGCTTGCATAAGTTCTTGATCAGGTTCAGTGCGATTTTCATAAAGCATTAAATTAAGACATTCTTCATAGATTCTTGCTTCTGGGAAATCAACCTATTAAATAAATATAGATAATAATGTACACTTTATTATTTTGTATAATTAATGAATAACTAAGAGTAATAACTACATTAAGTTTTTATGTTATTAAAAACTTTAAAAATAAAAAATAAATAGTTTTAGATTCACAACATACATCAAGGCCAGTTTACATTTATATCACAGAAGCCATGTTTATGAACCATGAATCCAGTGGCATTTTGATGCGAAGTACTTATGAAAATGTTTACACTATCAAATTTTACCATGACGAATTTCTGTTTTAATCATTTATAAAATTAAATTGAAATATATGTACCATGTAAGAGAATTTAAAAAATATGTCTGCAAGGATTGGATAAAACGACTTGTACAGTTTGTCACTTGTACATGGGTATGTTTATATTAGATTAAAGATGAATCCGTGCCACGAATATGGCTACCCAGATAAATGCAAATAGGCTTTAGTTTAACTTTCAAATTAGAGTGCTCTAAAAATTCTTAATAGCACCTTTCTAAGTAGTTTGAATTTACATTGAGATACAAACTGTACTTTTATAAAGTCATCAATTTTTATTTCTTTCAAAAAATTGCAAAAGAACAATGAAATTTATCCTGCATTAATTTTTATCTACGTATATTATTTCAATAATTCAGTCGTAATTTCAATTTTATTAATTCTCTTTAACATATCTACGATTATTTATTTAAGAATTTTATAGATGTGATATAATTTACAGCAAAGTTGTTGGAAAACTGTATGCTACAAGGGTGATTGAATATAGTTTTGAGACATAAATAATGGAGTTATTGAGAATACTAAATAATTAACTTTATTTATAAACAATATGTTTATGTCCAAAAACAATTTCATAAAATATTACAATATTTGCACAGCATTTTGAACTTTCAAAATTTAAATTATGAGTTAATTGTTTTATTTTACAATAATATTTATTAAAATTATATATTTAACTAATATATATATATATATATATATTTTGAACTGTATTTATTTATAAATATATTTTAATAAACTAAAACAAAATGTATACTTTTGTATGTTTTTTATCTGTAGTATATACAATAGATGTGCAACAAACTTCAGCGATTTTAGTTGCTAAACCAAAATAACTCCAGCAACATATTTCACTTGAACCACTAATATCTTTGATAAATAGAAATCTTGATCCAAAACGTAATGAAAGTTTATCAAATAGTTCAACATTTTTTAGTAAATTATCATCAGAAGCACTGAAAATAAAAAATTAATACATATTAATACATTTATAATTTTATATTTCGTTACCTTGTGTATGAATATTTATTGTTGTGTCGATTTATAAGTAGTTTAACAGTAGGCTAAAATATAGAATAGGAAAATATTAATGTAAATTTTAAATGTCTTTTGATGTAAATTTACTTTAGTGCTTAATGTTACAAGTTGACACAAGTCTGCACTAGAAGATGTAAGAGGTATACGACATTGAGGTTCAATTTTACATTGTCTTAACCTTAAGGCTTGTTGACAAGCTTCGACTAATGGTGATATTAAGTAAAATTTGGCTTCAGCTAATAGCTCAGCAATTTCATGTGTCTTATCTGGAAGAGCTACATGTTCATCTCGCAAAAAGTTTAACACAGAATTAAAGTGTTTACCACAACGATCAATTAGGACCCAACCTGAATATTTTTAAAATTGAATGTAAGTATATTAACAACAATAAATAATACGATATTTATCTTGTAATACCTTCAGTATCAGTAAGCACTTTCATTCTACCACTAAACATAGCTTTAAGCATAGTATCATGTTTGGTTAATGTCCCAATTGTTGTGTAAAATAACGAACCGCCTATATTTAATTTTGCATATTTAGGATGACTGATTTGTGGTTGCATTCTTGTTAATAGTCCAAACAGAAAATAAAATGTATACAATTTTATATATTCTGCATCTAGATTTAAAAGTGAAATTTAATAATAATAAAAATGTAATAAAAGTAAAATTTTAAACCAACTTGCCACAATAATAGATATTTACTGTTTGATAGAATTGAAGTAGGTCCACTAAGAAATCAGGCACTTTATGAAGTTTTCAGCTTTAAAAAGTAAAAAATAAGATATGATAAAAGGACAAAATAATTATTTATTTACATTTAATAACAAGAATAATAAATGCGATGATAAGAATTGGTTGTCACAGATTTATAGATAATACGTATAAGTCATATCATTGATCATACATAGTACTATACGGTACGCTATCTATTGGTGTATTTCGCTACGAATTTAGCAGTTTCCGTGTATAATCCATTGCCGTGGATTATATATCCTATTCAATAATCAATGGTGTTATTAGGGAATAATAAACGACCATTGGTCACACTGTAGTTCAAGTGTGCAACGATGTTATGAACGAAACGGTGTCGACCATGATCATGATTATTCTCGTATTTCATTGGTAAGTGACGATTGACTTTTAAACCCAACGGTTCGCGTTCGTCCATTTGTAATTTATGTATCTGATTATTTGAAATTTCTGTTATTATGCTTGTTCGCCTTCAACATCGTCGTTTTGGTTACTCAATGCACACGTCCAACGTTCTCGCGTATAATGTGTAATGGGTGTTGTATGCTGTTTATGTGCGTTTTCTAGTGTAAAACGTTCAATGTTTAAATTCTAAAACTACTTAAATTGTCAACTTAAAATTAACTTTACCGTTCTCATATAAAAACCACATATTTTTGAACAATGAAATCATCACGGTCATTGTCCACAAAAAACACCAGGAGAAATGCTAGAAAATTAATTTCTGAGTCATCAGATGATAGTGATAGTAGTAGAGATTCTTCTAATGCAAACATGGATAGTGCTCGAGCAGAAAAAGTATTTTCTCGTCGTAAAATTAATCCGGAAAAATCATTATTCAGAGTGTCGGATTCTTCAGACTCAATGTCATCTCACAGGTAATTTCTTTATAAACAATTAAACTTGATAGTTAACATTAAATTAATTACTTTAGAATGTCAATATTTCATAGATTGTAAGTTATATTGAAAAAAATAAGTGTCAAATATATGTTTATAATTATGTATTTATTATTGATTTAGTAAATTTGATTCTTACAATTAGCAGATTATACACTTTTCCAATATTTATATAATTATCAAAACAATTTCAATAAAAAAAAAAAGTAATTTGTGGTACTTGGTAAGATACTATCCCACAAAGAAACGTTTATATTTATAATGTAAAAAATTAAATTAATAAATCATAAGTATTTTAATTATATATTATTCTATGTATATTGTATGACTAAAAAAAAATTAATTATATATGTTTATAGGTATTTATTTTTAAATAATTTAAACATTTTTTTATAACTGAAAAAATTATCATTTTTATTTTTAGTTAAAACTTTTTGCTATTTAAGTAATTTAATTAAAATTTTTTAGCATATTAATTTTGAATTTTTGTTTGAGAAGTAGTTCAATGGATAAGAAGAAATCTGGAAATAATAAAAAGAAGCCTTTGAAATATAACCAGACAACTGATAAATCTATATTCAAACCATCAAAAGGTGATTTGTTAAAGTATAGAAATATATTACTATCAAGTGATGATGACCAATCAAACAGTAGTAAAGTTGATGTATGTCTTTTAGAATTATTATTATAAATATTTCAATGTTATGCTTATAAATATTAATTTTATTATTTAGGTTTCAAATGATTCTTCTATATCTAAAAAAAGTTCAGTTATAACAGAAAATGACCAAAGTGGTGAAAATTGTTTATTGGAAGAATTTATAGATAAATCCATTCAATCTTCCTCAGAAAGCGTTACATCAAATGAATCTTTTTGTATTACTCCTAAAAATCTTAGAAATAAAAGAATAATTTTGGATTCAAGTGAAGAAAGTGATAATGGACAAGCAATTTCAAATAATTCTGCTATTAATGTCAGTTGTTCATTAATTAAAATATTTGTATAAAACATTAACAAAAATTAATCATTTTCAGGACACTAGTATAATTTTGGGATCAGAATCTGATAATGATATTATAAATTCATCAAATGAAATAGATAAAAAATCGTCCAAGAGTGTAATTCCTAAAAAATCTCAGATTGACACTAAATTAAAAGAAATATCATTGATTGAACCTAGTGATTCTGACTTAGAGATATCTATGCATTATAAATCAACTATTGCATTTCCGAAGAAAAATCAAACATTTATTGATAATATAACATTTTCAAATGCTACACATTTTTCTCATGATCCAATATCTCATAGTAGTGTTTTAGAAAACTCAGTTATTGAAATACCAATCAAAAATGTGTCGAATGGTCAAGAAAATAATGAAGTGAATGTATTTGAAGATAGTCCAATAACCTCTAAACCTAAAGAAATTGAATCAAAACAAATTTATCCAGTATTAATTGATTTAACTGAAAATGAATATAATAAGAACTCTTCTGAATCATCAAAATATAATTCATTTGATAATTCAAAAAAAATAACTACTAATGAATTTGAATCACTGAAAATGGAAAAAAGAAAATTGGATGAAATTATACTACGATTTACAAAGAATATTAAGAATATGAAAGTTAGTACATGACAAATATTTTCTAAATACCTGTTTTATTCTTATATTAAATTCATTATTTTTTTCATTTTTAGATGACTATGCAAATTACAAATTTACATTTATTACCAGATAAAGGTCTGAAATTAAAAAAAGCAATTTCAAAGGAAGAAAGTTTATTAAAAGATACTGAAATACAATTAAAAAATGTACTCAACAAATTAAAGGAATTCTCAGGTTCACAATTTCTTTATTTTTCACTAACTCAATTTAACTAATCCACATTTTAAAATTTAGATTCTCATAGAAACCACTTAGAAAATCCAAAAATATCACCAGCGTTTAGTTTTGAACCTGTTAAATTATCAAATATTGAAAATGGGTTAACAAAAAAAGCTACTGCTAATATCGATATTAATGCTATGGGCAATCAAGGTATTTTTATTATCATTCATTTTTTAAGATAATTTTTAACCAGTTTATTGTTTTCATACTAGCTTTAAATACTTATCGAACACAACAAACAATGACATTAGATGTATTACATAGTTTACACAAATCATTAGAAACATGTCCAACTCCCAATATTTTAGCTAATGATCCTCCAGGATTGAAAGTAGAACTTATGCCACATCAAAAACATGCTATCGCTTGGTTAATGTGGAGAGAGAGTCAAAAACCACATGGTGGTATTTTAGGTAAATAATAAAATAAAATGTATTTAATCTTTAACTTTAATTTGATTAACATTTTTCAGCCGATGATATGGGATTAGGAAAAACATTGACTATGATTTCATTGATTTTAAAAGCTACTGAAATGGAGAAAATAAAAGAAGATTCTGATTCAGATGATACAGACAATTCTTCTAAAGATACACAACAAAATAGTACACATAATATGATTTAATATTTATTAATTAGTTTTTGATAAAATATTAAATAATTTTTTATTATTACTGGTTTTTCAGATATTAAAGGTGGTACACTTGTTATATGTCCATCATCATTAATCAATCAATGGCAAAATGAAATAAAAACCAAGTTACGTCCTAGAGTATTAGATGTTATAGAACATTATGGTTCAAATAGAGAGTCTTCTGCAAGAAGATTAGCTAGAAAGGATATTGTTATTACAACATACCATGTAGTTATGTGGGACCAAAAAAAAAAGAATAATGTAAGTATATTTAAAATTATTTGAAGTAATTGTAATAAGTAATTATTTTATAGAGTCCTCTATTTCAAATAAAATGGAAACGAATCATTCTTGATGAAGCACATTGTATTCGTAATTATAAGAGTCAGACTTCAATTGCAGTAAGTGCACTGTCTGGTACTTATCGGTGGGCTTTATCTGGAACTCCTATTCATAATAAACAAGATGACTTTTATGCTCTGTTAAAATTCATTAAGTGTCATCCTTTTCATGAATGGGCAGTAAGTATGAGCTATTATTTAATTTTTGTAGAACCTAAATTTGAATGATATAGAAAATTTAAATTAAGTGATTTACTATTTTATGTATAAACCATTTATAATAAATTATATTTGTTTAACTGAAAACTATTTTGAAAAATTACTTTTAAAACAATTTAATTCAGAGTTTTATTTGTATAGATTTGGAAACGATGGGTTGGGAATAATGATGATGCTGGTAAGAGCAGACTTTCCTTATTGGTAAAGACACTGATGTTAAGACGAACAAAAGCTGAGCTTAGTGAACAAACATCATTTAAGTTGCCAACAAAAACATTTCATACCATTGATATAGAATTATTCAAAGAAGAAAAAGAAGTATATGAAAAAGTTTTACTTTTTTCAAGGTTTGTTTAAAAATTCAAAAATAGTGACAAATATATTTTATTATATATATATATATATATATATGTTTATATGTTGTTCTTTAGTACACTCTTTTCTACTTATCTATATGAAAAAGCTGAAAAAGAAAATGCAATTAAGTATGGGTTTCCAGTACAAAACAAAGCTAAATACTTTACATCGTAAGAGAATTTGAAAACAAATTTCTTAATTAATTAACATTACATTAAATTTAAATTATTTTTATTTTGATAGAAAAAGATTTGAATGACAATATTTTTCAAGATCATCCAGAATTGGATAAATTATTTAAACAATTAAAAAGTAATAGAAATATTCAAGCTCATCATATCCTTGTGTTATTATTACGCCTAAGGCAACTATGTTGTCATCCTTGTTTGATGAAAAATGTATGTACTTTATTCATAATTTTAAAACAATTTATTGTGATATATTAAATACAATTTTTTTTTTAAATATAGATGTTAGATGATGAAACTCTTAAAGTTGATGGTATACAAAATACTGGAGATTTAGATATTGTAGATCACATGAGTAGAATGTCTATTGGTATACCTAGCGGCGAAAGGGAAGCGCTTACAAACAGTAATCCAATTTTTAAAGATTCATGGGTCAGTTCTAAGGTATACAAAATGAATATTTAAATACTTTATAGATGGTACTTTTTACACATTAGTTTATAAACAGTTAAGGTTAGGTTAAATATTTTAAATTATAAATTTTAATATATTGTCACACCTCGTATATATATATATATATACATTACATAATTATTTAAATTACATTTTGTTTTTATATTCTTTAGGTTTTCTAGTGTTCATTAAAACCAATGCATAATTTTCTCTAAATGTCTGATAATTCTTATCCGTTCATCATTCATATTAATTTTAAATATTCCTATACCTTACTGTTATGTTATTTTCTGCAATATCTTCTTGATTGTTTCAAATCTTGAAACTTTGTACCTATCCAACTATCCAAATCTCCAGCTACTTTATTGTTTCCTTATACAGATTCTAGCTCTCGATTTGCCCTTATCTCATAATCAACTTTCTTGTTGACAGAATTTTGTCATTGTTTATGGTCCATAGCATATATAACTACTAGCCCAATACTGTATAACATGTATTTCTATTATCTTTAATAAGATCATTGATATGAAAAGGGGCATAACCCAAAGTGACGTCTACTTCTTGCTATTTTACTAAGTTTTATTTCTTTAAAGATATAGAATATTTCTAAATCTATATTATATAAATGTTAGAACGGTCATTCATATTCACTCCAAGATCTTCACAAATTTATGGCCATTTTCATCCAATTGTTTTTGTTTTATGTATAGAGTTTTTTTTTGTAAATGTTTTTTTTTTCAGGTAAAAGCTGTTTGTGATATGGTAAAAAAAAAAGTATTACCAACAGATGACAAAGCGATCATTGTTTCTCAATGGCCAAGTATGTTACTTCTCATAGGAAAGCAGTTATCTCAATATTCAATTAAAACTGAATTGTTTAGTGGAGCTGTTTCTATTCCTAATAGAAACAAAATAGTCACTGAATTTAACAATCTAAAGGGAGGCCCAAAAGTAAATAAATAAGACTATTTATTATTTTTATATAATTAATTTAATATTATATGTATTATTATTAATAGTATAATTTTTTTCTTCAGATTTTGTTACTGTCTTTAACTGCTGGCGGTGTTGGTCTCAATTTGGTAGCAGCTAACCATTTATTTTTAGTGGATATACATTGGAATCCTCAATTAGAAGCGCAAGCTTGTGATCGTATTTATAGGGTAGGGCAAACAAAAACAGTGAATGTGTATAAGTTTATTTGTACTAATACTATTGAAAATTCTATTCAATCACTTCAATCAAAGAAGATCGAATTGGCTAATAACTTATTTGGTGGTTGTAAAAATGTTGAAGGTACTAAGATTACGTTAGATGATCTAAAACAAATATTTAATATAAATCCAAGTAACAAATGAAGATATTGTTTGTATATTTTTTTTTCTAGTTTTATGAAAAATGTTAACACAATTTTATTTAAATATTTTTTAATTTACTTTAATTTTACTGAAATACAACAAAACAACAAACTTTATTAATATGTGATTTTGAATTTATTCAGTTTATTTCTTAGTTGTTTTTTATAGTAAGCGTATTAAAATTTTGAGACCAATAAAATCAATTGTTTATATTTATATACTATTATATTTTGTTGTACAATAAATTTACTTTATTAAAAAATGTAAATAATTGTAAAATAACGCAATAAAATTATTTGAGTATGATGTAATGTTGTTAACTATGTTTTATTATGAATTACAAACAAATTTTAAATGTCTATAAATATAAAGAACCATCTGCTGGACCAAGGTATCTGATTGATATCAATAAAACGTCAATAAGAGTCCAAACTCCTAGGCCTCCAAAACTGAATAACTTGCCTATGCCTTCTTGCCAATGCCCTAAATAAAACCTAATAAACATTTTTTTTTTGCTACAAATTAATTCATCTATTACTTAAAAACACATGTATGTATTCTGTAACTTTAAAATGTAAACTATTGAAGTATTTTATATATATATACCTATCTATTCCAAATCCTCCAAGAGTAATACTTAAAATTAAAGCAGTTGACCAACGATGACCACCTGTCCAATTACAACGAAGTCTTTTTAAAAATTTTCTTCTTCCCAAACATAAAACATCTTTGTTCACTGTACAGTTGGATCTAAAATAAATGTTGCCAATTATTATATATTAAATTTCAATATTTCATTTGCTTTATAAATTATAAAAACAGCAGTACAACAATACAAAATATTAATGTATTGGACATGTGTTTATGTAAAATAGGTTGTATATTTCATGAAAACGGAATTCATGTAAAATTAAAATGATTATTATATTATAATTCATATTTTTAAAAAACTAACCGGTAATATAATGGCGGAGAATTCGTAGAATGACAGATTTTTTTTATACACTTGTGCTCCCAAAATTCAGTTTGATAACAAAATCGACAAGTCAAATTTTTTGCAAACAAATTTTCTCCCTAAATTAATAAACACATTCAATTTGAACATCATAAAATAAATAAAATTCTAGTTCAGTGTATACCACACAATCTACGTTGGCTTTGCACGTAGCTATTGTTTGATTCCCATACACACATGAATCATTCATATAACAACTGATACATGGGTATGGCAGACTCGAACAAGGTTTGTTTTCTGAGTCTGTGCATTCGAAATCATCTTCATGACGCATCTTAAATCAATGAATAACTAATTAGACATAGTTTGAACTCGATTTTAATTGTTTATACACCAGAAGACCAAATATGAGTACCTACCATTCTGACATGTGTTGTATTTCCAGATTGGGTCGATTTTTTCTTTTGTTTGGAGAATGATAAATCAACATGGTCATCATCTGAGAATATTTTTGGAATTAACGATAGTAATCAAATACAAGTTAAAAATTTCTAGTTCACAACAAAAATATACAATTTTACAAAAATTTACCATTTTGAGACGCTGTGATATACACCATAAGATGTAACGAAAATACAATTGCACAGCAGTACAATGACTTCATTACTCAATCATAATATTAAAGAAAAAATAATTATAAGTTATCAAAGTTCCTATACTTAGAATACATTAAACATCAAATAATATTATTTATACAGATCCATAGAGTTATTGACTATAGGATCACACAAGTATAAAATAATTGTTGAAAAGGTAACTTTCATTATAATAACAATAATTATTTGTATAAAACATTTTTAGAATAACATTAACCACATTATTAATTATTATCACTAACTTTATATTAGAAGTATAAATTTTTTTATAGTATCTTATGATTATATATAGATATAAGAAACTGATTACACATCATGGCATATGGTTTGTGATTAAATAGGAAATAAATGCTATCATTTTTTATTATATCAAAAAATTGTAATGAATTCATGTTTAGATATTAGATACTGAAGTTTCAAATTACTTTATAGTAAATATTAAGTTGTAATTAGTAGTCGCTTGTTGTTATCGTTGAAATGTAATATGTGAAAGAAAATGAAACAGTTATAGTTTAATAGTTTGATATTTGTACATAGCACTTTATATTTTTTGTTTAAAGATGTTTGTAGTACGTAACTGCTATTTAAATATGTTCAGAGATGGTTTTTTCAGACTGTCACGTTATAGTGTGAACATAGTTGGTAAGCAATTATTGGAACCTCTATGTCTAGTCAACATCAATGCCAGATGCCGTAAATTCAAATGCTATTCATACTCAAATTTTGCTTCGTTTAAATGTTGGAACTGTCAAACAACGGTAGACACTACTATGCCTCATCTGTTTTGTGAAAATTGCTCTTTAATTCAGTCACACGAACAACAAAATTTCAACTACTTTGAGCTATTTAACATATGTGAACAGTATGATATTGACACTGGACAACTGACATCAAATTTTAGAAAACTGCAAAACCTTATACATCCTGATAAATTCTCTAACAAATCTGAAGTGAATTTTACTTTTCCATTTGTGTTTAGACTTTGTTTTTATTTTAATTAAACACATGTTTTAGGAGGAAAAGATACTATCAGAGTCATTTTCTTCTCTATTAAATAAAGCTTATACAACTTTGATGAATCCACTTCTAAGGGGCCTTTACATGTTAAATATTAGAGGTTTGAACATTGAAGAGAGTTCAATAACAATGGACCAGAGTTTTTTAGGTGAAATAATGGAATGGAATGAACAAGTAGAAGAGATCAAAACCAAGGAATCTCTTGAAAATTTAAAGCAGAATGTAGATGTTATTTTAGTCAATGTATACAAGTTAGTTGGGTATTTTAATATATTTTATACTATGAACTATTGTAATAGATATTTGTACGTTATTTAGAGAAATATCAAAAGCTTTCACCAATAACAATCTAAATGAAGCAAAAGTTATGTTATCTAAAGCTAAGTATTATTCAACATTGCGAGAGAAAATCAAAGAAATAGATGTGTAAATAAAAGTATATAAAATGGATTATTTTTAACTATAAATTAGTTTTAAACATATTCAAATCAATTATTTTTACAAATAGACAAAATCTGACAATATGTTTTGTAATATATATTTTATTAAATAATATATATATATTATTATATTAAATATTTATATATATAAATATATAAAAAAAATATGTATAATGAACATTTTTAAAATATTTTTTGTGAAATTGACAAGTTAAGAGTAGCTAGTCGATTGATCCATTTATCAATAGCTGCATAACGATTTGTTGCAGAATCAGCTATGGTTAAAGTTAACACTTGATTTTTTTGGTCAATACGTCCATTAATGGTTCTAAAACATAACAAATTTACATCACATTAAATAAAAAATATATTTTTATTTGAATAACGAAAAAAAACAAATCAACATAATACTGACTCATCTAGGATACATGTAACTAAGAGACTTTCAACATCACTCTCCTCAATATTCAGCTCTTTTGCAATGAATGGTATATGAACACGAGTATAAGGTTTAATTAATTTGATCAATACTTGAGTACGGATATTACTTAACAAGGCTGCAAAATAAAATGTTTACCTACATAATAAAATATGCATTGTTAACATATTAACTGAATTACCTTCAATGTGTTCCCTGATAAATGGATCATCCATAATATTTTTACGATGATTTTTTAAAATAGTTTCAAACTCCTTAATATCATCGTCCTGGTAAGCTTGGACTAAATTTGTCATTGCTAATATTTCTGGATCGTTTTTATAGGGTTTAGCCTCTTGAGAATCAAATGGATTAATGCCAGATTTCATCAACCTAAAAAACATGACAATTAATTATGATAATCATTGTTTTATTTAAAAATTATTACATATTTGCCAAAACTAGGTATTTTAAGCATGTTGTACGACGAGGACTTCCTGACTCATCATAATTTTTAAAAGCTTCAAAAAAGTCAGTATGGGCTTTAGAAAAATGACCTTCTTCCAAATGCATTTTACCACCACATTCTGTAAAAGAAATATTAAATATAAATGCAATGTTTTAATAATTTATTTTTAAATTAAATTTACCTCGAATAACTCCCATAATTAAAGGATGTGGAATAGCAGATTTAATATGAAGTGATTGTTCGTAGAGTTTTTTTAATTTCTTGTTGTTTTTTTGTGCAGTGTACATTTGTATTTCTAGAGCATAAATTTCCAATAATTGTGTACCTTTTTTAAGATCATCTTTACCATTATCAGTCTGAAAATATAAACATTATATAATTAGTTTACCTAAAACATAATATATAATAGTATGTAAACCAAAATAACTGAAATTTATAAGAAAAATATGTTTCATTTAATAAATCATTGAAAACAAATTATTTGTAAAACATTTATTGTAGTACCACAAAGTGGAATAACCTATAATGAAAATGATTAATTTTTAGTTTTGTCAAAATAAAGTATTATACAGTTAGCTAATGTGTTACAAACTATAATAGATTAAAATAAGTTATAACTTTATTAGAACTTTCACGCTAAAAGAATACAGAACATCATAGTTATAGTTAAAATATTAATTAATAATTGATGGCAATTTTATCTGTGGGATAGCAGCATTTTCAAAAAAAAAAAAAGTTTAATAGCAAATACATGTTTTAAATCTGGAATTATTTTACATTTTTTTAAAATAATGTATTATAAAAAACATTTTTATCAAAATGTCTTATTTTATATTATTTGGCTATAGTTTGTAATGTTCTGGACTTTTTGCTTACACAATACAAATTTGTAATTATCATTTGTAGGCAGTGGATGTGACTAATATTAAAAATTAAAAATCAAATTTTCTTGACCTTGCACAATTTTGTTTTTAGTATAGTATAAAAAAAACAGATGCTACTAATCAAAAAAAAAAAAACAATTAATCTAAAAACATTTTTTATGTCTTTGTTTTTTATATAAACAAGTACTAATAATTTGCAAACTATAAAACAGTAGATATATCTTACTTGACATGAAGCATGCAATTGCTTAAGAATCTTTGTCAGCTTATTGTAATCAGCTAAATCAAAATACAATTTACCTAATTTTGTGTTTGTTTTAAACCAGAGTCTATCATTTTTAGCATCTTTCAATGCATCTAAAGTTGTTTCATAAAAATTTTGTAACAAATCCATCTACAATAAAAAAAAAACACAATATTTAATACATATTAAATACCTAACCTTAAGACTTCTACTATAAGCAACTTACATTTTTTGAAGTTGAAATGTAATCCAAAATGGAATTTATAGACTTTTCACTGTGATTCCGAGTAACTGCAGTTTTGATATATGTTAATAATTGCTTGTAACGATTCATCATTTCATCAAAGTTATTCTGAATAATAATAGTTATAAAGAAATTGTTAAAAAAGGCAATCATTTATTAGTTGGATAAAACATTGTTATTTATTAAGATTGTGAATAATTTGAATATTAGTTTAAATGAAAAGGGGAAGTTGTAGATTCTGTTTAAATAATAATAGTTTTGAATTTACAAGTTAAGTAAATAATTAACTTAAACATAAAATAAAAAAAATAAATGCTTCTATAAATATTACAAAATTAGTGTTCAGAATACAAAAAACAAAAATTGATTTGGAAGTTTTAAAATTTATAAAAATAGAAATAATTATGATTAATATTAATTTCTGTTTTATTCCTACAAGAAATCTATTATACAAATAACAAATAACACATTTATTTAAGATAATATTCTTTATAAATTACAAGACGAAAATTGATTTTGATCATCTGTTTCAAAGCTTTGAAACCCCATTCTCCTTTTTCTCCAGCTTCAAGGTCCAACACTTTTTGGAATGATATTAAAGAAGAGTTAGGATCCTTTTCTTTTAGCGATTTTGAATTGTAATATTGATTTTCCAAATCCACATCAGGTTCCGAATTACTGTCCTCCGAATATTCCTATTCAAACACACTTTTAGTAAGTATAATTCATATAATATACACAAATATATGTCCTCTGTTTCACTGTACCATCATATGCATATGCATATCAAACATTACAATTATTAAGTACAATTATTAAATAAAATCCATTACTACAAATATGAGGTGAATCCATTGTTTATGGTTTTTTTTTTTATTCATACTATTAACAACACTTTTATAAATATTTAACATTTTGAATAAAACTAAAAACCCTATAGAATATGTTTTATAATATAGTTTCGCAGTAAGTATACTTACAAGACCGTAGTCTTCGTCATCTTCACACATATATACATCTTCAGTATCAGACATTCTGAGATTTTAACTCTTAAATTATATCAAAATTAGATGAAAATTTATAATAACCGTTTAAATCATTGTTACTATTACTGAACACTTGTTAATATAAATAATAATCCAATAATTGCACCACACCGATCACTGTTAACGTCACGTTTATTGACATAATCGCATTATGCACAGTATTATAAACCAAACATAATCGTTATCATCCAATTGCCAAACATTGCGGTGTTCTTTAAATAATATCACGTATCAAGATATCTTAGTTCATGGATTATATAATATCATCATAGAACATAAAAACATTTATTGTTGGTGGGTGTAAGGGAAGAGATTGTTCATGATTAAAATATCATCGATTTATTAGTAATCGATAGTAAATCGATTTATTTTCTGGTATTAACCACAGACTGTATTCATATAGCTGTGTAGTAACAACGGAAACCATGTAAGAACTGCGGTTACTAAATGTCCTTCATTGTTATCAACCATTATCTATAAATTGTGATTTTTAACTTGATTGTTTTCTTGTTTTCCATTAATAAAAATTGATTTAACTTGTATCTCAGTTGTAATTTAAAATGGCTTTACCTCGTTTAATTAACGGCATGCTGCGTACTAAAGCTATTTATTCGGTATCCAGTAGAAGTGTAATATCACACGAACCCTGGAAGCCTGGCCCATATCCGAAAACCGAAGAAGAACGGCTAGCCGCTGCTAAAAAGTATGGTTTGCTACCAGAGGAGTATGAACCGTATCCAGATGATGGTTTAGGATTTGGTGACTATCCAAAGTTACCAGATATTGGACAAGATTCTAAAAGTGAATATTATCCGTGGGACTGCCCTGAACATAATAGGAATTTTGGTAAGGCAATAGGAAGTAACATTAGTCTTGTGCGATAAATTTTACAACAATTTTATTTTAGGTGAGATAATGCATGTACATGCTGACATATGGGGTTCTGACAGAGGAGATCCAAATTATAGAGAAAGAGCCAGATTTCCCGATTGGCAGAGAGTATTGTCCTTGTTTGTTGCTGTTTTTGGAATAGGTGGATTGATGTTTACTGGAGATTATTGGTGTAAACAATATAAGCCATACATGCCTAAACAATGGCCTCAAGAAAATGTGAAATATTATACGTATTCCGATAAATATTTCTGAAAAGTTATTACAGTTCAATTATTTATATGTAGTAGCTTATGAATTTTGAAGTAAAATCAAAAGTTAAATATAATATGTATTATGTCAATATTGTGTATAAGAATTAAAAAATGTAGATTCCAATAATTGTTGTATGTATGAAAAGACAAATTAATATTTTATACAAACAATATATATCCAAAGTGTTAAGGTACATGCAAAAGAACTTGTCATTTTTAGACTGTTTTACCTTATAATATTCATATTTTATGGATTTATTAGTATTTAGACTTCAGTAGAATTTTTAATTGCAAATGTTGACTATATAAGTAAATTTATACTAATAGTCATATTATATTATATATACTTTATAGTCATAAATACTTCAGTGATAATTTAAATATTTTAATTTTTATAATTTATCGCATTCATTTTAGTTATATATATATACACTAACTGTTTTGTTGTTTTTTGCTTATGAATTAAACGACAATTTCAACCAGAAAATTCCAGACATTAAAAATGTTACAATATTTCTTACAGATTATTAATGATTATACAAAATTTGGTTTTGATATACTTAACCAAATATGATTCAATAGAAATTTTTTTCTTACTTTAAATTTTTGAGTATATATGCTATGTATGTTCTTTGAAATAATAAAAAATAATAATTCATAGTTGGAAATTGTCTAAACCATATTATTTAAATTTAAATATAATAATATATCGTTTATCCTGTATTACATTTGCATGTTTTGTATATAAAAATTGTCAAATTAAAAAATTTAAGATTGTCAAAATTGCATATAGCAATTCCACCAGTTAATTACTTTGTAATTCGTCTTATACCAAGGAAAACTATTAGTTAAATGAAAAACCAAACTATAAAGTTTGTCTATTATTAAAAGTTCTACTCGAGTAAAAGTTCTACCTCTGTATATCATAAAAGTCCTACTCGAGTATTTACAAACAAATTGTAAAATTTATACAAAATTCATAGAAACATACTTATTAGATTTGCATATTTGTAGATCATAGTAAATTATTAAATATATTATATGTGTGACTAGATAGATGAATTACGAATTTGAGAGCATAAAAACTGATTGCCATATTAGATACATTTTACTGTTACAATATTGTATTATTAAATAAACAAAAAAATGATATTAAAATGGGTATTGAACAAACATTAAAAACATAGTAGTAAATTAAATCACAACTTTATCAAATAACAAATAAATATATATAAGTTAAAATAAATTAAATATAAGGAATAATACAGATTAAATAATAAATTTTCATTATATAGTATTATAATAAATGTGATATAAACTATGATTATATTGAAACTTATGATCCAGATTTATAGTAAAGTAAATTAAAAAGTATACATTTGTATCTATCAATATTAGGCATTCACTACAAAAAAACAATAATATAAAAGCTAACAAATGCTAATCTTTTATTTACTTTAGTTTTTAAACATTTTATTATTTAAATTTACTGACTAGATTACACTCATTTGAGGTATTTAAGATTAATTTAATAATAATGATTTAATTACTTTTGTTAACTTTAAAATCTGGATTAAAAGTATTTTATAACAAGTAGTCGTATATAATGAAATAAGTCTAATAATATATTGCACAGAAAAAGGTAAAAATGTTAAAAGTCAATATTTCGGGTGAGTAACTTGTATACACTAAATAAACTATATCACACTTCTTTGTCAGTTTCATGAATTTGTATAAGGGATTCTGCTTGTTCAGAATCGCCATCTCTAAGCCTGCAAAAAAATGTTTACATACAAACAATATTAATATAAATAATAATGTAGTAAATTAATTGTTTGCTTTATTCACCTAATTAATTTTTTTCGCTGGCAACGACTTATACAATTGTATTCATTTTGATTATAATTATATTGATGTGTTAACCAAATTAAAGAAAAATAAGAAATAGCTGTAGGAACTAAACCTAAATAAAATGATGGTAACACAAATCGATTATGGTCAGACTTGTTTTGACTGGAGATGCCTTGCAGCATTATTGACATTGGAATAGTTAGCCCTAGAGACATTGTTGCTATAATTGACGATGTTAACAAACACCCCCTACCATAAAATAAACAAATTAGAATTAAAAAATTTAGTCAATGATATCAAATACTTTACCATAACCATATAACTTCAGGAAGTGTTGTCTTTATTATTCCATTTAATAACAATGATATTGCTTGTTGTTTGTTAGGCAATTCAAAAGTTTCAAATTCAAAATAATGAAGAAAAATGAACAATGGCCAGAACATAAGTACATTAAATAGACCAATAAGACCTAAAAACAATACAAATTAATCATATAATACAATAATTAAAAATAAGTAAGTTATTAAAAATGTTACCAAAGTATAATGTAATATCCAACTTATCTTCATGATCTACCCATGAACGTAATGTAACAATATTTAGTGCGTAAAAAAAAGCACTACACAATGATAAAGCAAATCCAATATTAATTTCATTAAAATTGAAATGAGAATCTGGTAACGTAATTATAATCTGTAAATTTAAAATTATCAATAAATCATTTTATAAAATAAATAATATATTTTTTTAACTTTTTTAAAATGTTTTTTTTTAATGAGAGTGTGATTAGTATTTTAAATAAACCAACAAAGAATACATCAAATTAATTAAAACAACAAAATATTTTTTATATTTTAATTAAACTTATATTATTATTGAAAAATTAGTACACACATTTCCAGTTATGCTGAATAATACAGTTATTAGTTTAGCGACCGTAAAGCGATCTGTAGAAGGTGTAACAAAAAACAAAGATAGCAGAAGAGTGAAAAAGCTAGTTGTAGACATTACAACAGACACTACGGTATGTTCCATGTAAACAATAGACACTTGATGTAATAAATTAGCAACACCCCACTGTAAAAAAAATAATCAAACAATATATTAATATAGTTTAAAAAAAAGGAGTATAACTATTTACATATAAATACAAAATGGAACCAAAATTGGATCAAAACAACAAATATCAAATTCAACTATAAAAAATGCTATTGTAATAATGAATTATTGTACTTTACTAATAAAGAGAAAGAATGTGTTCTATTTTCAAGAAATGTGAACTAAATTCTTAATTTATATGAATGTGAATGTTTTTAGTTCATTAATTGACAACTTAACTTTTATAGTTATAAGTTTATAACAAATATTTTATTTTACACATTAAAATAGAAAGTTTTGTTTAATAAGTGTATCATATTTTTATCAAAGGAAAGAAACGTTTCTGTTATTTACATATTTTCATTAATTTATAGTTCGTAGTTTGTAGCATTTTATCTATTAGATGGAACACTTTAAAACACAGCATACTTTTTAATACACTATATACTCTACCTAGTTATTTCAGTTTTAAATTTCATCACAAAAACATAATTTATTAGCCATTTGTTAAAAATTGATTAGTAGCGGCAATTTCTTAATAATTGGCAATTTCAGTTGATGAAATACTTTTCTGAATAATTTTTTTAAATTCTGAAACTTAACTTATGTTTACATCTGTACTTAAGTCAAAAACATTTATTTTTTTAATATTTTTATATATACATACACTCCCTTTATTTGGTTATCAATATCTTTAAAATCAATTAAAATATTAATATCACCAATACAATTCATTGTTAGTGAATTTGATGAATTGTACTTTCATACTGATTTGTATTTTACGTGTATTTATTTTCAAATTAATAACAATTTAACTAATGATCCTAGTATTATACGAATAAATTTATAAATTTTATTAAATAGATACATACAATAAATAAATAAATGGATATGTAATATTAACAAAATATTTATTATTATAACATATTGATTAATTTGTATTATTTTATTTTATTTAAATGCAATTATTTTTTATGTAGTTAAATATATATTATAATATTTTAATAAAAGTACAAAATGGGATTATAACATTATTATTATATGATATAAATCTATTTATTTATTTTATATATATACATATATTCTTGAAAAATAATGATAATATTATTCCAGTTTTATTGTAGTTTAATTTGAACACTTAATATAATGAAGGTCAACTAACTGATTTGACACTAGTATTGAATGCAAAATAATAAGTTGTAAATATCTATAAATATTTATTAATTCTTACAAGTGGTGCAACTGTAAAAGCAAGTTTTGCAGTTTGATGTAAGTTAAGTAATTGTCTTGATAAACGACAAATTTCTCTTGCTCTTAATGTAGCAGCATATGATAAACGAGCCATTAATGCTTCCTTAGCTTCTGTTTCAGACAAATGTCTAACCTATAATAATGAATACATATAATATATTAATATAATAAATTTAATGACATTTTTATAAATAGAACTAAAATAAAATAAAATATATTATTAAGTATAAATTTAAGTAGTGTACATTTTAGGCCATAAATAAGGTGTTGTAATACTAGCTACAATTTAGGTATGACTGACATAATAAAACAGACTTATCAATAATAAAATAAAAACTAAAAAAAAAAATAACAAAAGTGATAGTAAAATGTTTATTACCTCAGCAACTTTGTTAAATCGAACTACTTTATTACTTGACTTAGCAGTTCCAGAATCATCACTTTCTGTACCAGATGTCATACTGGGATTTTTTATGGGAACATAACTTGCTGAGCTCTGTAAAAAATTAACACGCAAAAAACATACAAAACAAACTAATTTGAGATTACAATTATAAAATTTTAAACAATATAATTGTGTAATAGTATTTGTTTATATAATATTTCATCTCATAATACATCTTGTAATTTATATATTTTATACACTTAATAAAGATATAAAAGTGAAGTACAAAACCTAGTTTTTTTTTTTTTTATATAAAGCTTGATTTTCTTTTCTTTAAATTTTATTTTATTTATCACAAAAAACTGAAAACAACTGTTAAATAGTTATAGATAGGATTACCAGATGTACCTGTTTGACCGAGACAGTCCTGGCTACACAGGAATGTTCCGGTGTTCTGGCCGGCCATTCAACAATACAATGGTCAATGAATAAAAACAATAACAGTTAATGTTAAAACAGTCAATATATCAATTAAAGAATATTTAAATAAACATAAAACAAATCTGGCAGCACTAGTTATACAGATCTATTTGGTTTTTACAATTCTAAGTTTTAATAAAAATATATTTGTCTGAAGTATTATTTCTAATGTATATGAATTTGTTTTTTAGGTCATAACTATTATTATAAATATATTGAAAAACACAATATGTAAATAATAATAATAATAATAATAATAATAATAATAATAATAATAATAATAAATAATAATAATAATAATAATAATAATAATAATAGTGTTGATAAACTCACTATAATAAACTTAATTACTAATACATGTTCTATCACAGACATCATTTTAAATTACACTTTAGCTTAGATGTATACATTAATTGATGATAATATTATAATAAACAACATAACGTATTTCTTTATTGATAGGTATAATAGTATTTTGCATTTTTCATTTGGTAATTTTTAAAAAATGTTTAAAATGGTAGAAGTAAATGAAAAATATAAGCACTTAATAAGTTTTTATATCTGATATGTTCTAATATGTAGGTGCATTGAAATAACATGTATATTATTATTTGATTAATTCAAAAATACATTCATTTTCAGTTAATCGTTAAAGGTATTAAAATGAATTTAAAACAAAAATACAAAAGTATAAAAATACCCAGAAATCTAAAAAATTTTTAAACTTTAAATTATGTTTGTGACTAAATTTATAAATGTACAAAAAAAAAAAAATATTTACATGTAATATTACAAAATAAATTGCTTACTAATCTTTCAGTTTCATCAGTGAAAACATTATCATCGACTTCATCATATTCATTAGTATCATCATCATCATCATCAATTGTATCAAAATTAACAAACTAGAATTACAATAAATATATTACTATTATATATTAATAACTATTAATGTCTGAAATTACCATATAATTAGTTTGGTTTCCACAAGACTTCCGTAATTCTTTATACATTATATACACCAGAAAATAAATAGTAAACAATGATGCTTTGGTATAGGCAAAAAAAAATGGTTTTTTGTAATCATCATTTTTGTAAGGAACATACTGCAAATCAAAATACTTATGATAATTACACTTTTATTAGATATAATATTATACATGTTGGTATATTGTGTCTTCTATTTAGTTTTAATAAAATTGGCAAGGCAAAACATAATTAAACGAGTTTTTTTTTTTTAAATAAAAGTAAAATAGTAGAATATAGTAATGTGTCCATAAGCCTATTAACATATTTATATAACATACGTTTGTGAATTTCGATGACATGATCCATATTATATCTGCCAATAGTAATAACAACAATCCAAGAGTCAGCCTTTGGGACAAATAGTGCATTTTTTTTTAACAACTAAAAACCGTTATGGCAAGAAAAATTCCATTCGACCATCTTACTTGCTCTACAAGTACAACACACGACTAATGAAAAACTACAATTGAATCCGAATACACAATTACATCAACCGGTCACATTTCTGCTTTATCTTTTATATAAATATGTGCACAAAAATTATGTTTTTAATTTTTAACCCTTATCAAAATGTTTGTGTTTATTTAACGCATAAACAAAGTATACGTGCGCATATGGCAAATACATTGCTCTACATTGTACAATGTTGAATATACATATCGCGTACTGTGTTTACTTGAAAAGTACATTTTATACAATTATCATTATTACCAGTATTGTTATCATTTTATCGATAACGTTAAAAATTCTATTCTGACCGTAGCATGCGGTAATTCGTCCATAGACATTGTTGTATATAAGCACTAAAAGTCAATAAAATATTCAGTGAGGCTTTATAATCACCATTGGCATAATGTAAGATATATATATATATATATATATATATTATGTCAATGATAAGCACCACTTGCGTATGATACATATATATCGATTCGTATAATGTATTAACATGGCTCAGTTCGTGTTGAATAACGTGTGATTAATCTCTTTTCTATACGTGTGACCCATTAAAAAAATCTATAGAAGCGAAATTATTTGAAGTGGTGTCTCAATGGACTTCACCATCATTCACGCCTCCAAAGCCTTGTAAAAAAAAAAATTAACTTATTTACTTCTTATTATTGTAATATTACAGATTATAATACACATTAATAATAAAAGAAAAAAGAGAATCGAAATTGTTACAATTATATTGTTCAAATTTGTAAGTCAATCAAACAGTTCTGTAGAATTTCGTTCAATACTTCCAAAGACGAAAAATTCCAAGTTTATTATGTTTTCTATTAGCATTTTTCTATATTTATTATTAATATTTACTAGATAATTAAATAATTTAATATAATAATACATAAATAATTACATTATTGTTTATCTCTTTAAATTTTAAATTGACAAACAAACAGCTGTTTTAAAGCAAATAAGAAAATGAAAAAAAATAATCTAAGTTTCCATTCTGATTTCATTTATTCCGTGATTATGCGCGGTTTTAGAAAATGTTCTGATGGTTGCCATTTTCTGTTTTAACGCCTATTATGTTTTGAAACGTATGTTAACTTCAATAAAAACAAATATAAATTGTAATTTATATTTAATCAGTGAAATAATTATTAATATTTATAACAAATACTACAAGTTACATTATATTTTAGTAAAATAAAATTATTTTCAAACTTAAATAAAATAATATACAATTTCAATGTTAATCCAACTAGGGTTATCAGTCGTCCTCATTTCTCCGGGCATGTCCTCTTTTTGAGTTTAAATAAAAGCGTCTGGTGAGGTTTCTTTAAACTTGTAAAATGTCAGGGGTTTATTGTTAATAATGATTCGATAAAAGTTTAAGTCTAATTACAACATGACCAATTGTTCAGGAATACTCAAAATTGCACAATACTTTTTTTGTGTAACTAGCCACAACGCCAATACTGAAAGAATATTTTCTTTGATAACTTCTCAATGGACTAAAGAACGAAACATGCTAATTTTTAATGACTGAAGCTAACATGGTTGCCATCACAATTCCCCGCAAGGAAACCATCGGCAAAACAATCGTCATGTGCAACGGGCTTAACAGTAAAATCTATAAAAAAAATAGTAGCATTAAATTGAATTTTAAATCATTAACATGTTTGGATTTCCATAAATATTTTTTAAAACCTGAAAATAAAATACTTGCACAAAGTATTGGAAATTTAAATAAGTATTTGTAAACAATGTTGGGCATTTAGACTACAAATGTGTTTGTAACTACTAATGTACGAGTAATTTGTGTTATTATATTGTATGTTTTATAAATATGAAATAGTTATAATTTATAACCGATAAAGAAATTGTGTATTTATTACAAAATGTAATAGTTATCACGCCGTTGGAGAAATTATCCTCTTTTTAACTGATATGATTCGATTAATAATAATAATAAATAATTAATATTTACGAATTACGAGTTTATAACTTGTATAATTAGTGATTACTTTCTTGTTTTTATTACATACTGATAACTGCAATAAATAAAATTCATTTTAATTAATTATTCCATATACTCTTACTGATGATGGATAAAAAAACAATTTTTTAAAAATCTTAAGGTCATATAATTAATCGATAATGGATTTAATTGAATATGATGATTGTCAAATTGATTTTGATAAATATCGCGTGTATTGTATACTTTTATGATAGTTTTATAAACATCGCCTAAAAATTGTAAGTTTTAAATGATGATGTTTGAAGAATTATATATAAAATGTAACGCAAATCCACAATTATTCAATTTAAATGGTTTTATAAAAAGACATTATACAACCAAAGGAATGTGAAATATCTACACAATCAGATTTTTATATGAAAGTGGACTTATGTGCAATGAATACGCCGCAATCGCTTATCCTTAATGTAGAACCCGTAATGATCCCGAAATGTCGGTGTTTAACTTGTAATGATATATCGCAAAAAAAAAATGATTAATGATTCATTGTTGATTTGCATTGCATTCATATATCTTTTTTATTAAACACTTCTCGACTTAATTTCAACGAAGACCCAACCGATTATAAAAGTGTAGAAAAACATTATTAACCGCAATTGTTTGACAAACCATTGAAGTTAAATGTTAATTCACAACTATTAAAATTTAAGTAACGATTATTATCATGGATATATAATATTTTTTTAATTAATATTTATCTGTGATTATTATAACATTTCGTAACCTTCAAATCAAACTATTTCACAAAATCCATCACTGTCATCATGAGCAACGTATTAACATTTCTTTGATCATTATTCAACCGGTTAAATATACAATGTTTTCGCGAAACTTCTATGCATTTATATATGGCCAACAGAGTAGAATTTTCCTACCCATATAAGCTATAAATATATATAAAATCCGTTTAACAGCACTAGTTTGTGACATGTACAATTTTCGTCTTGGTTTCACATCCATGTTAATTTTTAAAGCACAGCAAATTAAAAATGTTTAGTACCACATTTTACAACATCTTCTGCCTGTCAATATTATATGATGCTATTAGCTCTAAAGTACATTTTAACAACTAACGTTCGTTTACAAATATATTTTGACGCGAGAAAGTTAGTCGTAGACGGAAAAACATCAGGTGACAAAGAATTTTCAAATTTACCGCGCGTTTAACACATTTAAGAGTCAATGAAGTGCTAACAATTTTCCAAAGGTCATGTACAATCGAATTTTTGTGAAAATACTGATATATATTTAGAAACCGTGGTTATAGTATTGTTCAGTGTTTATGAACGTACTTTCATTGATACCGCTCTACCGGTATCAATAATAACCTCAAATACTTTGGATATATCTTGTAAATTGTATCTTCAATTGATGATTTTAAATATTAAAATCAAACAAAACTACAACATTTAAATCATAAACGTACTTTCCTTTTTTACAATTATGCAATAATAATTCAATTTAGCTATATTTTTAATATATTTGATTTAGTTTAGGCAACAATATGTTGTCCAGTGAAGACAAGAAAGGCGAAGAAATTCAAATATCTGAAGAAGAGAATGACAAACTTACTATAAAACCTCTGTAAGACAATAAAAGAATTACATATTATTTATTTTTAAGTACATTATTTTGAACAATGGATTTATCAGAAGGAGCAGAAATTATTTGTCCCTCTAAACTAAAAATGTTAAATTGTGTTATATATCCGGGTATTGTTAATAACACTGAACGTGCAATTGATAATCTTGGTGGTATTGATAGGATTGCTCATGCATTTGAGAATTCAGAAGCTACACTGTTGGTTAATTTAGTAAAATCAGAGTTTGGACCACCACTTGCAGCGAACACAAATTATGAACGCTCATTGTTGGTTTCTGTTATGACAAAATATAAAGTAAATAAAAAAACTAATAAAAAAATTTGTGTAGAAGTGTTACCTGCTAAAATTATCGGATTTGTACAGAAGACTTTCACATTTACTAATATTGTGGATTTTGCATATTTTCCGCCCAAGCCCAATTGTTCTGAATTATGGAGTACGAATAAATTATTTGATATGGATTGGGCTTTAAAAAAGGACGTTCCTTTAACATTGTTACCTAGCAGGCTTGGTAAATTCAATGAACCTCAATCAGATTTTTATGATTTGGTAAATCTTAAAAAATTGGACATGTTGTCTAAAAAACAACGTTTAAGACCATATGTACGCAATTTTACTAAAACCAATCATTTTGAGGATACTGACCTACCACCTATGCCTTTGGATTTATTAAAGTATTGTTTAACCGTAAAGATGTTTTCACCTGATGAGAAAAGATTGATGAATAAATTATTTGAAAAAAGACCTATCTGGGTTAAACCTGCATTATTTCATTTTGCAAAAGTTATCAATAAAGAAAAGATGAAATATTTATTACCAACTACTGGGTATTTTACATCTACTGGACCATTTCGTCGTATGTGGGTCAGGTAATTTAAATAAAATTATTTTTCTATTTAATTTACATTTTGTGTTATGGTTTTTAAAATATTTTTAATATATATATATATATCTATCTACAGGCATGGATACAACTACCACAATGATCCTTCTAACTACATATACCAGGTGATCGAAATTCGCAATCAATGGTTAGACGATCACAATCCATCTAATCCAAAGAAAGCAAAATTCAAGATAGAAGATTATAACCCTAATACTGCCGAAAAACAATTTTATTTTTCTCCAAATTCTTTTCCTTTATCAATTGTTGCTAATTATCAACTATGTGATATTCATTTGCCTGAAGTTAAAGAAATGCTTAAAAATGTGTCTTTGTCAAGTACATGTAGTAAACATGCGGGTTGGCTTAAAAAAGAGTTTATAGATGATATAAGAGTTGTTATGTATGACTATTTAGAAAAAGCATGGCAAAAGTATTTGACCGGTGAATTACCATCATGTGATAATGAATATCTTAAAGTATATAGTGATTATATGGAGGAAGACAATTTAGACTATGCTAGACAAAGAATTACAAAACGATTAGAAAATGTAATTGATGAAAATGAGGATGACGATGATGAATTTATTTTGGAAAATGATGTGGTTAAAGATAAATATGAAGAGTGGACTAATTTAAATCGTGAAGAATTGGATAAAATAATTTTTTCATATAGTAGAATTAAAACAGATGTACCAAATTCAAATCCTTGTAGTGATGAAGAAGATGATGTAGATTTTAAAATGGACAGTTTAGATATATAGTAGTTTAATAAAATTAATATTTATTTTATAATCAATGAAATATTTTTGAATAATTTATCGCTGCTAGAATGTACTTTTTATGATAGTATTAAAAATATTGGGATACTTATTTGTTAAAGTAAATCTTTTATTTAATATTTATACTATTTTTTATTATTTTTTAGTTTATTACATTTAAATATATTTGTATTTGATATACTGTATATAATTATTATTATTTTTACATTATATATGTACATTATTTTTGTAATACTACTTTTTTTTTATAATTGTCTTAATTTTTGTCTTATGTATTTAGTATTTATTTTAATTGTAAAAAATACATGTTAAAAATATAATTTCTTAAATAGACTTTATTTGTTGTTTTCTTTTTTAATTAGTTAAATATTTTTTGTTATATTTATTAGTGTCTTTGAATTGAATAGGGGCTGAAGAATTAATAGTACCCATAATTAATAATGTATTTTTTGGATTGGTATTTAATGTTTTACATAAATTATAAGTAAAGTAATTAAGTCTTATTAAAAATTTTATTTTTTTATTTTTTTTATTTTTAGTGGTGCTGGACAAGAGGTTGGTAGATCATGTATTGTCATGGAGTTCAAAGGCAAAAAAATCATGGTAAGCTCTATCTAAGCAATTAACTTCATATTTAAGTCAATTTATTTTTTCTTCAGCTTGATTGTGGGATTCATCCAGGTCTTCAAGGTTTAGATGCTTTGCCATTTGTGGATCTTATCGAAGCAAATGAAATTGATTTGCTTTTAATTACTCAGTAAATATAAATAATTGGATTAATACTTAAATAGTATAAAGCTAAATAATATGTATATATTCTGTAGTTTTCATTTGGACCACAGTGGAGCTTTGCCATGGTTTTTACTCAAGACTAAATTCAAGGGAAAATGTTATATGACTCATGCAACAAAGGCTATATATAGATGGTTGCTGTCAGATTATATTAAAGTCAGGTAATTTATTTTAAGAGTAAATAAGTTATCAGTTAAAAGATACTGAACAAGTATTATTTTTTATATTTATGAAAATTACAAAATAAATTTATATTATATTAGTCTTATTATTTAGTTAGCTACAAAAAGAATTCAAAATCAAATCAAATCAAATCAAATAGTAATAATTTTGTCAGAATAGGACTTGGATAAGTGTTTACTTGTATTCAATATTTTTGGAAAGAAAGATTATTTTATATTACTGTTATTAACTTTTATCATTTAAATAAGTAATGACAAATCTATTATAATAGAGTTATCGTGCACATTTTTTTTTTTACAGTCTATATTTAATATTAATATTATGTTATTATTAATTTATAATTTTAGTAACATTGGAACTGAACAAATGCTCTATACTGAAGCTGATTTAGAAAAAAGCATGGATCGTATAGAAACAATTAATTTTCACGAAGAAAAAGATGTTGGAGGAATTCGTTTTTGTGCTTATAATGCAGGTCATGTTTTGGGAGCTGCAATGTTTATGATTGAAATTGCTGGTGTTAAAGTATTGTATACTGGTGATTTTTCAAGACAAGAAGACAGACATTTAATGGCTGCTGAAATACCACCTTCAAGACCTGAAATTCTTATTACAGTAAATTACTATTAAATGCTAATCCATTTTTAATTATTTAATAATCTATTAATATTAATTATAGTTTATTTAATTTTTTATTTAAAAGGAATCTACTTATGGAACTCATATACATGAAAAACGTGAAGAACGTGAAAGACGGTTTACTATGCTTGTAAATGACATTGTTAATCGAGGTGGAAGATGTTTGATTCCGGTTTTTGCATTAGGACGAGCACAGGAATTATTATTAATCTTAGGTAAAAAGGGTTCATTATTTCATTACAGTTAATTATAATACTATTCATCTATTTATTTGATTTTTTATTGTTTTAGATGAATATTGGGGTCTTCACCCAGAACTTCATGATATTCCTATATATTATGCATCATCACTGGCTAAAAAATGCATGGCCGTGTACCAAACATACATTAATGCTATGAATGATCGTATAAAAAGACAAATTGCTGTTAACAACCCTTTTGTATTTAAACATATTACTAACCTTAAAGTATGTTGAGTAATATAAATAATACTATGCATAGTAAAATAATTTGAATTCAAAATTCAAAGTTTATTATATATATAAATTAATAGCTAAATAAAACAAAAAAATTCCAAAGCTAATAGTAAATTGTACGATTAAAATTTTTATATAATCAATATAACTTTTATTTTATTATTGTGTTATATTATTATAAAGCAAATGACAAACTTGTACATTTAATAAATAAAATGAATTGTTTTATACAAATATTCTAGAGCATTGATCATTTTGAAGATATTGGTCCTTGTGTAATAATGGCATCACCAGGTGTAATGGAAAGCGGTTTATCTAGAGAGCTTTTTGAAATGTGGTGTACTGATAGCAAAAATGGAGTTATTATTGCTGGTGAATAAAATATTGATTAATATATTGATAGTAAATGTTTAATTTTTTTAATATTTCAGGTTACGTGGTGCAAGGAACACTAGCTAAGGCTATTTTATCTGAACCTGAGGATATCACAACAATGACTGGTCAAAAATTACCATTGAAAATGTCTGTTGATTATATATCGTTTTCAGCACATACAGATTATCAACAAACTCGAGAATTCATAAACATCTTAAAACCACCTCATATTGTAAGTAATTTATATTTAAATAAAAAAAAATTGAAATAATAAAATGGTTTTACTTTTTTTATTCAATGTTTAGGTCTTAGTACATGGTGAACAAAATGAAATGCAAAGATTGAAATCTGCTTTGGTTAGGGAATATGAAGAAAACTCTGAAGATATTAAAGTTTATAATCCTCGAAATACAGTAGGAGTAGATTTTTATTTTACTGGAGAAAAAACTGCCAAGGTATATTTTTTAAATTGTTTGTACTTATATATCCCACATGAGTTTATTATATATATTATTTAATATATAGGTAATGGGAGAGATAGCTATTAAGAAACCAGCAGAAGATAATATTTTAAGTGGTGTTTTGTTAAAAAAAAATTTTAGCTACCATATTTTTGCTGCTGAAGACATTCCAAGTATGAAAATGTTTGAAAAATGTCATGGATTAAGATATATTTAAAAAATAATGTTTATATTTTTAAGGATACTCTGATATGCTCTTGAGTGAAATTCAACAAAAACAGGTTCATAGATTTACAGGATCATTTCCAGTATTACAAAATATGTTGTCGCATTTGACGGGTAGTGTACCTGAGATAATTATTCCTAACAAAAAGTTGAGAGTGTTAAACTCGGTGGATGTTGCTGTGGATAAAAATTTTGCTACACTAGAATGGAGCACAACACCGGAAAATGATATGTATGCAGATATTGTTGTACAAGTGTTGATGAGGATTCAGCTAATGAGCCATGGTGACATGAAAAATGTGTCATCAGTTCCATTTACTGAATATGACCATATGCATTTTAAGGTAAATTCTTTATACGTTGTTTTTTATTATTTATGTTATTTATCCATTAAACATAATATTAAATTAACAATAAATTTGTAGGAGTGTTTGATAGAAATTTTACAAGAAATGTTTGGTGAAGAATCTGTGCCAAAGATATTCAGAGGTGAAAAATTGTTTGTAGCCGTTGATGGGAAAAAAGCTAATATAGATTTGAAAAATTTGGTAATTTTATTTTTTATGTAATTTTTAAAGAATTTTACTAGAAACTTGTTTTTTTTTAATATAGGAAGTAACTTGTGAAGATGAGGTTTTACAAAGAATGGTACAAGCTGCCATATCTAGATTGCACAATACAGTAACACCTTTAAATATTTTGAACAATACCAAGTGATTTATAAATAGTAAACATTTTCCAATTATTTTATATATTTAATACTTTTTTTTTATAAGCAAAATCATATGTATAAAATGTAAAAAAAAAAATACAAAATGAGACATTATCTACTAAATATTAAGTTTGTGTTCTCTTATTTCTACCATTACATTTATAGTTATTCCTTTAAGCAGAGGATTATTTTGAATTCTTAAAGAATTAAATTTTAGTAGTTAATTAAGTTCATATAATGATTCAAACTTAAAAAAAAAATCAAATAAAATGTTTATGAATACAAAATTGTCTTATTTGTAACAAGTTATTATCACTAATCATAAAGTATTTCAGTCAAGGAAACAACAATGGTACATTTTGAATATTTTTTATTCCATCATGATTGACATTTAAACCTTCTAATCTAACAATTATTTTTTTTGTTTAAAAAATGTTTAAACATTTTAATCGTTTAATGATAGTTACTACTTTTTTAGAAATTGCAGTTTATTAATTTTTGACCACGATAAATTATTATTCTCCAAGGTTAAATATAAAAGATTCTTCAAGAATGTTACGTATGTCTCAAGTCTATTTATATGGTTATCTGGTACCTAATAATATTTAAATATAAATAAAAATAATTAGTAAGGTGACATTTTTAGTTAGTTTTTTATTTAATCATCTTTAATACTTCAAGTAGTGGAAATGCTTCACATAAAGATATTATGTTATGCCAGCTATAATTGAGTTTACCTATAATAATTTTTTAAAGTTTTTAATTGATTTTGCCAATTGTTGAATTTATTCTCGTGGTAAATCTATATTATTAAAACTAAACATATATATTATAGAAAATGAACATCAAATGGTGTTAAAATTATTTATATTTTAAGAAATTTTTATTTATCTTAAATTTAAACTCTTCAAGTGTTTTAATTGTTAAGTTATTTGTAATATTGTTTTCCAATCATTAAAACAATTGTAAAGTTCTAAATTTCCTATATTTGGACAACAAATTTGTAATTGTTCTGGAGCTCCAGTATTCGTAATGCAACAAAACACCTAAATTATAGGGGATTTTAAATAAACCATATAAAACGAGTAAAAATATAAAAGTTTATTCTAATGCTTGTTTTTTCAGAATTTTTTGCATTCCAATTAGTTGAAAAGATATTTTTTAATGTTTCACCCAAGCCGATATTTCTTGATTGATTTTAAAATTGTAATAATTTCGACCATATTTATTTTTGAATGCGCTTATACAACTGACATTGCAAGGTAAAACTTTTTCTAATCGTACCAAAGATCACCTCATTGGGATGTCCGAAATTGATACAACTATTGTAGTTGACCATGGTTTTTAAAAGACTGTTGTCATAAATACTTACTGGACGTTGAAATATCTAATATCATTGTGTTTGCCTCTGGACGAATCATCCAGTTGGCCCACTCAACTCCTACCCATATAGAATTTTTATCAGTTACCAAACTATTTGTCCAACTTTTTTGGAAATGTTATGATTGAAATGGAACGGTGGAAAAGATTAATAATTTTATTCAATCTAGCGATTCGCTTGTTTGATTATTATACATTAAATTATCTCGAATTCTATAAGTATCAGGAAATAGAAATTGGTAACATCACCAATGTGCACGGTCGCGTGGATATTAGATTGCAACAAAGTCATTCTATTTGGAATCGAAATATAATTATATAGACACAAATAAATGACTGGACCGAAGTAATTGACTTCTCTAGGTTTTCATTGGTTTGGCGGTTATTCTACGAAGCGTACCGATTCTTCACGATAATAATTCTTATCACTTCCAGCCACGGTGATAAGTTATTATGGTATTTGTTGATGTTTAGCTATTTATTTATTTTTTTTTTTTTGTTAACATTCAAATCAGGCAGAGGCGTTAGTTAATAATAATTCCCAATAACGATTTCGAATCAATCGCCAATTTGAAAATACTGTGACAGCTCCATTTTGGAGACATTCGCCGTGTTTACAAATCGTCTGAGTGTTGTCGATCGATTGTCGCACGGAAAATAAATAATTATGGTGGTGGTTTGTTGACCTCTGGCATTGCACATTGATTCTACACGTCGGGAAATTATTTTATTAACGGTATGTTGTTCATGTTTTGTAGTGCAATTTTCGTGAGAATACGCATGTGTGTGTTGTTTGTATTGTTTTGTTGTGTTATCCATCAATGCCAACTGTTAGATTATATTGAACAATTATGTTTTATGTCATATCTAGCCTATCTATCCACCTGTGTATTAATTACCACTCGGTCTATTTAATTAACGTGCAACAATAATTGAAAAATTATCGTTGTATTTGCACAGGGCACGAGAACAATGTCAATGTTTGATTGATTGAATAAAAAAAAAAGACTTATACTTATTTTCTAGTTGTATTTAAGTACCCTTTTATTTCTTACCAATGAGTACCTATTATATTATTGTGCAAATAAAAAAATACCAATTTATTTATTTTCAACTTTTATTACATACATTATTGAAATACCTTATTTTTACTTAAAAAAAAAAAAATAATAATAATAATATTAATAAATAAGAGTTTGATTATATTTGTAAATTATAATTTAATATTATACCTAAAACATTTATGTTTTTATTTTTTACTTTTTCACTTTTTATTAACTAATACTAATTGGTTTAGTATTGACTATATTAATATATCATCATTACCTGTTTTTATATAATTATATTAAAGAAAAGAATTAATAATTATAGATGTTTCAGTAGTTTAAATAGTTCTTATGGAAATTAGGTATGTTATTACAATTTTACATGATATTATATTATGTTCATTAATTTAGATGTTGATTATTAAAGGTATAATGTTATTGAGCTTTTATTCGAGTTTTGTCTTTTAGCAATTTATCTATTAGCTAATGTGTATAATGAATTTATTATTTTAGTTAAATTAAATACAATTTAGAAGATTTAGTTATGTGTTTAATCACCAATATGTACTGTTATTTGAAAATTGTAATTTAAATAAATATTATATAATATATATATATTATATTTGTTGTTAGTACTTAGCAGGTCATTGATCATAATTCATAATGTGTAATTGGAATTGCAGTAAAAATATTTAAACTCTAAATGATATGTATTATAATAAAATAAATAATTGTTATCAGTATTCTATGTTGTAACTAGATTCTTTTAATATTTGCATATTTTTTTAAAGAATTTTTATTAATTGTGGTACATTTAAATGTTTGTTGTTCTGTATTATTCAAATAGTAATAATAGTAATAATAGTAATAATAATAATAATAATAACTGATAATTTTGTAATTTAAAATTTATTAAAATTATTGTTTTTATTTTTATTGTGAATTTTTTTTACATTTCTAATGAATTGCATTCTATTAACTGAATTAGTAAATTATATACCTACAAAATTATTATACAAATAATATATAGAAATGTAATGAAGTAAATAAAGAAGTGTCTTCTTATAAAAAATTAAATGTTGATGAAGTTTTCATTTGACTTGATGTATAGGTTTGATCAAATGTTTTTATTTTCTGTTTTACAAGATTTATCCACAAAACATCTAATATTATACAAGGATGGAGGGTTAGGGATGAAGTATGAATACAATTGCACAATTACAATTACTACATACAAGTTGTGTATAACATTAATTTGTAATATTATAGTGTGGTATCTAATATTTATAAAATACATTTGAATTTTGATTAGGGCAAGCCAGTAATTTATATTTATATAACTTGTCTAATCCATTTGTTTTTTTATTATTTAATAACTCTGATTACAGTTTTTTTTTACATTACATATATAAAATAAAATAAAAAAATCAATAAAATAATATTATTAATGTTGTAGAACTAAAATACATTTTTTCTTTTGATTTAGTATAGTTAACATTTCTTTAGTTATATGCTTGAATTATTTCAAATGAAATTAGAGACTTGGTTTTTGTTTCATTAAGTTTGATTTCTGTTACTTTTATAACATAGAATATGTAGATAACAGTAAATAAATCTTCATAGTCCATTATATTTTATTTAGTTTATTAGTATAAGTAAACATACATATTTGTTATAGTAAACTGCAACAAGAAGGTTATGCCTTTTAGGTTATGTACAATGTAGTTTACCGATATTTTTTTGGTAAGACATATTAAATGATGTAACCTATTTCTATCAAAACTTTCAGCTGTTTACATTTAGGGTGTTTCATTGTTTTTTTTATGTAATGTGCACCAGCTAGTTCATTTTTATCTCAATATATATTACTTTTAAAGTAAATTTAATTGTAATATAAAGTATAACTAAGTACTCATATAAAATATTTTATACACATCAGTATTTGAAGAATATAAAGCAACATAATATTTTTTATTTTGACATATACATATGTTTATAAATACATTATGTGTATTGTGTTGGTAATAGGTGCAGTGTATACATAGGTAAATGGTATTCATTATTTAATTATATTTTAGTTTAGGAAATATTACTTCACTTTAAAAGAATCATGTATGCATGTAATGTACGTTTTACATCCTGTGTATATCTTTTGTTTATAAGTAAGCACGTCACAAATTTAAACTGGGAGAATTGTATATTATACTTTTAAATAAATAAATAAATCAGTTTAGTTTTAGTTTTGGACAATAACTGAACTCTAAATACATTTTTTAGTTGTTTTTATTAAATTTATTCAAAATGTAAATTTTATATTTATTGATAATGATAATCAAACGCAAATTAATTCAATCAATGTGTTTAAAAGTATATATTTATTTCAAGATTTATACATCAAAGTGTTTACTTATATTACTTCTATTATAATTCATGTTGTGTCTTATGAAACTAAGTTATTATTCATATGTAAGTGGTTATAAGGAACTTTGGACATTTTAATTTTCTTAAAAGCTTCTTATTCTAGGCTACTATAACTCAACCGACCAATGTACTTACTATAAATTATGTATATATACTCTAACAATCCATTATTTCTTAGAGGAATATTGTCATGTGTCTTTTTGAATTACACTACTATAAAAGTCTCATGGGAAAACTATCCAGTATTTTTCTTTGTCTAAAAGTCTCAATCTTGCACAGTGTTATTTTGTTTTCTCTTTAATACAACAGTACCCACGTTTTCAGAACATTTTACTCAGTTTACTGTATGACTTTTGTGTATACAGTTTATGTAGCTACCAGCTAATATTCAATCTAAATTATAGTTACAAATAATGATATTTGATATAGTTAAAATATTTATTAAATTTTTATAGTTATGTTTAGGTTTGTAAATTATTTAAATCTGTTATTTCCGTTTGGTTGTTATTAATAACTATATATTTTAACCACATATGTGCATCATCATAAAGCATGTTAATTTGTAGTAAGGGTATATTTGTTGGTGTACTAAAATAAACTAACAGGAAAGGAGTGTCGCCAGAGCACTCCTTCACTATTTTTGGACAGATGTCTGGCAGTATTGTTTGTTTCCTTACCTTAACCTGTGCTCTCTTGATAAATTTAATTACATTTTTATTTTATTTTTGAATGAAAATATTTTTTTATTTCCAGCTTATTTGTATGAGACGTGATGCCAACAGCAAAAATTTCAGTACGAGAAGAAGATATTATTCGATTAACTTTAGAGTTTTTACATAATCGTGAACTTCACATTTCTCAATTAAGCGTAGAACGCGAAACTGGTGTTATAAATGGAAGTTATTCGGATGATGCTTTGTTTCTTCGTCAACTTATTTTGGACGGTCAATGGGATGACGTGCTTGAGTTCATTCAACCATTGGAAGCAATACCAACTTTTCCCACTAATAAATTCAGGTACTGTATTCTGAGACATAAATATGCTGAACTAATATGTATGAAATCGGAGGCAACAGTAGTTGGAAGTGTAGATACTGCAGTAGAAGAAGTAGTTAAAGTTCTTAATGAGTTAGAAAAAGTGTGCCCTACTAAGGAAGAATATTCTAATTTATGTTTAATGTTGACATTACCAAGATTATCCGATAATTTAGGGTATCAAGATTGGAATCCTAGTACAGCGCGAGTACAGTGCTTTAAACAAGTTTATCCTATTGTAATGAAATTTTTACCTTGTGACAAAAAACCGGTTTTACCAGATGCGATAAATGATAGACTTATACAGTTAATAATTAAAGGGATGCTTTATGAATCATGTTGTAGTTTTTGCAAATCAAAAGCAGTTGGAAGTAAACAACCTTTTGGCTCTAATATTTTGAATTTTTCACACATATTTAATGGTTCGGAAGGTTATAAAGATACAGATCTTAGTTTGATGTCATGGCTTCAAAGCATTCCAGCTGAAACTTTTATTGTGCCTTTCGAACAAAAAACTTTAAATGTTGAACTTGAACAATTAGAGAGGCCATCTTTAGAAACATCATGGACAGAACACATGCTCGTCACACCTATAAAACCAAAACAATTTCCACATTCTGCAATGCCATTCACTAGACCACGATCTGCCGCTGATATAATGTCTCGTTCTTTACTACCGAATCTTGATCAAACTACTTCATCTTCATCTCTTATATCATCTATAGGATTATCTAATATGCCGTCAAATCTAGTAAAATCGTCTTTTGCTAGTTTTCATCTAACAGGATTGAAAAGTAACACACCAATGACTAGTTCAGTGGATAAGTTATTTGAAAGTGAAGTTTTTGTCAATAGTATAAATGGAGAGTTACCATCTATAACTGAAGTTGTAACACCTGTAAAAGAAAATACAAAAAATCATTCAGAGTTATCGTCTCCAGAACCTGGAAGATCATCAAATTCCACAACAACTTCAAATACAACTAGATCGTCTCGAAGAGATTCACTGACTGATCGATACCAATTGTCTATTAATCAATCTAGTATTAATTTTGATATGCAGAATAGTCAATGCGATTTGCTCAAAGAGTATCAACGTCAAAAACAAAGGTATCATGATGCTTTACAAGATCAAGAAAGAGAACGTCTTGAGCTTATACAACAATTACGTAACACAGAATCTAAACTTCAAGAAGACAATGGGTTTGTTATATATAATTTATTATGGGTAAGTACGTAGCATAAACATTGTTCATATTTTTAGAGAATTATCAAAAAGAGTTGGTCCATCTGAATTAGGAACATTTCCAAAAAATAGTGCAGCAAAACCTCCAATACCCACAAAGATCAATGTAACAAATGGCAGTAAAAGAGAGTCAATTTCTGAAAATGATAATTTAAAGGAAATTCAGGTAAGGAAATAATACTTAATTATATAATTAATATATTATTTATAAATTATATTATATATTAAAAGTATATAATATATAAATATATATTTAAAGCTATATTAAATATATATATATTAATTATAAAAATAAAATAAAAGTTACTTCTAAGTAGCTATTTAGAATAACATTTTGCCTAATTTAAGTTTTGATTAGTTAAATATTTAATATTTATATCAAAGACGATTCTAAAGTCAATCGCAAGTATTACTTTTAGTATTCTTGAATAAAAACTTATAGCGTACGCATGTAATACATATTGAATAGAATAGATTTCTTATTCTAAGTTAAAACGTGATACTCAAATGGTACAATATATATATATATATTCGAGTATAGTAGTATACATATTATGTATGGTCACATCTACGAATCTATATATACAAGTACATAGATATCTATGTATATTAGGCCGTCTTTGAAATATCTAACACTGAGTATTGCGCTAGGAAATCGAGACTGCTAAGTAATTAGAGCAATGATGAAATCAATTAAATCCAATCGATAAAATTAAGTTTAAACAAATTTAAATGAGTCTTACAAATTATGCTTTTTTAGTTCATTTTTTTTTTATTTAGTTATATTGAGTAAATTATATATATACGAGTAGTGCGCGAAACGAACGAAATATTTGCAAAGAATCTCTGGCCGTAGGTTTACGTTAAAAATTTATTTACCTATTTTTAGCCACACTTTGTTCTATTGCACACAGTTTTTTTTGTTTCGAAATGATCAAAAGATTTGAAAATGTTTAAGAATATTAATTTTCTGAAATAAATTTAAAAAACATTTGTAAATAGCATGTTTTTCAAATGAAAGTGCGCACGCGTGCGAAATTGCTTCTCAAACGTTTTTCCATAGAAACAAAATATCCATATTTGTTTCCTAATAATTTTTTTAATGATCGTAATTAGTTTTAATCGATAAAAAATAAAAACAAACATAACATACCATTAAGAAAAAAAAATTAATTTCATCAATAGATCAATAGATGTAAAAAGCCTTATATGTTGCAAACAGGTGTATATACCCAAGGTTATGTTTAAATTTATTTCGCCCCTGATAATTTTTGTTGGGCGAGGTCCACCCACCGGTTAAGGTGAGCCTTGTTTACTTGTGCGAAAATGGTTTCGTGTGAAAAATGGTTGATGAATATCAATAAATTAACAAAGTTATAAAAAAAAACTCTAAAATGTATAATATAAGTAGTCTTGGAGTAGACAATTTAAGTAGGTAGGAGTTACCTACTTAAATAATGTAATCTGTTCATTAATAAATTTATTTTTAATAATTTGTTGATTCAATATTAAAATAGATACATGTGTTTGGTTATTATGAAATCGTGTATGTTATTGTTTATTATATTTTCTTCAACGTCACAATTGTTGTGTAAATAACCAAGCCTAAGTGATCTCAAAACATAACGATCTAGGAATTAAATTAAATGTTGAAATGTTATTCCTATGCTGTCTTTGAACATTTTAAATTTATTCGATAATCCAAATTCAAAATTAATTGATTTTGTTTTTAATATATGTATTATCTATTTAACCTACAGTTATTAACATATATTTATTTTACGTGAATTTCAAAATAAAAGATAAACGGAAATTTCTCCGCTGCACGGAAAAACACTAAATCATATATATGTTATTGGGGGTGGTATTTAAAAAAAAGTTGTATTCGGCCCAAAAATATATATGTTAAAACGATATTTATAAGTTCTTATTATTAGAATACATATTTCAAATAGGTTATGAAGCTTTTTATTCTTTTGAATATCAGTGAATTATTGTTTAGTATAATGTTTTGAGATAAACTTTAATGTATTTTAATAAAATAGATTTTTTCTGCACATTTTGGATTATTTATTAAGTAGTTACGAAATGAATACAATTGCATTATAATTAAAAACTTTTAGAAATTATTTTTATGTATTAATACTGAAATGTTGCTATGGAATGTGGATATAAACCGTTTAATTAAATATTGTTTTGATTTTCAATATTTTTTAGTTGATATTATTTTTTGACATGGATGAAGTGATAAATTATATATAGAACAACTATTACTCACAGTATTATCTAAAAACTATTACTTAATTTATGCATTTTATACTTTTGTTTATGAATTTATGATTACAATCAAATTTAATATTTTACAACTGTATTATAAAATTAATTATATACTATTATGAATTGAATGTCTGATGACTTTTCAAAGTTTTACGGAGTATATTCATTGAGTAATTCGTGATTAAAATTATTTACTAATTTTGATTATTTTTTTACCTATATATTTGCGTTATATAATGATTATTGTATAATGCTTATCCATTAATTAGACCTAATTATTATATACTATTTCGTATTTTTAATGCGTAAAAATAAAATTTGTTCTAATGAATTTTAATTCACTATTTTTCGGTCGAAAAAAAATGATTTAATGTTCGTTTAGTTTTTATCGTGTGCTGTCTACAAGTGATGAACGAATGGGAGGAATAATATTTGAGTAATATTTGAGATTTGTACATGGTTCGGTTACGATAGTTTTCGATTGATTTCACGAATGATTTGATGTATATTGTTCGCTAAAAAAAACAATTTGCCCGAAGCGCTATTAATGGATAACGTCTTCAATTCACGCCCATCTTCATCTACTATGTACACTCCACCCTTCTTCTTAGTGTAATTATATGTAACGGATTGTCGATTTTTCAAAATAAAAATATATAAGATAAGATATGGTTTATCGGCCGTTTACGAAACGTTGCTCCTCCGGGTCACGGCATATTTTTACGGAGACGATGGAATTAGCGAGGGTGTCGTCGTGCCGGTGTAACAGGATAATCTTACCTCCCGTATAATCTTACCGGGGGGGTAAGATTTTCCTAGGATAATTGTACCCCCGGTATGATTTTCCTAGGATTATCTTACCCCCCTAGGGGGGTAAGATTTTCCTAGTATAATTGTACCCCCGGTATGATTTTCCTAGGAAAATCTTACCCCCGGTAACATTTTCCTAGGATTATCTTACTCCCACAGAGGGGTAAAATTTTCCTAAGATAACTAACTTACTTAAGATTACTATTCCTTTGCTAAATTTTACTAGGTTAATTTTAAAACCAGTTTATCAAGTTTTTTATTGATTTGTATAGTTGTATATTTATTATACACGTTCCTTTCTGCTCTTAAATCTTACTCGCCTAATATTTTAAGTTGCATTCTTATAACTTACGTTCAGTGATGTTTTCATCAATATTTTTGATGGTATACTAACTCGTTGAAAAACAGAGTCTTTAAACTGCTTTCATCGTTTTTTTTTTTTTTTTTATAGGAAAAAAGGACGGCAAAGTTGTTACAATATCAGTTATCATTAATAAATAATAATATTATTAAATAATGCAAATAAAAAACAAACCGTTTCTACTATATATAATATTCATTAAATTCACAAAGTACACAAATAAAAATGTATTCGAAGTTTTTTGATATTCTGGAATTTTTTTCCAAAACAAAGGATTTTATAAAGTGAGATTAAAAAAGATGGAGAAATTAAAAATTTTAATCTAACTACGAAATTATTTTTACGGTGGTGTAAATATAAAATATATTTTCCAAATTTTTATTTTTATTTTTTTTTTTAGTGAATCAAAAAGCAAGAGTTTAATCCTATAATTTATACAATTATTTTGAAGATTTTAATACCATATATAAAATCTTTATAATAGTATAATTTTTTTGCTCAAGGATGTACAAATTATATCGATGATTTCTAAACATAATTTTGAGTATATATATTATATACATAGTATTCTCTATGGAAACACTACTGCTTACCTTTTACAGTTCACACATAATTGCATAACATCTATTTTTTTAACAATTGTTACCTATCACGATAATTTATACAGTAATTCAGAAAAATAAACAAAAAATAATTATAAACAGAACTTCTATTATATGTTTATTAATAATATTAAAAACAAATTAAATGCCTCATGTCTTTGGGCGCAAATAAAAAAAAAATAATAATAATAATAATAAAATAAAAACTAATAAAATAATATTTTATTTTATAACCTCCCCTCCCCCCGGTAATAATGTACGGAAGGTATAAATTTCCAGTGACACCTGGTGTGAAAATATTCTTAGACTTTATTTTTACTACAAGGTGTATGATAATCCTAAAAAAACATTACCGTTTAGGTAATATATTATGTATAATACACTAGGATAATCTTACCTCCCGTAAATGTATTAAACAAGGGGGGTAAGATTATCCTAGGACTATTTTACCGGGGGAGGTAAAATTATCCTAGGATAATCTTACCCCCTGGTAAAATAATCCTAAGATACATCCGATAAATTTATTAAACAGTGGGGTGATGTTATATTAATATAATGTTAAACATAATTTATAATAAACAATTTTGGATTTATAGTGAAACACAAATTTTCCCTGTGAACAAATTTTTATTAAAATTCATAGCATATTTTCAATTTGAAAATTTCATAAGAGTTTTAGAAAAAAAAGAAATTATTCAAATGTCACTAACTTGTTCTACCTAGCATAATTATATTATATATAATTTGTATTTAAAACACATAACTAAATAAATTTTAATTCGCAGATATTTTAAGTAATAATAGGAAATTAATATCATTATAATGAAAATATTGTTTGCTTTTTAAGTTAAATTAATTACTTAATGTTTTAATTTGTATGTAATATAACAAAACGCTTCAAGAAAAATGAAAATATATAAAAATAAAATGTAACTTATATAGTTAAACATTAATTTGAACAAAAGTAATGCGTTAAGTAACTTAATTTTAACTTTAAACTCATTAATGCCCAGCTTTGACAATAATCACACCTAAATAGTTTATATTTTAAAAGTTTTTAAATTAACTATTGATAAATTAGGTACATTTTTAATAAATTAACTGTAGTAAATTTGAGAATTCACTCCAATATATATATTTTTAAATTCATTAAAAAATCAATTGTATATGTACACAGATACACACAAAACAACTTAAAATATTATATAATAGGTAAATTTAAATGATACAAGCAAATAGATTTAAATTTTGTCAAAATATAATTATTTTGTTTTATTATAACATCTCAACCAAAAATAATCATGAAAAGTCTTATTGGAGTTAAATTATTTTATGAAAAGTTTGTCTGACTAAGGGGAAAAAATAATCATAAGAAAATATTATTGGAGGTAAAATTTACCTAGGAAAATCTTACCGGGGGTATAATTATACTAGGAAAATCTTACCCCCCTAGGGGGGTAAGATAATCCTAGGAAAATCATACCGGGGGTACAATTATACTAGGAAAATCTTACCCCCCTAGGGGGGTAAGATAATCCTAGGAAAATCATACCGGGGGTACAATTATCCTAGGAAAATCTTACCCCCCCCGGTAAGATTATCCGGGGGTATGATTTTACTGGAACACCGGCGCCTACTTTAAATTGGGTTTTCTCGGCGGGCGTGAATGATACTAACGCATGTTCGCGAAAACGAAGTCATTAACGATGTATTCCTTCCCGGACGAGGCCTCCGGCTCCGAAGCTGAACGGCGGTTATTATTGAGCCGTACTTAGAAGCGTGACCGAATTCCTCTCTCTCTTTCTCTCTCTCTCTCTCTCTGTTTTCACTTGATCAATATAATACTAGTGGGAAAATAATCTAACCGACTACGCACCGAGTAATTGCAAAATATTACGATTTGGCGGATCACAATTTTCCGTTATCGTGTATTCTTTAATGCAGTGTAGGTACTGGCTTTTTTGATCTAATGGTTTATTGTAATGGGCACCAAAATTGGTTATTCGGTAGGTGACCGGGCAGTGGCGTAATAGTGAAACTCATTCAGTGCACTGTGAACTATTGCAGGGTAATATTCGTGCAGGTAAGACGACGCTAATCGATTGGACCAGCGGGCATGGGCGCCCGCAGGGAATTTATCAGGGAGGGGCATAATAAATTCAAACACCAAAAAGTACTTGGAATAAATTTTGCGAATTACAAAATACGTCGAAATTATATGCTGTTTATTCGTTATTAAATAAAAACTGAAGTCTTCGCGGTTGTTCTATTGCAAGCCTTGTAATTAACCGGTCAATGATTTTTTCTTTTTTGCTATTAACTCTTTTACGATGAACACTTAATGTACATAGACCATTTAATCGGTTTTCACCCGTCGTAGACCTGAGCCAAGTTTTAACTCTTCGTAAACTACTAAATGATCTTTCTGCAGTACAACTTGTAACTGGTAGAGATAACATTTTTAATGCAATTATAATGCTAGGGAAAAATATTTTGCCATGTTCTAGTAAATCCATAATGTCCATACTTTGGATGTCTTTATTTCGTCATAAACTATACCAACATTCACTTTTAGCTAATAAATTTTCAATTTTTTATAATTATAAATATTATTTATGTTTTCCGTGTACTTTTGTTTTTTCATTTTTATAAATAATGTTGGATGAAGATGTTATGAAAAATCAATACTATTATCTTTTTTAAATTTTGAAGTCTAGCGGGGCAAATGCCCCGTCTTGCCCCCCCTCCCCTCCGGACGCCCTTGCAAGTGGGGTTTTAAGATTTAAGTGCTGGTTTTAAGGGAAAAGGCGTAGGCGGAAAACGTTGTAAAGAAGTCATTATACATTAATTACTTTGTAATTAACGTCCGAATGTCTCTACGATTTTTTTGAATCGCTAATCGCGATACGTCTAAAGATAACGGTGAATATTTTAATTTTCTATTTTGAACGGGGTAATATGTATCTTATTACCCGCAATATATCCTACATATACACGGATAACCGTAAGTCACTATAATTCTTTTTCTTTATACGTTATTCGTATAGTAAAATGTTATGTTTTGATATAAATGCGAACTTTTTCGTTTGTTTATAATTTATTTATTATATTTACATAACAATCGGTAGCCTAAAAATAAAATAAATAAAAATAATTTGTACAAACTGTTTTTATTTGTTTTTTGCAATGTATAAATAATATTCCTAATTTTGGAATTGTTAAAGATGTAGCATTTCGATAATAATTTTTATGTGTTCGTCGTATATTTTAATACGAAAATCCACGACAAAGTTTTATGAATAACGAAAAAAAAAATCAATAGCTATTTTACTTGCAATTAAAAATATTAACAAAAATGACGTTCATAATAGGTTTTAAGTGTCGACATTATCACGACGATAAATGCGCTGTGGGTTGGAATTTCGGATGATTATGTAAAATGAAAAATGTGTTCTACACTAAAACATAAGTATACATTAGATTATGATTAAGTTTATTCGAGTAAACTTTGATTTTAATAATGAAACTTAGGCATATTTATTGGACGGCGGAAATAATTATTTTTAATATACTCGTATCAAGTATTGCGACTCGTTAAGTCTTTTGGTAACGGCACGATGTGGGAGTGGCCCGGGCGGAAACTGTTGCGTTTTCCTGTCGCGTTACGGGTAGGAGTAGATTTGCAATGTTCTAATCCCGCGACAATAGACTTTTGTGTGACCGTCATCCGGGCGACCGTCACCGCCGCGTCGGTTGGGCGCGAACGTTATAAATTCTAGTGTGAAGTCGTCCCGCCGTCGCGTGTATACGGATATAAAACGTGAGATGCGTCACACAACGTTTATTAACAAACGTAAACGCTCGCGCGGACCCGTGTACCCGTAACCGTAGCAGCAACTGCGGCGGCGGCGGCGGCGGCGCGCGGTAACGAGCCCGATATGGTCTTTTGGTGGGGCCGCCACGACCACGTACAATGCCCGGCCGTTCTGACGGACCTTCGACAGTGTTCGCGTAACCGGGTACACGCGCGGACTGGTCTGCGTGCGACGCGTGCGCCGTTGCCGTTGTCGTTATTATTGGACCGCGGCCACACGAGTGGTGGTCGTCGACAGTAAAGAAAAAAAGAAAAAAGCGCGCACGACTGCGGCCAGGTTGTATTGTCGTCGTCGTTCCGATTCGACCGCTCCGTTCAAATGACGGCCACCGCGGCTGCGCTGAAAAGGCTCGAGGCGCTGTTCGAAGACGCGAAACTCGAGGACGGCCACGGCGAACCCGCCAGAACCAAAAGGGCGTCCGTGGAAAAAGTGCATTTCGCCGTGACGGCGGCCGACTGCGACGTTCACGGCGGCGGCCGCCGCAAGTCCGAACATCTGCCCCAACACCACGATCACCACCACCGCGGTGGCGTAGTGTCGCCGGCCGTGCCCCGACGCGATTCCGTGCCCGCCTCCATACCGGCGGCCAGTATGCGTCGCCGCGACTCCATCGTGCTGGGTTCGCCGGGCCGCGACACCTTGTGCCACCATCCGTCCTCGTTCCCGTCGTCGTTGCGCCGCGACTCGTCCGCGTCGTCCGCCTCTTCGTTGCGCCGCGATTCTCTGTCGTCCACGCCGCCGCCGCCGTCCGGCGTGGTGCTGCGACGCGAGTCCGCGGCCGCCGGCGGCCGCAAAGACTCCTCCACGGCCTGGCGGCGGTTCTCCACCGACTCGTTGGACTCGCTGCGCAGAAACTCGTGGGACCCGAGCAACCGACGCGGCTCGTCTGGCTCTTCGGCCGGCTGCGAAGATCCCATCTGGGAAGAGAGCACCACGGTAAGTCGCGCGTACGCGCGTTACTCCGCGTCACGCCGTCGCTCCGTGACGCCACGTATTGCGCTGTCGCCGCAAGTGCTGTTACAATGTCGTACCGAGCTTGTCGTTGAACCGTATCGTGTTTGTTATTGTTTTCCTTACGTCACCATCGGAAAGTTGAAAGCACGTTGTCTCGGCACCGCTCGCCAATCGTGCCTCGATCGTTTTTATCTTCACCAACCCAATTGTTTTGGTTAGAAACCTATGGTCGTGTTATTATTAATTATCTAAAAAAAAATACCCCTACTGGTTTACAGGGACAAGTGAACGCGCGATGTTTTTTGTTTTATACATATAATATAAACACTTATGCGTTTCAATCAACGCTGATTCTGGGAAATATTGTAATCTCTTTGACATCGTCAAAAACAAAGTCCAAAAATATTATTGTCAAATCTCGCTGAATTCGGTTCAAAAACTTAATTCAAACATTTTAGATACGTGTAACTTTTGGTACATATTTCGGTCCATTCGTCACGACGGAGCTTCTAGAACACGTGAGGCTAAAAAAACAAGTGAATGCTCGATTTGCCTGTTTGGCACTTGAGAAAAACTCGAGTTTTCTCTAAGCGCTAAAACCTATTAGTATTATTGTATATCAGAAGATCTTCGAGTGCTATGGACAGTAGATATGCTTTGATGACTACACTGTCGTCTGCGAGTTGTGATTTGTTACATTCTATGCATTTCATCACCATCACCATTATCATTACCATTATTATTATTATTATTATTGTTATTATTATTGTTATATCATTCTTTTGTCGTTCGTTTATTGTGACGCCTTATAATCGCCGGCGATATGTTGTTGACAACGTCAATTATTTACGTGTGTATTGCGCCTCTGGTCCGTAGTCGAAAAATAATTTTTGGGTCGTTGGCTCTGTATATTTCGTGTATGTGATGTGTCTTTTTAAAGCCTCGGGCTAACACCATTGTATTAGGTGTGCTGTGTATCCTTAGATCATCGGTCTTTGATATCGACGCAGCCATAATAGTTCTCCTCCACATAAAACATGATAAATAATCATTTGTCGTGCAGCATGTGATAATTTTGACGAGGATACACACACATACATACATACATATTAGCGATAAATAAACTTATTTGAACAAATTGATAATAATATTCGTGTTTCAAAAACATTGTAATATTGTAGTTACAGGTCACTCGTCTGGTCAATAATAAAAAACTCCGAGTAAAATAATTACATATTTAATTGCCATTACCTATACCTCAGAATAATACGTTATAACATGTGTGTTACGAGTTTGAATTGTGTGAGGTAATCAAATTAATCAGGTATGTGTGAATGATGGCAAATTGTTTTAAAAATTGAAAGTTATGTTGAATGTTCGATTGTATTAATAATAATAACGCAGTCGTTTATTTTATGAGATGTAATAGTAGGTCTGGGGTTTCGATTACGTTTAAATATTAGCTAAAGCCTAAAGGCTAATTACAATTTACTATGACATTTATATAGTTCCAAATATATTTTAAACGTTGTTATTATCATTCGTGTTGTAAAGTGTGTGAAATGACTAGTGTCCTCCGTGCCGATTTGTTTTTCTATCTCGTCTGAACAATAATTATTAAATCGATTTTGGTCACAGGTCGTTCGTAGTAAGTAATATTTTGAAGTTATTATTAGTATTTATGTTTTTAGCTGAACATTTACGAAGAGTAAAATGTAAAATGTAAATAAAAAATTGTTAGACTTATAAAAATCAGTAGTGGACGTTTTCGTTTGTTCACTTAAAGGTCCTTTCATATTTGTAGAGTAATTAAAAATAATAATAACGAGTACACCTATATCATCATTATTTTGTTTCTTCCCACGCGAAAATAGTTCTACGTTGTATATTTTTATATTCTGCGGCCTGTTTTTTTTCTGCGTAGTACTATACATACTACGTGTGGTTTTTACTAGTTCCGTTCAAGTTTGTAACACGTTGAGTGGTCGTGATTGTTCAGCGTTAAAATAATACAACAACAATTAAATGATTGATAAATAATTTTGCCAACAACCGTCGCAATGTTTCGAAAACAATTTCGAAACGCGAGACGATAATTCGCATTCGCCAACCTAACGCGAACGCGTGTTCGTTGATTATTTGTTTTTTGTAACGTCGTAACGTCGTGTTGCCCGACGATTTTCGTCGTCATCAAGGTCTGTTCAAGGTCTATGCCATACGAGATGTGATGCGTGGTATGTAGGCGAGTTTGTGTATTCGTCCTTACTACGAGCCCACACAACTTCACGCCCGTACATAGCCGCCGATCTATAACTAGAGTTGCGTCGGTCAAGGATTCCACCGCGGAAACGCACGTCCGTTTGCTTCCTGTAACCGTGTCACCGTGTCGATACGCATCCCCCGGGACAGTGTAGACTTCCGTGTTAATCGGGGTTTCGAGGCCCGGTCCACACATCAACCGATTGGTATTCCTTGGGGACCAATGTCGGAAGACGTGAGAGTACATGAGCGTTGTTCGAACCGAACGGGGTCTTACCTGTGGAAAGGCACAAGCGTCGCTGGTCGAGCCACGAGCAGAGAGTCAAGTGTCCGATCACCCGATGGGAATCGGCGTGCTTGTCTCGTACCGTTTAGATGTCCGCTTTCACGCGTGGTTACCGTACCCGCGGTGAAGACCGCCGCTATCATTGCTGTAGGAGTGCTATGGGGTGCAGATGTCATAACCACGCCGGTACGGCGACAAGGGTGCACAGGGATATTTTCTAAGTCTCTCTTAGCTAAGGGCAGGCACGATCGATGGCAAAGCCGTGCCGCGCCGTTCCCGTGCTCTCCGAGCTGTTCTCGGCCGACATGCGTGTCTTCTAGTTTGCAATGATTTTATCACACGGACAGCTCCGCCACCGCGTAATCGATGCCGACAGAGGAATCTGCCCGATGGGTCGATCAGGTCTGCAAGCTGACCTGACCGGAGCATAACCCTCGTCCGTGGTATCGGTTAATCACCGCATTTTCCGCCACAGAAGTTTATGAACGATGAATAATATTAATAACATTCATCCTTATTATTTGGGGTCGAGGCCTGGTTCACACTGTCAACCGATCGGCAGTCCTAGGGACTAATGTCGAAGACGTACGAATACATGAGCGTTATTCTTACCTTCGGAAAGGCACAAGCGTTGTTTCTCACTGAACGCTCAAGCGTCGCTGACTGCTTTCACGCGCGGTTATCATACCCGTCACAATGGAGACCGACGCTATCATTGCCGTAGGTGTACAGTGCGACAGTGGCACACAGAGATAATTTCCGAGTCTCTCTTTTGGTACGGGCAAGCGTGATCGATAGCGTAACCATGTCGTGCCGTTCCCATACTCCGAGCAGTTCCTCGGCCGTCATGCGTGCCCGGCATCTAGCTTGCGAGGCCTTTTACCGCGTAGATAGCTCCTGCTTATCTGTCACCACGTGACCGATCCCGGCAGTTGAAACTGTCCATTTCCCCCGGGACAATGAGTATATCCGCGATATCAGGGTTTTGAGGCCCTTGGTTCACATATCGACCGATTCGTAGTCTTGGGGACTAATGTCGGAAGACGCGTGTGCATGAGCGTTGTTCAAACCGAACGGGGTCACGCGTCGATTTAGCCGAACTGAACCGGTGAGGACCGGCACTGTCATTAACGTAGATGTGCTGTGGGGTACACCTACCCATCGGTGTCGTAACCACGCACACAGGGATATTTTCCGCGTCTCTCTTGAGGTACGTGTAGGCGTGATAGATAGCATAGTCATGCCCCGCCGTTCCGCACTCTCAGAGCTGTCGACCCTCGGTCGTCTTGCGTGCCCGGTGTTTAGCTCGCGAGGTCATTTACCACATGGATTGCTCCGGATAATCTGCCACCACGTAACCGATCCCGACAACCTAAGCTGTTGACCCGGCCGGGGCTTACCCCTCGCCCGTGGTACCGGTTGGTCACCGGTTGGACGTGTTTCGCCTACACTGTTACAGTCTCGGCTACCACTCTGTTTTAATTGCGTGTATTAAGGTTAGTTGGTCCGCCAATTATTCCCCCCGGGGACAGTCAACGATTATGTCTCCCGTTTTTCTACGACGTTTCACCGGGGTCCGACGGTTACTCGTGCCATGTCATGATACACGAGAGGACCGTTGTTGGTTTCTTAAATTCGGTTCTTTTTGTTTGTTTTTCACGACGTCCCCCTTAGTTTTCGTCGAGCGCGACGAAAGACGTGTGCTTCTGTAACGTCCTCTCTCCCTATCCCTCCATACTGGGAGTTTTGTTTATTTTATCGAGGTCTCGAGGACTCGACCTCGGTGTGTGATAATTATTATTATGGATTAGGGTTACCTTATGTAAACAAATCAAGAAACAAGTAAATTAATACGATTGTATTTTTAATACTATCAAACGCTGAGGGTCTTCAAGCGAGGTGATAGATGAGGTCCTCTGGTGGTCTCTTCGCTGGACGGTGTCTGATGTTCGACCCTACTCGAGGAACTCTTGCCGTTCGACTCTTTATTCGACGTCGTCTGCCGTTCTTTACTCTTTGTCTTGTTCCGTACACGCACCTTCGTACCGTCTGGTTATGTAGGTCACGCCCCAAAAACCCTTAATCAGCACTTCTCTCGCCCCACCAAAGTAGTAGTACACGATGTCTCGCGACTCATCGTTACACCTCATCGCGCAAATCTATTCGGACAACGTGTACGTTTATCGGACATATAATAATAATAATAATGATACGCATAGTACTGTAAATTATACGGTCTTAACGGAAATGTATATTTGTAGCGGATCTTTTATACTGTTCGTTACAGAAAACCGGTTTCAGTTTTTTTTCTCTCGTGTTTTCGTTGTACTCGTACACACAAAAATATTAATGTGCGCGTCTGTGTTTATATATCCCGGTAACCCGCGGCTGAAATGATTTACGTGTTTCACGAAGAAACGCACGTGGGACACACGCACGCGCCACTCCGATTGCAATAGATATAATAATAATAATAATAATCGACTTATCGCCGGGGCCGGGCACCCGGTTTGGTATTTTAGTGCATTTTTCTTCTCCGATCGTTTAACGACCGTCGTAAGAGTGGCGTACAAACGCGAGAGAATCACGTCGACGACTGGACCGGGAGTCGTAAAGATGAGTAGTCGCTAAACGCGTCACTACCCGTCGCGACGGTACGAACGTGTACCACCGCCTATATACACAGTATGTCTGAAAAATTCCTGAACTAAATTTAATGAAAACACAGGTTTAAAGATAAATGAATTTATTTACATTGACCCTCTACACAAAGTCCTTGTCTACTTATAAACTTGTCACATCGCCGATAAAAGTGTTCAAACGCTCTGGAGAACTCATTTTGTGGAACTGCTCTGTACGAGCTCACTTTCGTTGGTCTTTGTGCTCCCGGACCTCTAACTACGCTGAAGGCCGCCGTTTGGTTTGAGGGTCGAACACGAAACACCAACATTCATCACCCGTTACAATGGTTCTTAAAAAATTTGGATCTGCGCTATCGGAAGTTTCAATGAAGTCTCGGCTGCAAGAAACACGCGTCTGTTTTTGTTCATCGGTCAAAAAATGTGTAACAAGACGAGAACAAATTTTTCGACGGGTCGTTTTTTCTGTTAAAATTGTACGTACTGCGTGTTTACCGATGTCAAGCTTTTCTGCTATGATCCGAAGGGTAAGATGAGGTTGTTCGAGTAACGGCGCACGCACTTTCGAAACACTTTCGTCGTGAACAACCGCTGATGGGTCTTCCACTCCGTTCGTCGTCACCCGAAGACTGTCGACCGTTTTTAAATCGCTTCCATCATGTACACGTAGTGGTACGTGATGTAGCTTGCTGTGTCATGGAATAAGTTTCCGTAAAAGATTTTTGAAGTCAAACACAAAATTTTATTGCGCTTCTTTGTTCCGTTTTGCAAGCTCGTAACAATGTACCACGTACACAGCCGAATATCACTCGAGACTGACGTGACCAAACATGCCAACGTTTTGTATTACATACTCCATAGAGTTTATAATATATGAACCATTAGTTGTATGAGCGATAACGCCAGCGGCGTAGATACGGGGGGGTGCAAGGGGTTTACATACCCCCAGCACTCTAAAAAAGCTTGTTCTTTTCCTTTAAAATTTTGAAATATAATTTCTTTGATTTTGTGCACACGAAGCTAAAATTTAATATTCATAAATACATTTATTGTAAATATAAATCATTATTATAAAATATTTACTATTTATACCCCCCTCTAAAAAAAATCGTATTTACGCCATTGGATAACGTTATTCATATTCTCTAATTAAATTTAGTCGGGGAATTTTTCAGACGTACTGTGTATGTATTATACATATGACGACGCATAACGAGAAACACGTTTTTTTAGCGTTTATTCGATTGTGTTTTTGTTGGCGTGTTAAATATTTTACCCGGTCGTACGTACGCGCATTATACCGTTTGACCGGGCGGCATAGGTCGCGTCCCCTCCTCCCACTGACGCGTTGCCGATGCCGTTGTCGTTGTTGTTGTTGTTGTTATCGTCGAAAGAAAGTGGAACGCGCTCCGACGACGGCCGCCGCCGGGTCGGTCGAAGTGACCGCGCAGTAGTTTTTCCCTCGGTGGAACGCGCGCGCGCACGTTTTCCCGCACGTGATCGTCCACACCGTCCGCGTTGTCCCGCGTAACCTCATCCGTCCGCGTCGCGTTGTTCCGCGGGCGCCGTACGACGCGCGCCCGCGCACTGATGACGGCCCGGTCCTAACCGCGGTCTACCGGGTTCTCGACGCCGAACATGCAGGTATGCTGTACGACACCACGCACTCGAAGTCGGAGTCGGCGGTTTTTTTTAAAAATTTAAAACTCGTAAACGCATCGTACCGCGCATCGGGGTTGTGCACGTACGGAAAACACCGTAGCAACCGAATATCGCGTATACTTTTTCTGTGAAAATAACGAGCATCAGCTGGACTATAAAACAGTGCAACGGATAATGCGAACGCCGTATAAAACGTACGGTGTATTTGTTTGTCTGCACGAGTGCAGTAAAATTACACTGTGCATTTCGACTATTATATTTTTATATTCATGTATTATATTAATTTTTTTAATTTCTAAAATTTTGCACCTCCCCCCCCCCCGTACTACGGCTCCGTGCACGTACACGACGCGCTTCGCGGCGATTTCGATCGTGTGCTAGTTTAAAATTTCTCGAATTTCGTACACGAATTTCGAAGTCGTGTATTTTATTTCGTCACGGTGCCTAATAACGATTCGAAGTGAACATTGAACGCGATTTCATTACAAATCAACAATAACGTGGCGGGTTTGCCGTTAATTTTACCCGATACCGTCCAGCTCGAACGTTGAACTTTATCAATCGCCAATCTATTTGGCACATTTTTTTTTTTGTTAATATTATTTTTATACGTTAATTTAACGTTATGACAAATATTGTGTTTGTCGATTTCGTATTGCAACGCATTGCCTTTTGTAGTACACAAAACGTTTCGTGGTGTACGGAATTTCAGGCACTGCACGTCGGTAAACAACGTGTGTCCGAAAACAAATCATTACGTGTAATATATCGCGTTCGTCGTTACGTCCATAGAAAGATAAACATCGCTTGTTTTTGTCGGTCGTTTTTATTTTTTTTTAAAAATGCGATTTCAATATATTAGTAAAATGTATATATATATATATTCACGTAAGGAGGTAAGGTGAAAACGACCACGATTTGTTTGTACAATATTGTTTGACACCAGCCGATCACGTGTTTGCGGTGTAAACACTAGTATAGAACACGTAGTTGTTTAGTAATTATTATCAGTCGTACAATAGTAGTTTGTTTAGGTTACTAAATCGTTTTGAGCAGTAGAAAATAGGTTATATTATTATTGTAACCTTATATAGTTAGACGTTTCACATAAATTGAAACACACCAACGGTCGTAGTTGAACGTAATAGCTTAAGAAAACGCGTGTGTTGGATGATAGGTTTAAACGAATTTTATTTGATTATTTAGTTTTTAGTATTTTATAGCTATTTTTTTTTTATTTTATGTCGCTAACGTTTCGACAACGTAGAATATTAAAACTATAAATGTTGCAAGACGAAAGTCAATAAATAATTTTTTCGAATTAAACGCAATTTCGATAAAAATGTTATTATTCCGTTTAACAATACTCTAGGCAAAAATATTTTAAAGAAGCATACAGTTTATTTAACTGAATAATTCAACGAATATTTATTTTATAAGGTACTCTCGTTGTACGTTTAATTATTTACGTTACAATGCACATATAGGTATGCTGTTTATGTATTATAACAACCATTTTACAGAATTATACATTTTTTTTTTTTTTGTTTCGTAGTAGTATTCATATAACGTTTATTTCATCTAAGTCAGTTAAAATATGTAGTACTTTCATTTAATTTCGGCATGATCTTTTTGTAATTAATTTTAGAGATTGCATATGCATATAATAATATTAAATGTATATGTAATTATTTAATCGCGGTGCTATGAAAATTTTCATGGCCTTAATTACGCGTTTTGTATGAAGACGAATAAATTAAATTTTATATTACTATTTTTTAGTACTTTTTTTTTTTTTTCGTATTAGTTGAATTTAAAAAATTGATAAATAATGGAATTGCATTGTCTTAGAAGTTAATTTATTTCAAAACTGTTACATTGATCGTTTTCCAAATATGACGTACACAAACATTTAAATCAATTATTACAGATGGATTTGGACTCGGTATCATAGAAACAGAATTTTTATATTTATCAAACTTGGATCATGCGGAATTTACAAATTTCCTCGCGTAAACTGCATTTGTGTGTGTATGTTGGAGAGAGAGTGTGCTAGAGTGGTTTTGACATGAACACCACGTGTCTTTCGGCCTAGTTAAAAATTAGCGACAAATGTTTTTTCTGACGATTTTTTAACACACCGTATAATACATCAACAAAGTTTACGTGTAGTTTTCGTGACACACGATGACGTTTACTGTTTACTTATTATAAATATAGAGAACTCGTCCATGTTACCGTAGTAATCTTTCAGGATATCTGTTTATATGTTTTATCCTAAAAGACACGTTCCAGTGTCTTTACCGACTAGTTTTTTTTTTGGGTGAACGATGATTTTTTTGTTCAACACATCTCATCTAATTGTGCCTCCTACTGAGTTTCGTTCAGTTTTACGAATAGTCTTTAAATTGAAAAGTACGGTACAGCACTAGTTGGCATCGGAGTGAGCGAATCGAAACCAGTGTTCAAATTCTCATTCCCTGTATATTGTTGTTGTTTTTTTAATGCATTTGACTACCAAATATCGTCAATAATTTATTTGTAAACATTTATCAATAATGTTCTATTGAGTTTATTCATTACTATTATAATAGACTAAATTTGATTTGTCTACAAAATGTTTTTGTTTTATATTTTAAATAATAATATATACATATATAGAATTCTCTATTTTATTTCATTATTTGTATAAAATATGTAACGTTGTATAATGTATTGCATCGTTGTAAAATTACGGGGGCATTATACATGTTTTCACGGTTATTGTAGGATAAATATTTCAAATATTTTTAATCTCGTTCGTAATTTATGCATTTTTATCTAATGTGTAGTAAATAAAATGGTGACTATTTACGTCGTCAAATTTGTCGTTACAATTTTGTTAGTAAATATTTTATAATAAAATAATCTTAACCTTTATTTAACTAATTTACATAAGTCTCTCAGTTTTACTTTTTTAATTGTAAAATGTCTTTTTAACATTACAATTAGTAGTTGATGAAGTTGGTAGCTAATCGATCTAAAAACGCTTTATAAAAATAACAAAATCAATACAGAACAAATTCAATATCGATGTTTCCCTTTGGATACATTTGATAAAAAATAAAACTAAATATAAATATACTTTGGATCGGCTATATATAACCTAACAGAAAATTTAGCGTTTCACTCTAAATAATATATTTCTGACAACTTGGATTTGAATTATGTTTTAAGGCAAAATTGCATCAATATTAACATTAGCGATTCCATAGTAGGTAAGACGTCGGGTTTTAATAAGAGTATTAGCAAGATATATCGAATGAATTCGATTCTATTACTTATGTATTTAATTATCGAGTCTTAGATTCCATCACCGATTTTATGTTAGAATTGTATGATCGTATTTGTGTGAGATTTGGTGATCATGCTTTTGAAACTCTAAGTATGTGTTTTGAAAACCAACAGACAATTTTTTTTATCGAGAAATATGTCTTATCAAAGAAAATGTATACTCCTGTTCATAGACAACAATTACGTCTGTTACTAGTAAGAAACCAAATTTAGAAGGTGTTATGGTCTAAAGAATTATTGTTATTACACAGGTACCGTATTATATTACACTCGTGCGGAGCATGACATTTCTAGGTGTTTGTTGTGTGGCCAGAACCAGTCGGATTAAGGCGTTAAATTTGCGATAGCTATTATTCGGTAGAATATTTTTTATTTCAGTCTTTATGTCGTTGTGGTTCATAACAAGAAATGAAACCTTCAAAAATAGAATCGATAAATCTCTGATAAGATTCGTTGTGATTTTTCCACGTTAATTACATTCTGTGAGCAATATAATGTTTGATTTTAATTAGAAGCCGAGCGATCTTGGTGAAGGAGAATCATATTTTTACCTGATCATCGCGATGTTTCGTATCGTCTGTTGTAGTGTAATAGCTCGAGCGTCGATATGACATTTCGCGAAAAACATTCCACATTTGTTCGTTCTAAAGATTCGACGACATGCCAGTAATAATAATAATAATAATAATAATATGTTTACGTATTGTGGCGATCGCGTGACGGTGGAAACATCCAACGGAAATCCGTTAGCTGACCGAGTAATTATCGAGAGGACGAGACACCCCGGGCCGACACCTCGAGGACTCGTCGTTTTCTTGACAAATCGTCAACATGTATTTTTTACAACCAACCAGTCCGCAAGTTGTACACCAGTACACCAGTGGTGCCGTTTTACCCACGGGCGACGGCCTACGTTCACATTTAAGGCGCGCGTTCGTTTACATTTCCTCGTATTAAGTATGTATTATCAACGGATAGACCTGTAGTTAATACGGTGTGTGACTATTAAATGACTTTCTCACTCTAAACATTTTTTACTAACAATTTTCTCCTTCTGTATATATGTATACTACCCGTCGTATTATTTGATGGCCGACCAAAGGAGAGTAAAATGTCGTTTTGCATTTCACTACTGTAGTTAGGTATGGTATTTAGACATTTCAAAATTATCGTTAAATACTTAAACGTTTGAATGTGTATAATAGTACACGTTCAGTTTTGTGTGTCATGGAAACTATAAATCGGCGTGTTACGAAACGAACCGGGTACGAGATCATTGTTTTAGTTCGTAATAATACCGCGCGTGCAATGGCAAATATCCGGGAGACTTAAACAGAAGCTCGTCGAAAGCACCACATTCAAATTGTAATATGCGTCGACGGTGCGTGTTTGGCGTGAGTTCGCCACAATGATAAAAAGCACGTGTCTCATTATATACAATCAACATATACTGTTTATCGCGTTCGCGTGCGAAATAATTATCGAGTTTTTTAAAATTATTTTTCGAGAACGTGACCGTAACGAACAGGTTTTCACTCGTGCGAAATATCTAAATAACTGGTTAACGGTTAACATCGTAACTTACCTTTTTACGTATATATCTAGTTAAAAAATGCGGCGTTACCGGGCTATTTGAATCGGGTGATTTTTGATTGTATATTGATTATATATATGTATACGTTGAGATAAACTAAAAAAATACTCATTAATATTTATTTTTTGAAAATGATTTACTTATGAATGTTTCTCGGATATTTTTAGTACTGCCTGTTTTGTATATTGATGTATGAGCGCGAAATGCATTTTTTTGTCATTTTTTACCACCGTGACGCAAAACACAGAGTATTGTGATCGGATATAAAACAAACGCTGCGGGAATCGCGACGTAAGACATAGTATAAAGTTGCTATGATTCAAAATTGTGTTATCTGTACCGCAAATCGTAGTGTAAGCACACGATATCTAACTTAAAAAAAGTAATGGAATAAACGAATTTTTTTTTGTTTTCCTTTTCACAACATCTCCTTTTGCTTATCCGATGTTGTCTGATTTTTTTCTTCCCTAGACGCAATCCATATAGTCAATAGGTCTACGGTTAAATACAGTGGCGTACTTTAAGGTGGGCAACTGGGGCATTTGACCCTATCCCCAAGAAGTTTTTTATTCTTCGCTTAATGCATATTTATTTTTGATTATACAATGTGTTTTTTACGATATAATCGTACGGATATTCAGTTGTAGATTTTTGATATGACTTATCAATATATAAATATCATAATTTGACCAAATTAATATTAGAAGTAATAGTTACGATCACATTAGGACGTTATCAATAATTATTTTATCGACGTTTTCAAACATTAAGACAGGCGACAGCCGATGTTATCCATCTAAATCGTTTAAAATTCAAAATAGATATCACTATTTTCACAATATTTATTTCTGTCATATTTAATATCAAGTCATTTATTGTCTATTGCTATTGGACTTTTGCATTTTAACGATGATCTTAAAGTGAGGTATTCAATATTTTGCCCTCCTCCCCTTCACCCCCCTCACCCCGGTTAAACACGACCGTATAGAAGATCGCAGCTGGCTCGGCGGCCATCGAACGATACCGCGATTTCATGTCCATACGAATCGCGTTCGTTTTTTGTTTATGTTTTATTAACCAAATACCAGTTACCATATCATCGTTCAACACGCGTGCGGGTGTATTGTGTGGATTGTGTTCGTGATTTTCTCTTTCGCAAAGCAGCCAGCAGCCAGCCGTACATCATACCCACGCTTGTTCTCCCGCGTATTGTTTATCGATACGTAATCGTTCGTGTCCGGTGAGCAGTTACAAAACGCACGCCCCGTAGTCATTAATAGAAAGTGTATATAATAATAATAATAATATGATGATGATGATGATGATGATGATGATGATGATGATGATGAAAATCGTGGAGTGAAGCCGACGGATTTCGTGCGATTCAAAATGGAATTGTCAGGTCGTGTCCGCGCGGCGAATTCGTTTGCGTGAGACCCTGCGCACCGAAAACGATACCGCCCACGGCCGGGGTCCGTACGAACCTACACTCCTCGCGCACTGTTCGACTTCTGTCGCGGTGCTGAACACGATCGAAACACGCCGAGATGAACACAACCCGGAGATTATCATCGACGTTCTATATGACGTCTATAGTTCTGATAAGCGTGACGACGACCTACGTGCACAGGCACGGCGGCATATGGTTGTAACGCCGTTTTGGTTTTTCGCGACGTACGCACGTACGTACGGGGATCGCGTTTACTCGTCGTTAACCCATTAGCGTCCGAATTAAATTTTTTTTTTTTTAATTTTTTTATACGTTTTTGTTGGAAATTCTTTACTAGACTAGTATTAAAATCGAAATAAGTTTTCTTTTGTTTTTATTCACAGTTTTTGAGATACTATCTGTTTCCCGTACAAACACTGGGCATAATTTTGTAATTTTTAAATTTCGTATTATTTACATTTAAATATATTTCACCCTTAGTTTATAAGATCTAGCAAATAAATTTAGAACAAATAAAACAAAGCAAAACATTTTCTTTTCGGTACAGCTTGTAATATCCTATTTTATAAATATGAATCATTGTGAACGGAAAGGCTTAAAACAACTCGTGCACAATCTAAGAGAACATTTTGAAAACATTGTTTTCACGATTGAACTGCAATTTTTTCCTGCACATCTTTTTCTTCTTCTTCTTCTTTTTCTTCTGTGTTTTGTACGAAACGATCGACTTTATTAAACCGTAACGTATCTGATACACAAGAGTCTCATGAGCAAAACGATTTTGATATGCGTCCAGATCCTGTCGGAGTGTTTTTTGTGGTTTTCCAAATATTACCTCTCTTCTAAATTCCAGTTGAGATATTTTCGGTCTTCCTGTTTTATTGTATATAAGCCAACTATATTGCGTAGCTACGTCAAATATCCACGTCATCAGAGGTCAATACCATTTTTTTTGCGAAAAACTCCTCCTACGCGGTAGCATCCAAGATTTTGGTCCATTTGATCGGTACCTCTCAATGTATGTGTTGTACTTTGCAATTAACTTTGGCGTTTGAACCATAATATTTGCTGTTTTTTTTTTTTTGCTGGGAAATTTTATTCCTTCGGCTTATTTCTTTAGTACCGCACGAAGTGGAGATCATCGTCATTACAGCGTTATCCATTCATTGAAAGTACAAAAGACGCGATCGTTTTTATCCATAACTGTTCCGAAGTATCCGCGTTTTTTTTTTTTGTAAAATTTTTTTTATTCGGTAAATAACAGTATTTTTTAGGATTCTGTTTTCGCGGATTGTCCTTAGTGGCCGAATATCCACAATATTTTTTAAAACGAGTGGAGATTTTTACCAGAAAATAAATCGTCCGTGCATAAATTAAACATTAATCAAGAAACCTATTTTCTTCGGGAATTTCGTCTATAAGAATTGAATAATTTTTCGTGAACAGTCTTTTGGATCTGTGCCACGATAAAGTTCAAAGTTTACCAAAATATCCACTTTTCGTGTATAGACACCATATTTCCCCCGAATGAACTGTTTACGATTATGTGTCACAAAATATTTTGTCGTGAGCAAGATGTTAATAATTGTACATGCACAGAAACACCAATGTTGTTAGACGACCATAGATGTTGCTTAAATCGTCAAAACGTTTTCAAACTACTATGGGATCGTTCTCAGAGCGTCTTGTTATTTAAATATCAATGGCCAATAAAAAACAAACAAAAAATACTTATGCTAAATTCTATGTATTCACTCGAGACGAAGACGAGACCCGTGTTAGATTTCATTGTCCGTGATAAAATTCGCAAGAATCAAAAAGCGATTCTAGTCATGTACGAAAACCAGACGTGTACCGATAATTTCTTCGGCACGGATAACAACGATAACCGGTGGGGAAACGTCGTGAACGTATTCGACAATCGTCGAAATGTAAACGGTTTTGTGGAAATGCGTTTTTGGGGACGATTTTTTTTTTTTCGGTTTTCGCTTGTGGACCCCGGTTGAAGGGCCCCACACACGGTCAGTTTTGAATGACAATCAACGTGACTGACACTCATGACTGACCATGTATGTCTATGAATGTACATTTTATCAGTCAATCAAGTCGAATTGTGTGAAGCAGTCGTGTGTTATTTCTGTTTCATATTGTCATTTCGAAATTGTATATCTTCGTCCATAAATGGCGAGTAAGGTAAATAATGAAGAATTTTGGCGCGAATTCATACATTTATACCGTAGTTTACCTGCTACGTGGAAAATAAAAAGTGATTTGTACAATTCCAATAATACCTTCTTTATTCATTTTATGCAAATTTTAATTATCAAATTAAAAATTAATTTTTTTTCAAGAAAATCTAAATAACAACTACACGTACACCACACTTTCAATAGCGACAATTGTGTTGACTTAAAATAAAATAACCGAATGACTGAAGATTGTCGGTTTTGATTGACCGTATACAGTTGTTGTCAATCGTCAGTCAATGATCAGACTTGACTGTCAATCACATTGATTGTCATTCAAAACCGACCGGAGCCGGAGCCGGAGACACCGGAGACATTAACGAACGGAAATCGCCCCGGATGAAAACCGCGCGTTATATACATACGTACGACGACGTGCGCGCGAACGATGTACAGTCGTCGTCACCGGATTGGACGCGTCCGGCCGGCGGGAAAACGGCGGGAAATGCGAACGCACCAGAGAGAGTGACGCCGTTCGCGGCGCGGATTAACGGAACCCCCCCCTTCTCTCACGCCACTCGACGAACACTTTGCGGTAGGGGGACGCGGCGACGAGTCGCCGTCGCGACCGCCGCCGTCGCCGTTCAGTGTGTACCATGAGGCGTGCGTGGCCTCCCGTTTACCGTCCGCCGTCGCGGCAAAACGTCGTCGTCGCGGCGGCTCCCGGGACATGTCTCGTCGTCCCGTGTTCGTGCGGTCCACAGCGGCGAACGTCCGCGGCGGGCCCGTCGCCCGCCGTCCGCAGCCAACAACCGCGCCGTCACGGACCGCCGCCGCCGCCGCCGCCGCCGCCGCCTTTGCCCGCCCGAAACGGCTGCGCCGGTTGCCCGTACCGTTGTTGCTGCGCGGCCGGTCGACCGCCAAAGACGTCGTTACAGCCGCACCAGCAGCCGCACCAGCAGCAGCAGCACCGGCAACAGCACCGGCAACAGCAGCGGCGGTGCGCTTACGTCAGGCCCCGGCCGTCCAGGTCGCTCGAAAACCTTCTCAGGGTGGTCGAGCTGGACGAAGCGACCGAGTGCCGCCGCGGCGTGTACGAGAAGAGCTGTCACTACGGCAATCCCAGGCGGAAGCTGAGGGCCGCCGGCAAGGAGAACGCTAGGCCGCACGCGTGGAAGCGCCGGTCCATGGAGAGCCTGTTGTCGGCCCGGGACGCCGCCGCCGTGGCCGCCAAAAACTTTGAACTCTACCACCACGTAAGCACTCGCGCCGTTTTCCCCCGTTTCGTTTCCGTGCCAACCGCCAACGCCGAACGTTTGCCGTATTGGTTGTTTTCCACACGCGCGCGTGTCTCCGTCGCCACTGGAACGCGCGACACGACGCGTACGTTCAGATTTCACCGTCGATTTTGATTGTTTGAAATCCGCATCGCGTAACATTTGCCACAGACGTACTGCGTACGGTTACCGTGATTTACGTGTTCGTAGTCGTGAACGGTGTTCATCGACCGACAGCAGAAGGTTGTGGCGAACAACGATACGTTACATGATTGATAAGAATTCATCGACGAAACGTGCCACGCGCCCGTTTGTATCTTTATACGAATAAAAATTGAAATCGAGACAAATAAAACGTCTAGTTCGTATTGAATACGTGATGAATGCCTTTAGAAAGATACGTGATGAAAATGTGTTTAATATACACGTCGTCGTCAGTATATACGTTCAAGTAAATCGTGCCATTTCAATCAATAACACACGACCATATGTGTGTGCAAATCCCTTCCGAATTCACCCAAGAAAAAGACCCATGAGCCAGTGCTAGTCGGATTATTTGAAACAACGTTGTACTCGGGCGAATCGGTCCCAAGCCCAAGAAGTCATCTCTCAACGTACGATTCGGTTGCAGATCTTAACATTCCATTCACAGAAGTATTGATAAAATAGCTTCATCATTCGAAAGGGCGTTGCATACCGGTCTTGTTTTCAAATTTTAAAATGTCACTGTCACTGTATTTATTAGTTCAATCGTACGTTTTTCGTTAGGCGAGGAAATGCGCTTTCGTCTTACTTTAAAACCCACGCAGGAGTGTATCAAGGTACCGTTCTATACAATATATTCACCTCGGACATAATCTAGTTTCGTAAACATTTTAATAGCTACGTACGCCGACGACACAGCTATCTTCAATCACGTCTTGACAAAATTGAAAAACGGTCCTCAACGTGGACAATTTAAATAAACGTTGATAAATCCTATTATATCTCGTTGGGGGGTTTTTTTTTAAAAAAAAGATATCCCGTCAGCCTTCTATTTAGCAGCAGTACCAAAATTTCAGTCGAAATTCAAATTAAACGTGTTCGCCTAATTTCAGACAAACTACTCGCATATGGCGTCCTAGACTTAGAATCTAAACGGAAATTGTTGAACACCGTATTTATACCTTCTTCGTATTGTCCTAAAATCTAAGCTTTCAATTAATAATAAACTTTTAACGTACAAGTCAATGTTGTAAGGCCCGTTTGGACATGAGACTATGTTAAATCTTTTAAAACCAGAACAATTCGGACGTTTCACGCAATTTCCCTCCGATTTATAGCTTCTGTTCTTTGGTGCGTCGCAAATACCTAAACGCAGAAGCAGTCAAGTGCATTGAATCCAAAATATTATGGAAAATTCCGCATCAAACCGTCTCGCTGATCGCGTCAAAGGAACCGTTCCAGACCACCCGCCCCGTTCCGGTTTTCGTTTAAATATCGAATTTAGATAAATTTAGAGTTCTGACGGTTTTGGACAGTTTTCCTCCTCGTGCTGTTCACGTGAATTTATGTTGAAAAAGTCAACAGTTTCGCTTGTTGTACACATGTAACGGATGGTGAAAAATATTCTTGTTGATAAATAATAATAAAACAGTTTCAATTCCTCGACGAAAAATCGTATATCCGGATAAGCGTCGGCGCCGGAGACGATTTCTGCCCCTCTACTAATTTTACTTAACGACATACGTATACTTGTGGATTAACAAGTTTTCGTTCCTGAAAATTTATTTTTTATTTCTGTTAACTGACGTCGTCACGCCGCGTCCTATTTTATCCGAATGAATACGTTCGACGTTTTCATAATATATTTTTTTCGTACATACTCGTATTGTACAGAACGCCGTCTATTGTGGGCGCATGCATTTCGTACGCAGATAAAACAAATTATATTCTGTCACTAATCGTAAATCGTTATAATATTGTCATCCCAGTCAGCGTGTTGAGCGTCTTCCGTGTCGTTGCGAATGTATACGTTGTTGGCCCGTTCAATACTTTAAACTAGTACTAACGACCGACAAAACGGTAGCATAACGTGTTGTAGTTTTATTATCTACTAGTATTTACTCAAATCAAATTTTCCTGACGATTTTGTCATCTGACACTTATTGTCATTTTGTTCTTTAAATTATCAATAACTTTCATTTTAAGTCGACGATAAATGTACCGACAAACGTTTAGATGGACAGAATCAACTGATGTCACATAAAATCTGTTGTACAGATTACATAACGTCAGTCGCATTTATAGTAAATAATTTGTTGTCGTGTTTTTGTATAAAACCGAAATTGAAACGGATATGACGTACTCGATTTACAGGCGATTAAAAACGAAAGAAATGTAAATATTTTTTTTGATACTATTTGAAATTGAAAACAAATCTAAATTGATGTCATATTTATAAATTATATAATGCAATTGGTGTACATAATTTTATATGTATGTTACTCGTGTATCCTTGCCAGAGACGAATTCGTTCGGATTAATTTTTAATTCTGCTTTCTGTTCAAATAATAATTGTTTGTGTAATATAACTTGTCCTCGTCACGTTTTTTTCAAACGCCCTTTTTTTTCCTCACAATAGAAATAATCGTTTTTTTTTTTCAACGTAGTCAATCACGCCCCGTCTTCGATATCAGATTTATGCTCGCCGACGTCTTACAGTAATCTATCTTCTCCGTATCATTCGTACGAGAATGGTGCGTCGTGTACAAATTATTATGATTCGATTGTACACGCGTACCGATTCGGAGTGTACGTATTTTAGAGTTTTTTTCTGCATAGCCTCGATTACAAAAGTTATTAGCTAACAAATGTGATAATACAGTATTAAAAATTTCAATATTTACAAAAAATTTAACATAATGACAATAAAATACGAATATTTGGTTGTATTTCAAAAATAAGAAATTAGATTAGATTATATAACTTAATATGTTTTATGAATTGTATGATTTTTTTTTTTTTTAATTTTCCGGGTCAGGTCCAAGTGCTCTACGTAAGTGTTCGGGCATGTTCAAATGTTCTCTTGTTTGTGCGTAGTTGCGACAATATATTAAAATGTCTCTTGAAAGAGAGCTTTCCCACAAGTTTGACGTTAAACCGGTTCTTCTTTTCTCACAAGGTGTCCATGTGTTAGCCACGTATGTCCTATTCGTATTTTAGAGTTTTTAATAGGCCGATATCGATCTAGTCGCGTAGCACGCCGGCACACGTAACCGTCTCGCGAATGCATGTGCCCCCGTGTCCGCCGCAGTTGCCAGTATAATCACGGTACACTCACTGTTGTTGGCACGCGTAAACTAGTTTCCCCTCCCCCCCCCATCCACCTCTCTCTCTCACACTCTCCGTAAATTATCGAAAACCGTATTATGCACTTGCCGGTATTCCGACGACGAGTAGCGACTCAGCGCTGTGTAGATACTTTCGCTGTTTTCGTAAAAAGGTTAGGTACGTAGAGAAAAAAAAAAAAAAATTAAAAAATTCTTTAAAACCGGAGTAAACGATCTTATACGTTGCGAAAACGACGGAAAAAAAAAAAAAAAAAAATAACAAACACACTGTTTGCGCGTTTCACTTTTGGAAACTCGTTTTTGTCGCACGCACGAACGACGGCGTCGAAGTGCACGTCATTTTTTAAACGCGTCTCGAAGCACCTGCCCGAAGGTGGGGTGGCGTGTCATCGGTACGCGGACGTAGGGAAGAATAAAGGTCAAGTCAAGTATGTAAACGTACGTCGATACGGTGTGACGCCGCTCGGTGTTCGCGCGAATTACGTTTGAAAGCCGTTCGAGCGTGTTGTGCCACGTTATTATTTACCTGGGTTTCCATTTTCGTATAGAAATCATATTTACCCGTATTGCCTATAGACGGCGGCGTTGCGAAACACGTCCTCTGAACATTCACCTGCGACTAATGGCGTAGAGTACTCGAGGCCCGCCGCCGCAAGTGCGCGCAGACAAACATTTGCCGTCGGACACGAACGGACTCTGCGTAACCCGCGCGTTATTGATAATCGATTTTTTTCGCAATACGCCGACAACGCGTTTCGGCTGGCGGCGTGATTGAGAATGTTCTATGTAGGAAGGAGGTGGGGGGGAAGGCATAAAAATAAAACTTCAAGATAAACCCGTGGCGGACGGATTTTCCTATAAAAATAACAAGTTAACAGACTACAATAATATTTCCGAATTGAATGGCGCCAACATTGCCGGACCATTAAGTCACGTTTTTGTTAAGAAATTAGCGTTTAACGTATTAGATATTAGATATTTACCTCTGGCATGCTGTTTTGAAGATAAGTTTTTGTTGTTTTAAGGCTAGAAAACATTCTTTCAGGTGTACAAAGTATTTTAAAAATAAATTGTACATTAGGATAAATATCCATGTTACAACATAATTAATGCTTCAATTACGGGTTTTGGAATCGTATTCGTTCGTTCAAGTTTTGTCTTCTTATTAATATTATACATTTAAGTTTGAATTTTGATAATAAATAGTAGATAGATGCAAACCTTTTACATGAATAATTTGTTTTTAATTTCATGTTGTTACAAATTACAATTTAAAATAATATAATAATAATTCAATACACCTTCAATAATTTTACAATGGACTGAACATTTTTCTTCTAGAAGATTTATAAAATAGTCTAAGGTATAAATACTGATACTTTATAGTGTTCTTCCGCACTTTAAGTGGAATCTGGATTAGTTTGATTTACTTGTTTTTTAATTATTCTTTTAGTATGTAAGTCAACGCCTAACCTAATAGCATATGGGGGAGGGGGGAGATTTTATCCCCATACCACCCCCTGTAATTACGCCCTGGTTTCAGTGATACGCGTAGAAATTTATCAACATCAAACTTCATATTCATTTCAAGCATAAAAAATATAGATCGATTTATCTATCAAATTTATAGTAAATAATTTTTTTAGAAAAACTTACCGGTATCAACATTAATAACGTTTTTCGATTCGGTTTTTCACTCATTTTTCCAATATTACCGTATTATAGAACAAATAAATAAATAAACACGTGACAGGACAAAACGGATCGCAGACGATGGAACTGTAATAGGTTGATACCGCGTTTAAACACGATAATTGTGGTCATAGCGCGGTCATAATGTCTTATAAGTAGAATGCATAGATCTAAAAACAATACGGATTAGTTAATCTGTGATAATATGTTCGTGATGGAATGTCTGCACCATTCTGTGATAGTATTGCGTTGACGAAACACTGTGATTCATTTTTCAAAGGGCCACGCCGTAAGAACTCGTCCAAGTCCAATGACATAATGGAAGCCGTAACGTCACTAGTATTTTACTCGTAATAAACATTGTCTGTGGACTATGATCGTATATTACATTTTTCGTTCGAAATTGACGAGAAACAATAATGTTTTCATATTTTCATAAGATTGATTGGCGCAAACCGCGAAAAGAAAAACACTCTGATGGTGCTAAGCATCCTCCACCTAATTGCGCCCGTGTACACAATAGGTGCAAAAACAGGCAACGTTCGTCATTATTGTGGTAATGGTATACAGGCCAACGTTCTAGTTTTGTAGCAACTGAAATCGGGCGACGATTCTCCGTACGCACGGCGGTGGCAACGCGCGATATCGATAATAATTACTCGTGATCGCGAATCGTCGTCCGTCCGTTCGATATGTATATATATATATAAATTTTGCCCACTTTAAAGCAACGCATGACTTGCTTGCGACCGAGCGAAAAGACGTGTTTTCACTTAAATTGCTATATAAATATAAATGTATACCTAAATATACAAAAAACCAATGAGTATTACGTTGATTAAAGAAAATATAAAAGTTGTTGTATATGTGTGTACATTACTACCGGTTTCGACAAAATGTCATCATCAGGTTAATACAAATAAAATACAACAACTGAAGAATAAATTAAAAGTAAAGTTAATAAGAAAAAATAGCATAGAGAAATAAGACAGAAATTACATAGAGAATATTATGAATATTACAATAAAAAGACATAGAGTTAGATGAAAAGAAAAAAAAATATAATAGAAATATATCAAAAAGCACAGAAATTGTGTGTATAATGAAAGCAACTATGGTGTGATATTAATATTATCTAATATATATTGATATAGGGTGTTATTTTTGAAATCTGTTTGTATATTTAAGATATTTTTAAATTTATTGTGTTCAATTTCTTTATAAATATGTAACTCTTCCAAAACGGAATTGATATAAATAGTATGTTGTACATTTAAAATTTCCAAGTCATTATTATGTATATTGAAAGTAATAAGATGATTATTTTCTAATATTTTGCAAAATTTGAATTTGGATTAGTTTTTTTAAAATTTTTTTTTAAATTCAAAATTAAATTAAATTAAAACTACCATGTGAGTTAAAGAAACGCTCCCGCGCTACCGGGAGACGATATGTATAATGCTCGTCGCAACGATCGTAATGCAAAATGATTTTAAACGTACCGATTCGCGTGTACGTGGTGAACTGTCGACGATTTTGTTCGTCGTAGCACAGAAGAGAATTCGAATACACGAAACAAGTTTCAAAACAGTCTTGTGGACGTAGGACCGTGCGCAATTTAACGAAATCGATTTCGTACAGGCGCGTTGTGAAAAAATGATCGGGATGGCGGATTTCGTCGCGGACCAGATAACGAATATCAGTATCGTTATACGAAGTTTTATGAACGGGGGGGGGGGGGGTTCGTGATGATTTCGCCGCGCGTGAATTGATTTGATCTCGTCCGATCAATTCATTTTTCCGAACGTCGAACGCGTACCGAACGCAATTCCAAATTGTTTTGAAATTGGACACGCGTTCCGGGAAGTTTTCCTTGAAAACAACCGCCAAGCGAGATATTCATTCGCGTAAAATTGTTTACTTAACCGAGTTAAGCTACGGTAAAATGTCCACGAGAAAGCGGTTTGAATCAGTTCAAAGTGTCTGTTTGACGGATTTAATAATATGCAGTCGGTATATGGTTTTTACGATTGAAATATTCGTTTTTTTTTTTTAAACGCGTGCAAAAATTATTATCATTTTTATTTAAAACAATACTGTTTATTAAAAAAAAAAAAAAACTACCGTTCAATGTCCTCGTAAAAGTCCATTAGATATTTGCGTGACGTTATTTCACCGCGAATAAAGATTTTATTGAATAGTTTTCTTGAAAGTATGAATCATTACACATACACATCATACGCGTTTTATGCCGTTTTGTATGCTATTGTTTTCTTACTGTACTGTGTTAACGGTATTCGTGGTTTGAACGTAATAATGTCGTGTCGGGAATATTTATATTTAATTGTCGTAAAAAAAAAAAAAAAAAAAAACCCCGAAACGGCAACATAACCTATATATAACGCATTCGCGAGACCGAGCGTTGTATTTAAGAAAAGAAAGATCTTGTCATTCGCTTTTGGAGTACAGAGCGGGCGACGCGGATTTTATATCCGTTTTGTCGAGCGTCACTCGACGAGAACACACATTTAAAGCGTGACGACGATTTAAATATTTCACGTTGAGTTCGCGGGCCGTGTCTTTACATTATTTTTTTTGTTTTGTTTTTTTTTGTCACCCATACTGAATTCTGTCGCATTTAATGATCACATCGTTGTGTACACGTTTAAAGCAGTTAGTAAACCAATGGCGACTTGAACTTATTTTTCCTCGAGTCGCATAAAATATTGTTACACCACCCACTCGAAAAATGTTTAACGTGCAGAGCTATTATACGATTGAAATTAATGATAGGAGTTCTTCTAAAAGTAAATAACTAAACTAATATTGTGTGAAATTAATATTTATTTATTTAACTTAAACATAAGCCGTGATTTCAGCTAATCGGAAGGACAGTCAAACGTATTTATAGCTTCTTCAATATTTATCTCTAATATATCTCTATATATTCCATTTGTAAATATTCGTTCCTTACCCAATACCTGTCCTTATCTCTCTCGCCTTTATCCAAGCTATTTGGGGTCGGTCATCTGTGTTCTAAACCTCCACTTGACACGATCTCCCACCTCCCTGACGTACATCCCGCAGTCCTCGTCCAACCACTTCTTCGATCTTCCTCTTCCTCTTCTTCCTTCAATGTTCATTTCCATAACCGTCCTTTCACCATCTAAGTCTATTCTCTCTCATCTTATCCACGATCGACGCTACTCCTATGCTTCCTCTTACATATTCATTCCTTATCCTATCTTCTCTTGTCACTCCACTCATCCATCTGAGCGTTCTCATCTCTGCTCTATTTTCTTGTCGACCGTCCAACACTCTGAACCATACAACATAGTTGGTCTCTCTACACTCTTATAGAACACACTTTTCACCCTCATTGGAATCCTCTTAAATATATATATATATTATATTATTTACAACCAAATTATTGACCTACAGAAATTGTTCCGACTTACTTCTGCCCAGGACACCCATCTACCCATTAATATATTTTTGTGAATCACGGGATTCAAATAATCTCCTTCGGGCCGCCACTAGTGTAAACGATTGTCGTCTGGACGTCGCGCGCCGCACACGTTTGACACGGGTGACGCGTTCGGTCTTGGGCGAGTTTCTAGCACGCGCCGTCAACATTCCGTGTTGGTCGCGTAGTACAATTCCGCGCAGGATACGCGTGTAACGACTTCTTATCTCACGTCTTATCGTATAAATATTGTTAATACAATTTTATCGTATAACGTGTACGTTATATGGAAGTTACAAGAACAAACGAATGTTTATATGAAACGTGTCGAACAATAGTTTTGCGTGCAGAGTACAAAGGGGCGAATTTGAGCAACTTTTCGATACAGTGTTATACAGAAATAATATGATTATGTACGGGGAAAAAATAAGGGCAACCTCTATGAGCCCCTCAAATTACCGTTCTACTCAATTATATGGAAAATAAATAGAATTTTTTTAATTCCGTGATATAATTTCAATGGATTATTTATTTTTATTCGTTATTATTTTTAATTAACGTGTCGTAATATAATGTATTGAAGTCTGAAATTAACTTAACTTAGCCATCTATATAAATAAAAAACAAATCAATGTAAATATATAATTTAGATAATTGTTTAAAACATAAACTTTCTATCATTTTCAAAAAAAAAATATCGACTACTCTCGGTCACCGAAATTTTGTCCGTTATTCGGAGGTGTCCGTTATTCAGAGGGGGTAAATTTTTGAAATTCATAAAGCGTAAATTTGTAAAAGAAAAACACATGTTTTAGATTAAATTAAATAATTTACTATGTATGTATAATGTTATTATTTATTGAAAATTATTACATTTTTACATTTTTACAAATTATTTTTTCCGAAAAAATCGGTGAGCTTCGTCTGTTTATAATTACACCGTCTCTGTGCAATCTCATTAGTAATATCGTTCGACAATATCAACTTTTTCGCGAAGCGACAACCGCTTACGTTTTAACGTAGTCATCCGGCACTACTGACATATTGATATATTTTTGTCATAACACTTATAATCGTTTCACCAATAACCGAATTTATCGTAATCTTATTGTCCCGTAATGAGTTCGTTATCGTAATTACATTATTACGATAGTACGTACGAATGTGAATACGTTTTGGTACCGTCATTTTGTCATTATTTTGAAATAAAGATTAAAATAGTGTCCGCTATTGGGAGGTGTCCGTTGGAGGAGGTTTCACTGTATTAGACATCGAGAATTACAACACGGTCGTTACAATATTATCAGATGCGATTATGTACTTTACGAGAAAATTCCCGATAACCGATTGTGTCGATATGTTTTTAATCGTTGAAACAATGAGAATGGGGACGTGCTGTTGAAACAATACTTCCCGTGTAGGACGTCGCGGCCGAATCCCGTAGTTTCACGTTGTTCCACTCATGTTTGGTCTATAAGACTCGAGCCCCGTGGTGGAATGATTAGCCGATTAGTGAAAAATCACTAAATCGTTGCCTAGGTGTGTACCGCGTAGAGGTTCTTTCCTGACACCCGATGTATAACACACATGTTGAAGGTTTCCGACTAAAATCAAGGAAAAGCTTCCTAAAATGCACGAAGAAATTAGAAGATAACCCACAGACAGCAAGATTACAATTACGGGAGGTAGAGAGTAACCAAAAAGTCGAAGAGAAGTTACCCCTAGGATGTAATAATAAATGGATGGTCTGGAGAACACTAAATCGCTTACGTACAGGAGTTGGACGTTCGAGGGAGAACCTAAAAAAATGGGGAATAAGCGATGGGAAGGAAGACACAAACTGTGTATGCGGAGAGATCCAGACAATGTCGCACCTGTTAAATTGCAACGAATGTCCAATCAAATGTGACGTAACAGACTTACAAGCCGCAAATAACAAGGCTATAAAGATGGCAGAACTTTGGAGCGACAAAATTTAAAAACACAATTCATACGGTTACCTTTTAGTACACCACCCATTTTTAACATTAATATTATTACCATTATTTCATATTTTATTTCATTTTATATATACCAGTTGACTTTTTGACTAATTGATATTATGTTGTGTTATCTATAGTTTATATGTAATGATGATTACCTGTAAAATGACTTGTCACCCCGACTCGTTAAAAAAAAAAAAAAAAAACGTTGTTTCACGTTTGTTATTGTTTTGTCGCGTTTCAGCCGACGGCAACGACCGCGGCCGGCAACAAGCCGACGGCCGCCGCGGCCAACAACGACGACGTGGACGACCGACGACAGCGGACGGACGGCGGCGGCGGCGGATACGGCGGTTACAGCAGCGACGGCAAGCCAAAGTTCGTGGCGGTCACCAGGCTGGAGGACGTGCAGGCCGTGCGGTGCGCCGAGTTTCATCCGCGCGGCGCCGTGTACGCGGTCGGATCCAATTCCAAAACGCTACGGATATGCGCCTATCCGAAGGTGACGGACATCAGGTGAGCCCGGGTCACAGAACACAAATCATAATGCCCAACAGACGAAAATTATCACGACGTTCTAAAAGGCTGGTTATCCCTTCCGCATATATCACACCGTGATCGTTGCCAAATGCCCGGTAGCCGAAATCGAAAAATCGAGATTTTCGTGAATTAATTCACACGTTTTTTAGTTTTTCACGTTTTCAAATTTTTTACTCCTTAGGCGCATGCGCAATACAACTTGCATTTTTTTTTTTTAAACTGACTTACAGATATCGAATTACGTGCTGCATTGATTTATTTTCATACGTACAAGTCTAAATGACAATAACAATAATAATTAATAATGATATAATAAAATTACTCAAAAACACAAACAAATGATATCGTACATGATTTTTTTTTTTTTTTGATATTTGAAATGATTGTTATTCAGTCAGTTTTGAGGTTAGAACCTAATGTCAATCGGAATCCGGTGTTAAAATTAAGTGTTGTCATTTCAAAAAAAAAAAATGCAAGTTGTTATTGTGCACATAAAAACTCATTTCAATAAAACGTCATCCGATACTTGAAAAAAAATATATATATAAAATGATCACACTGCACGCGTACGACGAGTATATTATACGCCGGCGTTCACCGGAGTACGACGATAGTGTAAAATTGTTAGTCTCTGCCGTTAATTCAACATCGAACGTACGTCTGTTTGTTTATTATTTTGTTTTTTTCTTGTCGAGTGGTAGGCGTTCGAAATCATTATCGCGTTATCTGTTATACCGCGCTGTGCGTGTGTTCGCGATTGTTCTCGAAACGCACGTTGCGCACACGCCGCCGCATATCAGCGTAAGACGAGTCCAGACGTCGTGACTTAGAGACCGAGCCTTTGAGCAACAACGCCACCCACGCGACCGACGTGTATGACGTGTACGACGTCCAGTGGCGTGCTCAGGGGGTGGGGAGGGGGTGGTTAGGGGTTATATCCCCCCCAGCATTGTCTATTTTGCTGATCTACAGAAAACAACTTTAGTTAGTTATAAGAGCTGTTTTAGAGTCATTACTTAATACTTTTTATTAGTTATTAGCAAAAAAGTGCAAAAGCCTGGCGGTTGAATTTCCGTTTGGAATAAGCAATCTACTTTCCGTGTATTTAATTTTTTTTGTTTATTTTTAAAAATGCAATAAATTTTTTCAATTTAATGGTGTTATGTTAATTGAACAACTTGATATTAGTGTGTTGCGACCTGTCTTAAACGCGATGACGTCGGTCTGTCAGTCTGAAGAATTAAGGTCCGTAGTATGTCTGTACATCTGCGAATTAAAATATTAGTTTATAAACAGTCGTGTATGGATCGCGACGTGTTGATGGTTACCGAGAAAAACAGAAGAAGACGGACTACGTGTTTTCGAGAGCAAGGTATCACGAAAAATATATGGGCCCGTGGTTTGATCGATGTACACAAGCACGGAGAAAAAGACATAATCAAGACCTAGAGAGGATCTGTCCAAAAGACCATATCCGTGAACAATATAAAAAGAAGTAAGCTAGAACGGGCAGGCCACGTGTGTAGAAAACAAAACTCCACGATAAAAAAAAAAGTGCTCCAAAAAGACCCAAGAAGCAAAAGATCTCTAGGCAGACCAAGACTACAGTTGGGGAGACTGCATTAGAAAAGATTTTCTAAATATTACGGGATTGGAAAAGGGTAGCAGTTGTGTGGCGAAATGGTCTTAACGGTCCTTAAAAACAATATATATATAAAGCGCATAATTTGAATATAATTAAATATTTTCTTGAACAGGTGTAACGGTAGTTATAAACATATTCTACGTATGTCCAGTGTAGATTTATCACGTTCGATAAATCTCGTGGGTAGTCGCATAAGTAAAAAACACACGAGTCATAGAAGGGCTATTCCGGTAAAGGAAAGATCATGCAAAATAACATTTCGATTCTTAGCCACCGGGAATTCGTATCGCAGTCAGTACATTGTTGGTGACAAATTTCAGACACAATTCTTGTTTTCGGTCGCCGGCGTTGTTATGGGACACGTGGCGACGGTAGCGACAAGATTGTTTTTCATTTCTGTTTAAAAACGCCCGTGCCGAGACCCGTTTGAAACGTTCGCGTGACAACCGAATTGTGTTCGTTTCGAACGGCCGTTTCATTGCAGACGTCATTGTCGATCTGTTTCATTATTGTGTGTTTCGATTTGCTCGCGTTAGAGTTATACACTCGTGGATTAGAAAACGGCATTCTCTCGTACGGGCGGCGGATCGTGGCCTAGGTTTCGTAACGACACGGACGCGCTGTTTAAAAGCCCGCCCGGTATTAATTGTGTTCCTTTGGTGTCCGAAGAAGTCTAACGTTATTTACGATCAATTAATGGTGTACGGAAGACTCGTCCGGTTTGTAGGTTAGCCGTAACGGCGAACGTTTACTCGATTCGTTCGGTAACGAGCCGGCGCGAAGTAACATAAAAGACGGAAAAGAAAAGCCTCTTCTGTGATCACTGAAGCGGCGGCGGTCTGATATTTATATAATTATTTGTATATAATATATAATATATATTATTCATTGTGGTGCTTAGGTCGCTATTGAAAACCGAGTGAAAGCTATTATTGCTTACGTTATTCTAATGACCGAGTTGTGTCATTTTTTTTTTTTTTTCATTCTCTCTCTTCGAGTATCGCTCAGTCGGGAAAAAAATGTTTTCCATGATCGGTGTGTGTGTATTATGATTTATGTTCCTTGCGGAATCCCATTTGGTCGATTCACGGTAATCCAAAAATAAGATGACCGGACTTTCTCGGATTTCGAAATGCTGCGACGCGAGGTGAAAACTGTACGATTTATTTCGTCGTACGAAGTGTTGTTGTACAATTGTTCAACATTGTCAGAACGGCGACGGTCGTAGGGGGGGGGGAACGATCAACACGTTGCACGAAGTCAACGGTGTTATCGAAAACGGTATCGTTCGAGAAATAATTCGCACACACGCGATCGCGCACATTTATTTAATCGACGCAACAGTTGCGTAACACAGTCGTCTCGTTAACGAAAACGATACGATCTTAGTTACCGCTCCGATGAATAACTCGTGAACGTCGTGAAACCGCGGCGTCGATTGTGCTGATCGTCAGTTCAATTCGGTTCGTATCAAATGATCCGTTCGGTTCCGTCTGGGCTTTAATTGAGTACTACACACACACACACACACACGTTGTCAATCGAATTACGGGTTAAACGAATAAACTGGCACGTCAAGTCGTCGGCGAAACGGTTGCAGTCGTCCGCGTCGACTTATGGATAGTCCTTGTGGATCATCTGTCACAGACAGATCGTGAACAGATGGTGTAATGGTGTAGTGATCAGCTGTCGCAACGTCGCGAAGTTCGAGCGAAGGGCGAACGTCAAGTTAACGTGTACGTTTAGTTTTCAAATTGTCGGACGCGATAGCGTGCACGGATCGACGAGAATACCGTAACTTCTTATGCTAACTCGTCAATGGCGAGTCTTCGGTCTGCTCCGATTATACTGATTCACTCGCTCGACCATTTCTTCGTTCCTGAAGGCTGAACGTCTCCTACTGCGGCTCTCGTCGTCCGACTATTCCTGTCCTTCACGAAATTTTGAGAACCGTCCGTAAACGGCGGTTTTTTTTCAAACAATCATCACCGTAAATTATTATGTAAGGCTAACAAAGTCTCTGAAACCGATTTCCCCAATCTACACATGGATCTGATGTTCGCCCTTTGTTCGAACTACGACATTGCGCCAACTGATCACCACACACTCCTATATTCGATTACACCGTCGTCACATAACCCGTTGCGATCTGTTCAGATCCGTCATACTCAAAACTATGGTCCACAAAGACTGTGTTGTAAACGAATCGCTGCCAAAACTACGGCGGATTGATTACAATAGTTTTTAATAGTCGACGCGCGCGTACCGAAAACGTTTAGATTTTGGTAAGACATATTTATAGGCTTCGCGTTACGTTTGATTTTGTATACGCCGACAAAGCGCGTGATTTGTTTTGCGACACGGTCGGCGGAAAGGAATCGATAGTGAAAAATGCGATTTTCGTATAGAGCAGGGTTGTTAACACGGCGATACGAAAAAACATCAGATCCTCGAATTAGTGGGCGCGTGTGTTGTACGACGATCCGTCGAACGAATCGGCGGCAAGTCCAATAAGTCTAACGGAGAGGTTTTTTTTTTTGCGTTTTATACGATTTAACGAAAAACAGTTTTTCGACTGTATAATTTGTATAGCGCATACATAGTTAGTATGCATTTATGTATCCGCCATGTTTTATCATTCGTCCGTTTTAACGCTCGTTGTACATATCTTATACGTTTCTTACATGATTTTAGATCGTAGTTCAAATACGCCTTAATGTATGTGTGTTTACATACGGTTTCACTGTGATAGGCCTGGTGACTCGTTACGTAACATTTTATTTTTTCTTACTCGAAAATCCGTTCTTTCTAGTTTTAATAACAGGTTTCGTCCAAACCGCACGAAGCATCAACTGTTTTCCTTTTCTAAATCGAACTGTAAACAAAAATTACCCAATGATTAGAAACCAAACTCGATATATGGGAGAAGATCCAAAAAAAAAAATGCGTGTGCGTGTGTGTGTATTTGTAGAGGGTGGGGGGGAGAGTGAAGCACATTAAAATATGTAAGTCCAAAATCTAAATTAAATTTTCAATTGTGTATAGTCACAAATGTTTGCAATATTTCTTCCGGTGTCACACGCGAGCATTCAACCAAATCGTTAAAGTCTCTTCGTTAGACGTTAAACGAGTTCCAACACACCTCGAACAAGTTCTTTTTTTCGATATTGCTGTTTGTATAGATGATTCGGTTTGTATGAGCTTGCATTAGTTTCCAAAAATATACGAATGATATACACAGTACGACGTTGGAAGAGTGTTGTGGCGCGCAAAAGCGAAATGGACGTTTGTTCCGTTTCGTCTGAGTTTTGTTAGTCCACGAACTCCGACGGCGTATTGACGCCTAGAATTTTTCCGGCGATAATTTCCATTTTCCCCGTTAGGTATCATATTTGTACCGTTATAGTTTCCCCAGTTGAAACCGACGTGAGTCAATGATGTTCGTGCTACCGCGCGCGACGTACGATGGAATTCACCGAGAGGAAAAGGTGTGTTATCGACGTGGCAAATCGGCGCGGACCGGTCGCGAAGCACGCCGTCCTTGTCCTTCCCGGGGGGGCTACAGCAAAACGTCGAAAACCCGGACTTGTTCGTGGCTGCGTCATGCGCGTGTGTATCGGTGATCGTCGACGGCGTTGTATAATACGAAAACGCAAACGGTTAACTGTTTTTTTTTTTTTGCTTTGCTTTCTTTCGCGGAAAAAAAAGTAAACAAATTAAACGCTTCCTTCCGGATCAGTCGGAGATTCGACGTTTAAATATCGCCTTTCACAAATCGCGTTCGAGACTCGCGGAGTCGCGGCACCGATAATAATAATAATGATAATAATGACGACGAGTCCGATGATTATACGCCGTCGCGTAAACAGGCGGCGGGAAGACGACGTGGACGCGGAGCGAGGAAAAAAAAAATAACAAACAAAACGATAACCATCTAATTAAAAGCAATTTTGTTATTTTATATGTTTTCCGTTACTTTCGCTAAATTATTTATTACGCTGTCGTCCCGTCGCCACTCGTTTTACCGCGTTCACATTACGGCGGCCGCTATTCATCATTCATTAGTATTGCAACGCAGACGTATCGATCGTCATATTTTTTAAACCGCCTTGTAGAGGTCGCCGGTGAAATGTTTTCTCACAACAAATATTATTTAAAAAAATAAAATAAATAAATACCTGTCGTATCGCACACGTTACGTTCTGTCCGGAAACGCGTTGTACCGAGTTGTTTTCATACCGTCGTCTCGTTCATTTTCAATTTTCGTGAATCGGATTTGATCGTGCCTTTTCATCGAACTAATAAAGTAGCTTTCAGTTGTACGCGGACTGTGTGATTGTTTGTGTTTCTTTTTTCCTATTATTTGTCGAAAATCGCCAGAAGGAACTCAATTTTTTGTTTTTCGTTACGCTATAACGGTGTTGAACAAAAAAAAAGCCAAAACGTCTGATAATATTTTACGACGTTAATAAAATCAACCGGAATCCCGGTTACAGCGTGAAAGACCACAAGAGAGCCCCTTAGCGACGGCGTAACATTCTTAACGCCGCGAACCGAGATGATAAACAATACAACGTTTTGATCAAACATATCGCATGATATATTTTTACAACTACAATTGTCGTAGATTTAGATTAGAAACGACGGGGAAGGAAAACGCATTGGTTTGATTAACGTGTTCGAACAAATTCTATTGGATATTTATTCACGTTGAAAATGGAACGTAAAAATCCGACCGACACAAACGTTTACACGTATTCGTTATAACGAACCAACATAGTTGCGTCGACGTCTACTATTACGTGCTAAACGATTATTGAAAATTACACTTTAATTACATTATTATTTTTTTTCTTCGTTTTTTTTTTATTTTTTTATCGGGTAAACGCGCATTTTTCCGTTTTCTATCGAGTTTTTTTTTTTTTTTTTACGTCGATACGCCGATTCGATGACATATAACTACGTGTATATATATATATATATATATAAGTGCGTGAGTAGAAAGTTCGTAATGTGTTTGTGTCTATATTAAAAACCATAAAACAGTGTTTGGATGTACCGTAACGTTGAACTTTATATATTACGCGTGGTCATAAGGTGGTTGTTGTTCATAATATGTTACGACGCGTTATTATGTTTCTTAAAAATCGCACGCGTCCCCCCCCCCCACGTATAAATTTCAGTCCGGTTTTTATATATGGTTATCACGATATTTACCTCTACATAATACATACATTTATATGTTCGCGCGGAACCGATAAGTTATATAACGTGATAACGGTAAATCATTTTGTCGTTAACTAATCGAATACGACGTACGAATTACCGGTTTGGCGTTTCGACCGTTTGTAATAATGTGCGCCGTGTACATTTCTGTAAGTGACGCGACTTCAGGACGGTACGACTCAATTCGCGAACGCCAACACGGATCACGGAGACGCACTTTTACTCTGAAATCGAAACGATCGTACGGTATGGAAACGTCGTCGGCAGCGGGGAGTTGTTTGGCCGGTGGTCAACGCGACTCAACTTCATGCGGTCTTCAAGCACGCTGATTTCAACCGTTTCCTGTCGGATCGCGCTGCTCGACGCCGAGTTTTAACCGATATAGAGAAACCGTACACCGAATAGCGGTGTCGGAAATGGATTTTCTATGATTTCTATAAACTTCTGGAATGTCTATAAACTCGATGGCAATCGACGACGATCTCTTCTTCTTCCCTATACGCGGCGACTTGAACGTCCAAAAACACCGTCCCGATATTTTACCGGCCGAGGGGGTGTTAAAATGACCTCGTCAGCCGTGTCCGTGTCATATATATATAGTTACCTGAAAAGCGTATTGGTTCTTTTACACCTATTATTATGCGTAGATATTGATTGTCTTATCTCGCGACAGTTTAGATTGTTATAAAAACAGATGTTTTGTTTTAAATATTTTTTGAAATTTAAATGCGTGTTGGGAAAAAGGTATGATGAAAGCGTCCCCCCGCTGATAGAGATAATCGCCTGCAATATTTATTTTAATTTATTTATCTTAAATACATAAACACAACGATAATCTTAATATTTTATTGAGATTTCAAAATTGCATTCAATTAAACATTTTTTTTTTTATAAATATTTAAAAATTGCAAATACTTGGCACAGTTCTTCTGAACGAAATTAATCAAGTGACGTACGTTTTTACATATTTAAAAAAAAAACCGGTGTCTATATTATAATATTTTATATTACTTTATACTACTAATTTTTAAATTTAAATTACACGAACGGCGAACAGACATTTTTATCGAGCGAATAATTGAAATAATACGCGACCGGCTAAACAAATCAAAACAACAGAGATATTTCTATAATTATATTTTCGAAACAACGTTCAAATATATACATATATATATATATACAACGAAAATATTGAATAAAACAGTTTTCGGTGAAGCTTGTCGAGTATGTATGTCATCGTTTGGAATTGTCGGAAACGCGCGACGTCCCAAGGACCGCGTAAATACTGGAAGAAAAAGAACGATTTGTTTACTGTTTTTTTTTTTCACCTACAATACCGTAATGCGCGCGGAAAACAACGCTATGTGCGGATGATGGCGGTTACGAACGTTTACACGACCTACCGGACGTGCGCAACGACAGTTATTCGCGCACGATCGTCACCCGCGAACAACGGTACATCCAATTCGAGTGTAGGTTTTTTTTAGGTTCGGTACCGGCGAATAGTGAAACGATCGTGCTGTAATGACAACGTTCGTTGCAATGTATGTTCGAGCGCTACGCCGCGGAAACACGCGATCGCGGGTTAGGCTGTTTGTATGTTTCACGACACCTGGCGGCCACAAAGGCGCGACGGACGAAGCTCGCATGTCGATGAATTCCGTCCGTCGAAGGGGCCGAGTGTCCGTTATGGCGTTCGGGTCCGTACGCTGTCAACCGATTTACGCGGTACGCGGTACTGCACACGCGTCGCAGACCGAGCCACGTGGACTCCCGATGACCGCCACCACATGGACAGCTCATCCGATCCCTAACCCCGGACGATCGTGCCCGACGGGCTTAACCCTCGCCCGTGGTACCGAGATGACCGCCGGTTGGACGACGCGTTCCCCCGCTTTCTTTTATGCAGTCAGGGCTTCCGCTATTTTCAGTCGCGTGTTTTAGGTAACCGGTTAACATTGCAACGACGACGGGTATATGGGTTTCCGCCGGACCGACGGAACACATATCGCGTGCAACGTACGTTTATTGATTTCGCTATCGCTTTCTCGGTGAACGAATTTCATTTTTCGAGACTTTTCGTCGTCACGTTGCACGTACGTGTGGTGCGTATATGTCCACTATGAATCGATCGGTTATTCTCCAGCGGTTATTAGACACACTGTGAAAAATCCGAAATATGCAATTGACAGAAAACCCGTTTTTAAAGCACGTGTTTTACATATTTTGTCATTTTATCGGAATATTAAAAAAAAAAAGATCCGGCAATACAAGGTTTGCCGTATAATATCTGTTAGCTGTAATTAGAAAATCGCACAAATATCAAGTCCATTAATTTATTTATTTTTTTAACGTATACAATTCAAATCATGACGAATCACTTTGATTTCTAATTCATAATGTGTTTCTAACGTTTGCACTAAAACGTTTGGTTTTGATACATTTTCATTGAGTACTAAAAATCCGTGTTTTCGTATGAATACAACAATTAGGTATTAGCGAATTATCAGACGACAAATGTAAACGTTCAGAAGAACGTGACTGGATGAGAAAGTACGAGAAAACCCATTCACTTAAGGTTTGATGTTTGAGTAATTCAAAGTATTCACGTCATATACGCAATACACGTTGTAAATATCCGTATTTTTTTCTCGCGAAAATTCGAAATCGAATAATCTATTTCGTAGTCGTGTTCGTACTTGTACTGAAACGTTTATTATCGGTTATGGAATGAACAACAGTACAAACTGCGCGAGTAAAGCTTATTCACACGTGCCAGACCACACGTCGTGTTCTGTCCATACCCAAGTATCTTACGGTTGTTTCGGGAAGGGCGTCGTTGTACTCGCTAAACTTCGGATGCTCGCGTCGTGTTTCAGGGAGAACCACGTGGCCCAGCAGCCGACCGTGCTGTTCAAACGGACCAGACACCACAAGGGTTCGATATATTGCATGTCGTGGACGCCGGACGGGTCGCTGATAGCCACCGGGAGCAACGACAAGACGGTGAAGCTGATGAAGTTCAACGCGGACACGTCAAATCTGGAAGGACAGGAGGTTGAGTTGGCCATGCACGACGGCACGGTCCGGGACGTTTGCTTTATCGAGGACACGACCAACAGGAGCAGTCTGCTAATCAGCGGCGGCGCCGGCGACTGCAAGATATACGTGACCGATTGCGAGACCGGACAACCTTATCAGGCGTTCAGCGGCCATTCCGGTGCGTATTATGTGCGAACGATATGCCGGGCGGGTCGGTTGTGTTATCGTACCAGGGCGTATCTGAAACGAGTCTCACGCGTTGGTTCGTTGTGTCGGAAATTGTTTTCCGTTTTTTTTTTTTCCTTTGTCTCCAATATTTCGGACTCAACCTTTTTTACTCGTTAAATAATATTAAAAATCTGAACCCGACCACGTGATTCTTTGCGAAATTCCACCGTAAAATGATGTGTCATATGCCTTCTTCTTTTTTTTTTTTTTTTTACCAAAACGTCGACACTAGGTGATGCCAACTCGACGGACGATTAGTGGGTGAGGGGGGGGGGGTGAGTGGCATTTTATTACACGTGTAAAACAGTACTGTGGACGACGGCATCCTAAGCTGTTGTTGACTTTGGCCTAATTTTCGTTACTGTTGAAAAAAAAAAGTAAATACATTTGTATATCTGTTCTGTTGCAAACGGACAAAACATGTAATCCGACATCGTCTGTCGCGGGTATCGACTCTGCATACACGGTGGTGTGTTGTTCGCGTAAACGGTGCGATCGAACGTAACGCGAGAAACAACGAACGTAATTTTGTTTACAGGACACATATTGTCGTTGTACAATTGGGGAGGAGCAATGTTCGTGAGCGGCAGCCACGACAGGACCATCAGGTTTTGGGATCTGCGAACGAGAGGATGCGTGAACGTCGTCACGCCGAACACTACCTTGGCCAGTCGGGTTAGTTATCGCGTGCGCATATTGCTGCTACCCGGTGTGCGAGTGTGCGATCCCGATCCTACACCGACGGACGACTACTGTTCGTTTTTATACGCGGTTTCAATGTCGACCAATATCGGTTTCCATTGCTCGTCACGCACTCGGCAGGGGGATCGATTGGACCCAACTAGTTGAAAACGTTTGCGTTCGTCGTGTTTTATATGTGGTTTTATGCATTACCAGGGTTCACCGCGTGACACGTTTCATGTTCGCCGGTTTATCGCTAGCATCCTCTTGTTGTTCAATATCGAACACGGAATGACTGGATGACTAGCACAACGACTGTCGTTCAGTGCAGGGGCGGCCAACTTTAATGTACTTGAGTACATCGACTTCTGAGTTTTTCTGTACTGTCGCGATCGACTTTTCGACTAATTAAACGATAATAATAAAAAAAAAAAAAAAAATGAAATCATTAGATAAAATTAACAGTAACCAATACTACGGACTGGGTCGATAACTGCGGAACAAAAATATAAAGAATATTATTTAATTAACGTTATAAATCCAATAGTGTAATTGTAATTAATTTTTATATTTGTGGATTAATCAGATAAAAAAAACTTTATAAAAAACAATTTTTATTTTGTTTTCGGAAAATCGATTTGTTGGTCACCCCTGGTTCAGTGTACAGGAGAGTTAAAAAAAAAAAAACATTAAAAGACAACCGTTTCTGTATGGCGATTTCACGTACTTAAGGAATTATATACTTGTATTGTTCGGTGGCTGTGAGCGGTTTGAAAGGAGCGATTATTAAACGGCAGTGGATTTCGTCAAACGGACGAGTGGAGTAACTACGAAAATCGTGTTGCGTGACAGAAAACGAATGTCGCGAGCGTGTTAAATTATATATTTTGGACTGTAATAGTACAAAACTATGTCATACCGTGTGAGAGCTTAATACTTAGTGGATTCGAAGTTTGAAAACCAATCTGGCCGTAAAAGGAATGAATATAGTTCGTTTAGACGGCCGCTTATAAACCACGGAAATGTTCACTTTCCGAGATGATCCAAAACATAGACGACAATTTTTTTCCCCCCGTGAAAGTTTTAAGCACGAAATTGTTTTTTTTGGTATTGATCGAAGTATGACCGGGCCATAATACTTGTACAACTTTTCATAATTTAAATTGCTTAAAAAAAAAAATCTATTCAAAATAAACCCCTTATACGTAAAGAACGTAATGAAAAAGATCATTAAGATAAGCAAAAGGATCAGGAATGTAAACCAATGATAAAATGATTAACGCATACGAGTCCGCGTTAAGTGAGACATTTTATGTCTTATGTGTGAAAATTTTTTTTTCAAATTCAAATTTAAATTTTTTCAAAACCGAAACAATGGTTGCCATGGAAACAAACCATAAGGGAGATTTAGATTTTTTTTTCTGTAACGCTTTTTCGTGGACACTTTTTGGTGACGGTTTTTTATTTTAACGTGCCAAAGTAAAGACATAAAATGTCAAAAACGAGTTTTACACACAATGCCGCCGACGATTGTTGTATTGTCACAAGAGAATTACAAAACTTTCCGAGAAAATTTCCTAGGCTAATGCGATCTCCGTTGCTGCGTCAATATTGTTTTTGCCGAGTATCGTTTCTCTCCGCGACTCACGGCCGAAACCGTTGTCCGACCGCCACGGACTCGGGCCGTTTGAAACCCGAGGGCTTCAGACGGTCGCGACGACGAAACGCCGCCGTCTCATTAGCGCGCGCGCAAACGATTTTTGTTGTTTTCATCAACCGCGCGCGTTCCATCAGCAGGGTTCGCCGGTGGCCGCCGTCTGCGTGGAACCGTCTGGTCGGCTGTTGGTCAGCGGCCACGAGGACGCGACGTGCGTGCTGTACGACATACGCGGCTCGAGGAGCCTGCAGTGTTTCAAGCCGCACTCGGCGGACGTGCGTTCGCTGCGTTTCTCGCCGAGCGCGTATTACCTGCTGACCGGCGGATACGACAACAAGCTGGTGCTCACCGACTTGCAAGGTAACCGTGGCCGGGGCGCCGCGTCCGCTTTTGCCCGCGTTGTCAGTGTCGTGAACTTAACAGTGCAACGTCAGCAGTCATCAGTCTAACCTATCCAACAAATTTGTTGGACCTTAGTTTTTTTTATATAATTTTTTTTAAATGCGCCGCTAGCGTGAAGTTGGCGGCGCATTTAAGTACACCGGCGAAAATAAAGTCCAACAAATTTTGTAAGTTGTCCAACAATATCCAACAAATGACCAACAAATTTGTTGGATAGGTTAGATTGATGACTGCTAATGTTGCACTGCTAAGTTCACGACACTCGCGTTTTACCCGCGAAAACGTTTCCGGCCGGGGGAAATCCAACGCCGCCGTCGGTTTTTTTTCCATTCAGTCAGCGCTTCCGTGTTTTTTTTTTTTTGGCGGTGGGAGGGGGAGGGGGTTTAGGTTCAATCGAACGATAATAAAACAATAATTTTGGTCCGGGGCGGTCGGCTTGAAAACCGGGTACGTTTCGCGGGCCACGACGAGGGCTTTCAAGAACCGTCTACCAACGGAATGGAGTAAATGGTTTTTCTTTTGTTCCGCAGGCGATCTGACGACAACGTTGCCGAGCGTGGTGGTCGCACAACACCAGGACAAAGTGATATCGGGACGGTGGCACCCTACGGACTTTTCGTTTTTGAGTACCAGCGCGGACAAGACAACCACCCTGTGGGCTTTACCCCCGTACAAGTTGTAACCCGACCAAACCGATGCCGCGGCGACGCGGCAATTTCGATCGCGTTGCGTGTGCTGTGCGCCCCACGGGGCCTTTTACGCGCCGCGGGACGTTCAGAGTTATTTTCAATTTACAAAAACATAAAACAAACACTCGTTTTCGGAACGGTGATTTTCGCTAACTCACGAGCTAACATTTAATTATTAATCTAGTGTTTATTTTTTTGAAAATTTACGAGCTGTTTATTTTATTTTTATTACTTTTATTATTTATTTCATATACGTAATTTGTTCTGCTTCTTTTTGTTACACTTTTCTAATTCTACCCGCTGTTTTTTGTTAATGATACTTGATTTTTATTTTCTAATGTTTATAATATAAAATATGTGCCTGAAATCAGGTCGAGTTTTTTTCCTTCCCATTAATATTAAATACCTATGTACACTATGAACGAATCGATTTGGAACGGGATTAATACAAATTATAAACACATCGAACTTAAAACTAAAAATTTTGGTCTCGTAATGAAACCATAAAAAAATGTGTCCAAATTATTGCGTGAACGGTAATTAACAAAATTTAGATAAACGTTTTAAAATCTATGTGCAACTTAATTTCAGTGCTGGTTAATGGTTTTTCAACTCGGTTTTGTTAATAGAAAAAATACAAAAAGTTTTAAACTACGTTAAATTAAAAGTTACTTATTTTTTTTTTCTTTTACGAATCAATAGAACGTTTGAGCTACACATAAAACGCAATTAAGTATCTAGAACTTCTATGGAGATATTGTTATATTTTTTTGACTTCTAGCATTTTCAAATTTTCAACAATCATTATTCGTTAGGTAGTGTAAGTTATCAATTGACAATTTGAATGACTTCACACACTCGTATTTTTAAACTTATCTTAAATTTTATAATGCATCGACAATAGTTATTGAAATAAATGCTTAATAAATATGTTTAATTTGTACCATTTTGTTAAAAACAAAATTAAACTAATACTCGATGACGTTAATATATCGCTAAAGTATACTAGACAATAGATACATACCAGAGCATTACAATATTATATTAAGGAAACATTTATATATGAATACACAACGTCGCCCTATCGTAATTTACGATGACTTTGAATCGTTTCTTTTAAAATGTACTGAAAGCAAGTGCGATAATAATGTCACGTTTAAATATTCTACATCATACAGCGGAAACTTATCTGCATTATCACTAGATATTAAGTTCGTGAAATTCGATAAACCTTTATGGACTTGGTTTCGCGGTACTTGATATATATTAAAATCCATGATGTACGATTAACATTATTACACAATGAAGAAACATAAGAATGATATTGATGTTATGTATACAGACACAAGGTTATTATTTATTCATTTATTTATTTGTATTTTATAGCTATAATTATAATTTATTTTCTTTTTTTTTAGATTCATTGGTGTATCATATAAAAACCCATGATTTTTATTTGAACTTGTCGAGAAACTCGCAAATGTTTGATAAGATGGACACTGCCAATTTACCGAGAAATCACCCGTACTGCATAGCCGAACGTAAAAAGATATCTGGACATCTTTCGGACGAGACTGACTGATAGACGATAACGAAGTTTGTAACGTTACTAGCAAAATCATACGCATATATCGTTGATGGGGAAATGAAGATCAGGGCCTAAGGTGTCAGCGGACATGTAGTCAAAAACCACATGACGTTAGATGATCATAACCGGTGCCTGTTTGACGACGTCGAATTGAATCGGTATACAGATAACATATCAATTAAATCCTATTAACATCAAATTATGACGATGAAAACTAATAAACTGATATATGACCATCACGATTACATGTGTTGTATACTCGAATACCTCGTACTACAAGATTGAGTAAATTAATCAGAAAATGCTATTTAAAAAAATAGACTACTAATTTTTATATTTTGTTTCAGTGAAATAATGTACGGAAATGAAATCCATGAATTTGTTGATTAAATAATTGTGTATCCGATAAAAACATATTATAAGAAAAACAAAATGTATTTATAATGTCGTCTGTAAATATTGTAAACATTTATATTCACTTTAAATACATTTGTAAATGTTTTGCATGCGTATGATGTTAATAATATAATAGAAAAGAATTATTAAAATGTAAAATACTTTTTTTTTTCAATAATATATTATGTATAATTATACTTTAAATATTATTTTTAAACCGTTTTCTTAATACAAGGACTTTGTAAAATGTACAATGTACAATAATTCATATGAAGAATACAGCAAGATAATTTATCTTCAATGCAGAGTTGATCCAATCGAGGACGTCTGAGTTCCAGTGCCGCAACTATAATTTTTTCATGGTGGGTGGGCGTCCGACAAAATAAATCATCTTCATCTTAATTATAGCGAATCAAGAACTACAAATTTTATAGTGGGTGTAGGTTATGGTGAATATGATGAACCTTTATCCTTTCACCATTATGTTCCTACACATCTTAAAATATTAACTCGTGTTAACAAGTATTATACTACAGTATAAAATTGTATTATACAGTGTATTATACATACTGTGTGGAATTATATTGTACCGTAACATTGATTGAATTTATTTTCAAAATTAATTTAACTTGACTCAATAAAAAAAACTTAATTTTAATATTTCTTTAGAAATAAATATGCAGCCTTTGTATTTCAATAATTTAATATTCTATTCAAGTAATTTAATTTCAACAGACTATATTTGAAATATTATAAGTATCTAAACTTCAAATTATCTAGTTTGTTTCAAAACCTTTGTTCAAAATTCAGTTTTTACGATTACCAAAATAACAATAAAATGCTATAAACAAAAGTAAGTAATTTGAACAATTTTTTTTTATTACTGTATAATTGGAAATTGACAAATTAGTAATCGAATATTATAACTTGATTGTTAAATAATGATTATTAAACATTATATTTTTAATTAAATTAAAAATTTTAATTTTTAACAGTATATGTATATTGTAACTAACATATTAATTTAACCATACGGGCAATTAATTCTAACATTTTAAATTTAATTTAAATTATAAAACCACAAAATTTGGTTACTTTTTCATGCAAAATCATTCAATTATTAATTTGATTTCCTCAAAATTAAAACTTTAACTTTTTAACTTTTCTGATAGTTCAAAATATTTATATTTTTATTATTTAGGAATTCAAATAGATATGGGTTTAAAAATTTAGATCAAAAATACATTAAAATTAAATTATATTCAAATTATTAATTATGGTTTTAAATTAAAAGGATGTTGGTACAACATATAAATAACGTGTAATAAAATGCATATAGTAATTATAAAAGTATAAAACTCTTATATTTATTTAAGTATTTAACACAAACGCATTAAATGTTCCTATATTATTAAACACTTACATTTATCATAATATAATATTCATTTTACTTTAAATATTATATTCCTATCTAAATTTAACAAAAAATATTTTTTATACAATATTCATTAATATGATTTGACTTCAGTTTAAAATAATAATCATTATTAAATAAAGTTTGTTATATAATATTATAGAATATATGTTATAATTTTTTACCATATTTATAAAAAAGAATTATACAATTATAAATTATATAGATACCTAGGTAAACGAAAATTGAAATATAAATAATTTGTATATATATATATATATTTATTTATTTATGTATGTATACTTAAATATGCAATCAAGTCAAAGAATATTATGTAAAATAAAGAAAAATATTAGAATTGTTGTATTAAAAGTGTTTATTTACTACCGGTTTCGACAAAAATTCATCTTCAGGTATTAAACAAAAAGTAAAATACAATAGAGAAAGAAAAAAAGAAAATTATGAATATTACAATAAAAATACATGGAGTTAATAAAGAAAAAATATATACATGTATATAGATTAATAGGTAATATAAAAAACAGCAAAGACATTGTGTATATAATGAAAAACAACTATGTCATTTATTGAAATTATCTATTATATATTGAAATGAAATATTATTTTTTAAATCTGTTAGTACATTTTAAATATTTTAAAATTTATTGTGTTTAATTTCATTATATACATATATGTAACTAATTTATAAAAATATTATATTGTAGATTTAAAATTTCTAAGTCACTGTCTATATTAAAAGTAATCAAATGATTATTTTCTAAAATATGTTTTACAAAATTTGAATTTGGATCAGTTTTTTAAATTTTATTTCATAGATTATATTAAAATTTGTATTCATTTTACCCATAAAAAAATGTATTACAACTACATTTAAGTATGTAAATACCAAGAAAATTAAATTTTTTGTAGTTTTTACTTGGATTTTTTTATTTTATAATTTATTTGTTTAATTTAATTATTATTAGTATTAAATTCGATTTTAATATTATTTATATTATTATTTAATAATTAATAAATAAAATAATAAAACATTTTTATCGATTTTTCTGATAATATATTTTGATTTTACATATTACAATAATTATATTATTTATTTGTTTAGGTTTTCCTATATTTTCTTTAAATTTGTGTGTATGCTATCAATTGTGCTTAAATTATATTTATTTTTAAAAGCAATATCATATATAATATTAAGCTCATGATTATAATTATATTCATTTTACATAATACGCTTAAGTCTATAAAAAATAGAATTAAAAAATGCAAGTTTTTGTAAGAAAGTGTGATTGGTACCTTAAGGGATAACAGAGTCAGTTTGTGTAGGTTTCCTGCAAATATTAAATTTAAATTTATTATTAACTAATGTTGGCGAACGGCGTTCTTTTCCGAAGACAGTTGACGCCAGTCGCACGTATCCGGGACAATCGGTTGAGGGTTGACAATGATCACACAATATTCAATACATAATCCGTTAATATTTATTATAATATAGAACCTATAAAATCGATACTTAGACAAACTGATAGAACGGATTGGGGGAGACAAGATGGAACACCGCCGTGGAACCGCTGGTGTATCGGGTGAGCTGAGCGAACCGTGGAATGGCTTGAGCTGTTGAAGTCCGGAGCAGGAACAAGATGGTCGGCAGAGCAGCACGAACAGATCGAAAGGGTTTCGATCGCACGAAACGCGAATTATTATCGGGAGTCGTACTTCGGTCGCCGTACGTCTACGGACGACCCAGAGCAGCGTAATGTTAACCGACCAGTTTATAAGCTGGTGCGGTACACGGTAGAAGAGTTAAAAACTCCTCATGAACAAACGAGCGAACATCAGGCAAGCGAGCGTGCTTGAGACGGGAGGCGGCACAAGAACATGTGTGCACTCGAGCGGATCAGCAGCAAAAGCAACGTAATACAAAAAGAGCGAGTGGTGGCAGCCGAAAACGGCGGCATACGGAGCTTCCACAGTGTTGCCACCATGCGGAATGATCATATGTTGTCTGGCGAATCCTTGGCCACGACAACGCGCCAAAAGGCATTTATTTCAAACAGTGAGGCGCGAACAACTAAACTAACCGTAAGATTTAAGAAATTAATTTTATTGTTTAATTGCATATCTATATATTCAATTGAATTTATCCATATTTTATATATAATTTCTGAATAATTTGTCTTTTTTGAATATATAGAAGTGAAACGTACTCGTAAATATATTAGAATACCTACTTAACTAGTAACTACTAACTACACATTATTACAGTTCATGGCAACTATATCAAGTGACACATATAATATATAATTGTTATCTCGTATGACAATCACTAACTATGACTTATATTTTTATAGCATAATTATTTATATGTAGGTAATTTTAATACATATTTGTACTTGCTTTTAATTTGATTTCGCAACGTTTGCATGCTGGCTGGAATTAAAAATAAAACTTTTGTTAAAAATAAAACGTGAACGTATCCGCGATTCACGATATCGACCCATCGTTGATGCTAATGTTAACTAGTGATGGCATAAAATAGCAGTAGAAGTGATTTTTCACAGGTGATTTCAAAGTAGCAATCATAGTCTGCTACTCCAGTATGAAAATAACAGTGACTGCTACTTTTTTGTTTATAGCAGTTGGTCATATCATATTAGAAAAAATAACTGCTACTATTTTCTGTAATTTGAACATGTGATTTGAAATGTTGAGTGTGATTATATTTTTAATTACTACTTAAGTATTATATTTTTAATTATAATTTATAATTTTTTTATATAATTATAAATATCTCTCCCGATTTTCGTAAAATTTGTCAATCAATAAACAAGGCTTTTAAACAATGGACGAAGAACCACAATTTTTATTATTTTAACACCACGTGATTACACATGTAGATAAATATATATTTTTAAATAATTTAAATTATTAATTGCGAAAATAATTATACACACACATTATTGTTCGCATTAATTACGCTTAATCGAAACGTATGATTTATGAAATATTTCTCCAATGGGGGGGGAAGGAGGATGAAATCTCCACAGCTTCTCTATATACAATTTTTAATATTATCGTTATGTTCGTCGAGTCCGTTACTTGTGTACAAACATTTCGGATTTGTCGCGTTTGTCACTGTTATTGTTATCGTTTCCATACTGCGTTGAATATCATTTGGGTGTAGTGGTTTTCCGCGTAAAACTCACGTATTTACACGATTGCGGTATTTCGGAGACGGGTTCGCCTCCCACGGCGAGGAAAAATTCCTTGTGCGGCTCTAAAAAAAAAAAAAAAAATGCATTTGTAATATTTTTCGGCGCCGTTTAGAGACCGACCGTAATTGACTAACTAACTAACTAACTAACTTTGTAAGTTATACACGTATCATTCAACATCGTAATACTCACAAACAGTTTATTATGGAGTTCGACAAGATAGGCGGCCGGCAATTTCTTTAAACAATTCAACACGTCTTCGGACGAGTCAACATGACAACCGGCCATGGTTGCCACTGCTTCGGTACGCTTACGAATTGTTCCCGGTGCTGACGTGGCCCAGCGACATAAAGGCGTGCCGCTTTGAAGTATGGCTTTGTGGAATAGGCCTTTACTCGACGGCGATAACATGTGATATCCCGTGCTAGCGCCGCCCGCGCTCTCGCCGAAAATCGTCACCTGTCCGGGATCGCCGCCGAACTTGGCGATGTTCTCCCGGACCCAGCGCAACGCCATTACTTGATCCTTCATCCCGTAGTTGCCCGGTATCACGTCGTCTTCCATGCTAACGAATCCTAAACACGCCCCGAAATTTCGAACACGAAAACGTAACACGACGCGGCTGAGAGTTTGAAGCAAATATTACCAAACAACCCGAGTCTATAATTGATGGACACGAACATAACGTCTTTGTCCATAAAATAATCGGGTCCGTACAAACCGGAACCGCTGTGGCCGGAGAAAAAACCTCCGCCGTGAATCCAAAACGTGACCGGCAGTTTTTTATTCACGTCCGGCGTGTACACGTTCAAATACAAACAAGTACAAAGTCAAATACAAGTCTTCCTGGCCTTCAATCAAGTGTTCACGTCCAAAGACCAACAGATTAGTTTAAGTACACATGTTCGATTCTTTGGTGGCGTCGAAAATGCACTGCCACGGGTCAACCGGTTCCGGAGGCTGAAATCGATCGATGAAAACATTTCGTTAACGCGGCCATATTATTCGTCGTTCGCTGTTAAGATCGGTTACCTTGAATCTGAGATCGTCGATCGGTGGCTTTGCGTATGGCACGCCAGTAAACGAATGGAAATATCGACCGTTTGTCGCCTTTGTCGAGTTTTACCATCGGATCGCACGACACGAAAGTGAAAAACAAAACGGAAATAACCGCCACGCGCCACATTGAATTACTGAAATCGATACATGTTTTTTGTAAACCCGTCTTTGGTAAAATCATATCGTCTACCGCGTTCAAAACGTTACGACGGTAATTCGTAATATAAAACGAACACAGGTATCCAAACCATGGACGAGAATTCTAAGCTACCGTATTATAATTATGTATAATGTACATTTTAGCAAATGGGCGATTGAAAAGAAAACCGAAATCCAACGCGAACGAAGAAATTAATAATTTGACTTGGTGGGTGGGGGGGGGGAGTGGTTTGTAAAATAAACCACTTTGTTGGTTGAATAAATCAGCGAGCGTAATACAGTCAAAAAGCGTTTCATAAAAGCCGGGTTTAATTCAGTTTTGGACCAGCCAACAGATGACCCTCTGCTTGATATCGATTTTAAATTGTTATGTTCTACGACAAATGAAAGTAGATAAAGATGACCAAGAATATGTTAACATCGATAAGCGTTCATGTACTCATTGTGTATGCCTTAAAGAGACGGGCGGAGTAAAAAATGGTCACCAAAAAGATGTAATTGCAAACGACGAACTAAATATATATATATATACATTAACGATAGATATAACACGAGAAAAACGTGTGCGCCCTAACACTAGTATTAATTCTAAGACACAACCAATAACAACAATGTGTATCTCAAGTGTTGGCATTAAACCGCAGGCGACTGTAACCTTCCACGGGGTTCGCCTCAACCAAGCCTCGGAACACCACGGGACCAAAACTGCTGAAGGTCGCGCCCAAAACGCACAGCGGCCGCGATGATGAGGACGCTTCGTTCCGCACTGCCCCGGCGACGTTGACCAAGGCTTTTATCTATGCGGTGGGAACGTTATCGCACGGGCATGAGTGGGAGACGACACGGGCCGTCGAACGTTCTAGAATGAACTTAAGTCACCCGGACATCGTGCGTGCTCCAACACTAATGATAACGATAAATATTTTAAATTGTAATTCAAAAAAGACGACGCTGCACAATCCAGTCCCGATGACACGAACGATAACGTACCGTCGACGGGCAATGATGTTAGAACGTATAAAAATGCCCTTCGTGAAAGCGAAACGATTAGAAATGTTTGCGTTGGATCAAAATAATGAAAATGAACTTATGGTATCGGTTATCAATGTGAAAAATGTAATATGATAGAAAGAAGGCAAGTCACGTAACAAAACAAAAAACATTGGGAGAATTTTTGTATGTAATAATGTATAATAAAAAGTTAGTGAAATGCAATAAAATAAATATGTAATATGTAAGTATAAAATACATGTATAATAAATGATCTATCGGTAAATTTTTTTTTACAACCTGTCTGAAATGGAAAAAATGTCCGGTCCGGACCGTTTTCATATTACACAGGTTTTACTATATTATATAAACACATACTTTTGTTAGTATGTGTATATATAATATAATATAATATAATATAATATAATATATAATTAATTAATTAATTAAATATATAATATAGTTCAACAGTATTGGTCAAACTTATCGATATCATAATAAACTACTAACGTCGCCCAGAATTGTTTTTCGAATACAACGATTTACTGCTGTCGAATTCGGAATAATAATAAAATCCTAAAAATCTCTGTCCAAGTGTCCCGACCGTTCGAACTAACACACACACGTCGAGCTAATAACCATTTACTTCTCGCGCGACGACGACGCACACCAGCGTACATTCCGAAAATTGCTAATCCAATACACATTAGAAATAGTGCGGCGTTACCTAAATTGATTACTATAACGCGTGTCCGTATAATTGAATACGTGATAATCTAAGGACGGGGAGGGAGGGAGGCATAAGTGTAACGGCCCATCCAACTCAAGTCCCAAAAATATATTTGATATTTAAACGTGGTTTTTGATGTGTATGTACGCACATTAGCTTTTCGGCTAGAACTTCAAACTTGATTAATTTCTAAACACTATAAAATTCTATATAATAAATAGCCAAAACGTAACAAATTATTTCAAAATAAAACGCGTCATACACTCGAGTGTACCCGCCGCCAACGGTCAATTTAACAATTTATTTATTTATCGTATGGTTCAAACACTTTCAACATTAAGTAATTATTTATATGACAACAATAAAAAATATAAACTGATAAAACATAACACTAAAAAAAAAAAAAAAATTATTAGAATTAGTTAAATAGATAAAATGTGTATAAATTCAATTTAACAATAAATATTGTATTATTGTAATTTTTTATATATCATCAGCGGTTATAAAAAAAACATACATATTTTTGCTACTGTGTTACAAAATGCTATTTTGACAATCTCACCTCGACGTTTCTATACAAAATTATACGCGAAACAAATGTATTTAAATTACATACTAACGCTCGTTCAAGTTTTGGGACTTATTTATGACAACATACAGGGATTTGGCCAGCGGGACACCAGGAAATTGTCCGGTGAGCTGCGATTTGTGGCCTAGATAAGTGGAAGTGACTGTTGCATTTAGAAAGGGTAAATGTAAAAACGAAATGTATCTACAAATTACAACCCTACATTTACATTTTATATATTTTTTTTTGAATGGGCCTTCATAATATTTTCCCGTGCCAAATTTATATTCTAATCCAACAATATGTATATATAACGTATTGCTAAAAGAAAAATTATGAATTTTAATCGAAACCAATGATTGACTACCAAATGTATTTACCAAACGAATTACTACGCACGAATTGTATCGCCCCGCTGGCCATTTCAATTTAAATTTAAAATGCATCCAAAAAAAAAAACCTATTGACTTTGTTCTATTCTACACGTTTGGTAACAGGTATATGGCAAAACTATTTTCTAATATGATTATGTCTTTTTCCAGGTCGTCCATTTCTTTTTCCAGTGTCGATTTCTTTTGCCATGTCAAGCCTGGCCGTTTGATTTTCAGACCCTGTGCAAAAAACAACAACATACAATTATGCGCAATTATAGAATCGAATTTAAACTTAAAACGGTCTGGTTTACGTTTAACAGCACTTTTCTTTCGTTTGTAGGAAAGATTCGCAGCGACTGCTTCACCACCCGTGTTTTCTTATCTTCCAGTTTCACGACATTTTTATCTTTGGCCGTTTTTAACAAGTATGCAGGCGTCTTGGACACATTCTTGGGTCCGGTTTCTTTCGGTACTATCGCGTGTCCGTTTTTCGTGTCCTGGACCTGTTGTTTGGGCGATGTCGACACTTTCGTCTTCACGCTCATAATGTTAGCCTGGATAATGTTCCTAAAGGGTTTTTTAACGCGATTTTTCGCACACGTCAATTTGGGAAGTGGTTGTTTTTCGGCCTCCGTATTCCTTTTAACGTCATCTGAAAGTCACGCACGAACGTCACGGTGTAAATCAAACAAATTAACGACATATTTTCAGATATCGGCGGTGACGTGTTTAATTAAAGAGTTTTTTTTTTTTGTTTAATATCAATTTAGATTTTACATTGTGAATAACTCGTTAATGTAATTTAAAATAAATATCCTACTTTGAGTTCAGATTTGTATACACGTTCAAATTAGACGCTTAAAGCATATTTCACTTGTCTCTCAGTGTACACATGAATCCAGAGTTAAGACTTTACTAATATTAATATACGGATTTCAAGAAGTCGTTGTATTATAACACGCACGAAGTCCGAATAAAATGCCGTACTTCATCGACCACGACGAGACTCTAAAAAACACCGTAGACGTATCGTTTCCCGTCAAAACCCGACTCGGATATTGTCATTCGGGCGTACGACATTATCGTGCCGGAACCGTACAGACCGCGTGTTCTCAATTAGAAGAAACGGATAAACATGACGCGAACGACTTACCCATTGCAGGTTTTTTGTACGCCGGTTTCGAGCGTGCCCGCAAAAACTGTGACGGATCATTACGCACATTTTCGTTGCCAACATCCCGGTGTCCTTTCCGTGCTTGGTACTCCTTTCTCACGGAATCGGCGAAGATCGACCGGTACAGAGGCGGTTTGGCCACGGGCGACGCCGGTTTTTGGATCACAGGCGGCGCCGGTTCTTGGATCGAGCGTCTGTTAATTCCTTGGCGATTGTACATGGTTCCGGACGTTGCGCGTAAATATGAACACAACACGTATACGCGACAATGAAACGGTCGCGGACCACCGAGATCGACTGTAAATTACGTCGTAAATTATGAAACCGATATCAATTACGATACGATGTTAGTTGCACAACCGTTTTATTTATTAATAACTGGGAAAAACTCCATGACTACGATGATATTTTCAAACGCGAAACGACGCTTCTCGAACTCGTCGGCTACTAAAATGTTTGTTCATACTGGTGGTGCTCGATAGGTGTCGCTGTTGTAACAATATTTTTCTAAAAATAACGACGTCCGCGTGTCAATGTTAATCGAGCGGCGTCCGGCAAATGAGAGGGAGCCGTTCCCTACGCATCCGCCAATACAACCGACGGTCGTTTTCCGCGATCAGGTTAGGTAGGACAGATTGTGGCAAAACCCATCTTATTATAAGTGCGTCCGTTCTATTTATTTCCCAGCGTGTATCAAACACCGATAATCCGATACATTTTTCATCAAGTCATACTAAAATTAATAATCGTTATCGGAAATAATACGTATACAATTTTAGATTCCGAGCAACCGGGTTTTTTTTTCTGTGTACAAATTTTCAATTTGAAAGAGCGCTCCGCCGATCCATTATTATACTCATGCCAGTTTTCCAGTGGAAAATTTTCCTGGGAAGGTACTTTAAGGAGGTCATTTGTCGATTTTCTCACTAGTTTTTTATACGTGGTTCAAGAAACTACACGACAGTTGTGTTGAAAACAAACAAAAACGCGATTTTGTCAACATTTATTATTGTATCACTCAAGTATTCGAAATGTAATGGTCCTAGAACCTTGAAATTTACACCGAAACTCTACCAGTGGCGGCGTATTCACAACAAGTTTCACCACTACGACATGTTATTAAATTTACAACATACTGTACCACACTGGGAAATGCTATCGTTTAAAAGTATCTTTTTTTCTTCAATAAAAATCATTATTTATGTAAGTTCTAAATAATAATAGTTTGAAATTTTGAATGTTGTACGATCTGTTGTCACGGTTTGTCGGCATCAAAATTGTTTCAAAAAGACAGTTAAAAGTGATGTACGGCACGAAGGATTATGTACAATTCACCCCCGATCCGGTGGTAAAAACAATATTTGATACCATACTATGACGATTTCATGAGATTTATTTGTTTTGTTGTTTGGTTCAGTGTTCTCGCGGCCAATATCAAAACTCAATAAAAAATACGGTAGATAAACATTTAATCGTAATAATTTAGTTTGTAATAAATTCATATTATACACAACAAACAAGTTTAAGACGCATGTTGTGTACGTTATTTTCTATGATTTATATAAATACACATGCATATATATATATATAACTTATAAGTATTGTGCCCCCCCACACGGTTAATATTTCCGCGGGCGACCTTGTATGATGTATGCCTCCTCGACCTGTCGTTCGTGCGGCGGACAAAGTTTTCCCGAAGACGGAATACATTACTAACCAAACATATTTTGAAAACTAGACGTCACACAAAAACACGAAATCCTATAGCTTGAAAACATCGATTTCGTACATCTTGTTAGTAAAATGAATATTGAATTTCTATAGATACGCGTAAAATCGTAAGACGAAAGAGATTTTTTTGTTTGAAATTCTTCTGTTACGTTCATCGGAAACTCGGTATCCTTTGCAGAGGACATTCAATAGTTTACACGCGCGTTTAATCGGAAAAAATATGACGTCTCTGTGCATTGAGTAGTTTTTATTACCGTTTTCAATATATATTTGAACGAGATATTTCTAAATAACGATTTCCATAAAAACGGCGGACTTTACACAAAAAAAAAAAACAAACAAAAACAAGTCTTAAAACCTGGCCAACCACAGTATATTGACCGACTTCTGCAAACTATGCGTTGTATAAGTTACGAACATTCGAGTAAAAAACACATCGAAATGTAACTAGAAAACCAAAAATAATTTTGTTAAATGGTTTTCCTTTTTTTTTTTTAGTCAATGTTTAAACCTAGTGCTAACTATACAGTCATATTTTGTACGCCGATTTGAGCGATACAAAACGAACGGCGAACATTTCCCCGTTAATATATATATATATATATATATATTGTATGACGTTCCAATAAAAAAACAAATTTGAAGACCGCCAATATACAGAGTGTATCTGAAACGAGTTTCACTCGTCATACTCTGTATGGTGAAAAAATGGGAAAATTTTTGTGTCACGCCATTTTTGGGTAGAATTTTGCAACGAATCTCGTTGTATGGATTATTTTTAGTTTTACAACCTAAAAACATTATTTTTCAAATTTACTACACGTCTTATTCAAGTAATTATGACAAAAAATTTCTTTTGTTTATCATGGAAATTAATTGATAACCTAAAAGAGTTTCCACATTTGGTGGTCGCCCCACAAATTACAACCAACTAGCGAGTGAAACTCATTTCATTCTCTCATTCGTTCTCATTGGGAGAACTCGTGCAATGTATTGTCTGTCGCCTGTACAATACATAATTTTGTTGTAAAATGTAACTTTCGAGCATAACACTTGGACGGACGTGCTTGAAGCGCAATATTAATTGGATATCGTTACTTTTAATATTTGTTCACAAGATCACATTTCATGTTTGTCACACGACCACACACATATACGCACATTGGGTTTGTGTAGCTAATATTACGGTTATAGCGCTATCACATTTGTTGATATCGTGTATTTGACAACTTGTTGAAATGGAAGTGCATGCCGACAAACACTAATAACAATTGGAATCATACGATAAATAAGCAAATGTTGATTTAAAAAGGTATAATTAGATTTTTCTCCTATGAGTTTCAATTACACAAAGACATTTTATTACAGTAACACATGAAATTGATGATATTTCGCCATAAATTCCGCGAATTTCTCGCCGCGACCGTTTCGTCGCCGCCGGACCGTTTCGCCGCCGACCGTCTCGCCGCGTTATCCGTTTCGTCCGCCAGACCGTTTCCGCCGCCGGGACCGTTTTCGCCGCCGACCGTTTCGTCGGACCATTCGCCGCGACCGTTTCGCCGCCAACCGTTTCGCCGCCGGACCGTTTCGCCGCCGGACCGATTCGCCGCCGACCGTCCTCGCCGCCGGACCATTCGCCGCGAACCGTTTCGCCGCCGGACCGTTTCGCCCGCCAGGAACCGTTTTCGCCGCCCGACCATTCGCCGCGACCGTTTCCCGCCGGACCGTTTCCCGCCCGCCAGACCGTTCGCCGCCCGACCATATTCGCCGCGACTGTTTCGCGCCGCCGGAACATTCGCCGCCGACCGTTTCGCCGCCGGACCATTCGCCGCCGACCGTTTCGCGCCGCCGACCATTCGCCGCGACCGTTTTCGCCGCCACGTCGAATATTTTCATGACTAAACTATTAACTACTAAGCATATTTTACGTACAATAAATTCCTGCCTTTTCATTTTTTTATTTTACTATAATTTTTAGCGCTGTTTGATGGTAGGTACACTGTTCTAACGAGATTAATTTTGATCCAATATCTTTTTAGGGGTATACCAGGCAAATTACGCCAAAAGTCCCTTCTAAGGAGTTTTTTGAATTCCCATATTACCAAACCGAATGGATTCAAACTCTGTAGGTTTTCTCGGGTGGATATTTAACAAATAAATCGCTATTATATATATTATAAATCGCTTTCATAACATTTCATTGAATCGGCTACTGCCGTCCAAATGACTAAAATAATATTTCCATCAATATTTACCTATTTATAGGTTTTAGATTTTGTGGCTGTCAATAATAATATTACAAAGAAAATGATATATTTTACGATTCAGATAAAAAAATTTCTATCAATTTTCATTTTTAATTAATTATTATTTACAAGTAGCTGTTTTTTTAAAGGGAGTCGCAGTTTCAAAGTCTTGCCTGACGAGTCGTCAATGTACAAAAGACAGAACTTAAAAATCCCTTTCTGGAAATTTTTGGGACAAGTTTTGCTGGGCGTACTTCATAAGGACACTATATCAAAATGTTTCCCTTTGGTATGGTGTTCTTATCACCAACAGTACCGAGTTATAGCAAAACCAAAAAAACGAAGTGAGGGTATATTTTTAGTATGATACACACAGATATATCCTGCACTCAGTAGTCGTATCCCGATTGCTCTACGACCTAAAACTAAATGTGTAATGAAGATTCCCAAAAACTAAACCCCCCTATGCTTCTCCTATAGTGTTAAGTCTGTTTAGAATATTCAGCGATTTATTTGTTAAATATCCACCCGAGAAAACCTACAGAGTTTGAATCCATTCGGTTGGTAATATGGGCATTCAAAATAACTCCTTAGAAGGGACTTTTGGCGTAATTTGCCTGGTATACCCCTTAAAAGATACTAGATTAAAATTAATCTCGTTAGAACAGTTGTACCTACCATCAACAGCGCTAAAATTATAGTAAAATAAAAAAAAAATGAAAGGCAGAATTTATTGTACGTAAATATGCTTAGTAGTTAATAGTTTGGTCATGAAAATATTCGACGTGGCGGCGAAACGGTCGCGGCGAATGGTCCGGCGGCGAAACGGTCGCGGCGAATGGTCCGGCGGCGAAACGGTCGCGGCGAATGGTCCGGCGGCGAAACGGTCGCGGCGAATGGTCGGGCGGCGAAACGGTCTGGCGGCGAAACGGTCGCGGCGAATGGTCCGGCGGCGAAACGGTCGGCGGCGAAACGGTCCGGCGGCGAAACGGTCTGGCGGCGAAACGGTCGCGGCGAGACGGTCGGCGGCGAAACGGTCCGGCGGCGAAATGGTCCGGCGGCGAAACGGTCGCGGCGAGACGGTCGGCGGCGAAACGGTCTGGCGGCGAAACGGTCCGGCGGCGAAACGGTCGCGGCGAGACGGTCGCGGCGAAACGGTCGCGGCGAAACGGTCGCGGCGATACGGGCGGGTTCGATTTTAAACGCTTATAAAATATATTTGTACAAGTCAAATTCATTGAGTTTTAGAATGTATTTAGGAAAATACATCTTGGATCTTGTATTATATTAAGTATCAAAATTGCTCACATTATGAATTTTAATAGACAAACAAACAATTGTTGTGACAACAAATAAAAATAAAATACAACTACATACAATTTGTTGCTAGAAAATAGTGCTACACGTACAACATATCACATATCAGAGCATTTGGGGTCTAGGACACTTTGCCGCGACCGTTTCGCCGCGACCGTTTCGCCGCCGGACCATTCGCCGCGACCGTTTCGCCGCCGGACCGTTCGCCGCGACCGTTTCGCCACCACGTTGAATATTTTCATGACCAAACTAGAGGTTAGGAAGATACTGGATCAAAATTAATCTCGTTAGAACAGTGTACCTACCATCAACAGCGCTAAAATTATAGTAAAATAAAAAAATGAAAGGCAGAATTTATTGTACGTAAATATGCTTAGTATTTAATAGTTTGGTCATGAAAATATTCGACGTGGCGGCGAAACGGTCGGCGGCGAATGGTCCGGCGGCGAAACGGTCTGGCGGCGAAACGGTCTGGTGGCGAAACGGTCTGGCGGCGAAACGGTCCGGCGGCGAAACGGTCGGCGGCGATACGGGCGGGTTCGTTCTAGAGCGGGGCTTCCGAAACTTTTTGGCTTGCGGACCCCCCTCACTCAAGTACATAGATTTAGACACATGACACTAAATTTGTAGTTTGTGGTAAATAGGAGCTCAGTAAATCAGCCAGGCGATGCTTCCATTATTGGTTGGCGGAGGAGAATATCACACGATGAAAACAAACATTAGACTTACAAACTCAACTCTATTTACAACACAAAAATTATTATTCGAGTTTTTAAATTTACTTATTCACTCTGCGTTTATTTTTGCAATAATGTATTAATTTCTTTGGAAGTTTGCCGCGGACCCCACAGTTTGGGGAGCCCTGTTCTAGAGAAAAACGGACGCGGTTTGACGAATTACAAACGTATAACATCAGTGTGTGGTTTATTAAAATATCATTGTGTGTGTGGCACTTTTGTAACGGAACGCTATAGGCCAGCGTTTTTTAAACTTTTTTGTCCGTGGAATCCGTTTTTTTTTTGTCGTGGAACCCCTACTTTCTTTTAGCTTTTTAGCTACATTTAATTATTAAAATTTTAATTATTCGCAATGAAAATTATAATTATTTCATATTATCGCACTCGAACACAACGCACAGTATCGCAAGACACGGTTGACCGTCGTATTGAAACTAAACCGTTATAGTGCTAGTACCTTATTATCGTTATCGACGGTCCGTTTCTCAGAAGTTCACGCTATCGCTAGACGTTCATAACCAATTAGTATTTTTATCAACGACGTTAAACATTATTACCGGTATACTGTATAAGCACTAACCATACGCAACAGATTATAGAAGTATACCATATACATTTATTATTTAATATACAAACATTTTTTTTCATTTTTTTTTCAACATTTTGAAAAAAATTACTTAAGCTTCGCGGAACCCCGAAGTGTACCCCGGAACACAGTTTAAGAAACGCTGCTATAGGCCGTACGATTTGGCCAAAACGTCCCAAAGAGTGGTGTGGTAAGTTTGGTGGACAGGCTTTAAGGCTCTGTCAAACAGAACGCGTTATTCACGAGCGTGAAAGCGGTGTTAAACGTCGCGTTATAGAACGCAACGTTGTACAAAATTACAAAATCACGTGCGACACAGCGTTATTTTCGACGTTCAGAAAGTAAGGAGTACATATTATGTTATATTAGCTAACGTTAGATTAATGTTATTTAGCAATTAATTACATTAAAAATGTAATTTGTTTTTAATTAGTTATTTTTTATTGCATACCCGAGACGGATTGCGAGTCTTTCACTTGCGGATATTGGTTTCCTCCAGTTTGTAGTAATTTTTTCAATCTTTCGTAAAATCAGTCCGTACAATTCTTCAAAACAATCCCGGGACGTCCGGGAGTACAGATTACAAACGGTCTTCGCGTAACTCCAGTTCACGACATAAACGGTGGTATTCGCCATAATTGTCCCTTTTTTTTTTTTTCTTTCTTTTATTTCATGAACCCAAATTCGCTTCCTCTTTTGGTTGGCCTTCAGCCATCGCGTACAAAAGTAAAAGTTCTCCTTCGTCCGAACCACCGAACACGTTTCTCACGTAAACTACACCGTCTATACCGCGCTAACGCGTACTGACAATAACCGCTATAACACCGACTACTGTTAACCTGTCCCGACCCATCACGACGCGACGCTTTGGTATACGCGTGACGTGTGTAACGGTAACGGTAGCGTTAATAACGCGTTCCGGGCCGACAGAGCGTTTTACACGTGCCGCCCAACAACAAATCGTTCCAAAACAGTTACACGGATTCCGTACCGCGAATAAATAACAACACCGAAATCGTCGGCCGCGTGTAACCGTCTAACGTGTATATTGTGGTCTGTAACATAGGTAACGACCGGGGTCGACGGCGCGCACGGTCGGTGACGGTGCACTTCACGCGGACCGGTCACGTCCGGCCAGTATTATCCCGCCGGTCCGTCGTCGGCTCGTTGACGGCCGCCGATCAGCAACATTATCCGCGCGAAAACCGCAGCGCGTTCCGCTTCCGTCGCGCGCAACAGCCGCGTAGCTGGTCGACCGGTCTCCTCCGCGTGCCCGGCGACACGGCGCGGCTCCCCGTTGTTTCCGTCCGTCGCGGAAACAACCGCAAAACAGCAACCGCCACCGGCGTGACATTTTCCGGATGTCCGATGTGCTCGAATCGGCGTGACAATCGTTTCTACGACCGCTCGAACCGCCGAACGCGAACTGCGTACGGAGGACCGCCCCCATAGGTAACACAGAAGTTGTGTGCTGTACGCGATTTTGTATTGTCCTTGGTACTGCCGGGCTAATCGGTCGGTCCGAACCATAGACCTTGAACGGGAATATGGTCAGTTCTCCATACTTTTGATAAGAGAAAAATTTGATAACCGATCTTTGCGGATGTAGAAACACCAACATAGATAATTAAAATCCCACGTTCCAAGTGTTCATTAATAAATTGACTAACCTTTAATTAGTCGAAAATAACAATAAATGTTTAACTTTTTCTACAATTAGAACTATAAAATAATGATTATTATAAATGGTAATATTACATAGACAATACAATATTACAATATTAACCAAATAGAAATTCACTTTAAACAAAATTTTAAATCATAAAAAATTTAAAAACTTATATTACATGAACATATGAAATATTATAGATATAATAAAACATTTTATTACTGTATCACTGTAATGACCGTTAAAAACCGTTACACATCAAATACTCAAATACATTAATAACATACATTATTTCACATATTTAATGCAGAGTTGTACATTTATCAGCACTAAATTTATATTTGTATAATTTTATAATTTTGTGTGGTGGTATGTAACCTCAAAAAAAAAATTGAAATTATTTCTCTTATCAAAAGTATGGAGACTGAACCACAGATTAGATGAATACAGATGGATCACTCGGCCCGAGAACAAAAGAATTGCAAATACGCTTTTCTGATTGGTTCCCCCTCAAATCAATGTAGGCGCATATGATAACATAAATTATAGTGATGATATTATACAATATTATTGTACAACTTCTTTATTATTTTAAATATAATAATAATGATTATCATATGCCAGTAAAAATTTAATGCAGATTAAGTACATATTTGTTTCCAACTAATATGTGAATGAAATTCAATTGAATTATAATTCAAAACGGAAAATGGCTTTATTTAAAAAAAATGCCATGTTCGATTAACTAATTTACACCAAGTATAGACTTATTTGTCTACATGAATTCCTAACAAATGAGCTTGACCACAAATTCAATAGAAAGAAATATTACTAACTATTGTTCTAATCCAGCTTTTAATATTTAAGGGTAAAATTTAAGTAAGAAAACAGCAATAATTTTCTTAATATGTATCGTTATTTTTTTTTTTTTAAAGTGGTAGACTTTTTTGATAGCTATATATATTCTTATATTAATTTGTTTAATTAATTTTTGTATTTTTTACATACATTTTTCTTTATTTATATATATATATTTTAATAATGAAATTTAAGTAATACCTAATTTATTTAATAGTTTGAAAATTCTTTCAATTTTTCTACAGATTTTTACTTAACTGATAAATGTTTCCAATACTATTTATGTGTCTTCATTTGACAAATATTTTTTAAATGTTTGTTTTTCAACTAATGTAAGGATGAAATAATTACACGGATTAGATGAATATTATACGTTTTATTATAGTAAATTATAATCTAGTGATCTGAACACGGTTGCTGGTTGGCTGCAAATTTCTTTCGTTGTTCGTGTACATTTTTGGCGCACATAGTAAATCAAATAATGAGTTTGAAAATCTGTAATTAGGAATAATCTTTTAATAACACATACAGTTTATTCGACCATATAGTACCAACATTTAACTTACAATCATATAAAACATACCAAACACAAATAGTTTGTTTCTTTAACAGTTTACTTCATTCATTTAGTTCATCTCAATATGATTGTTCTGAAATTATAAATAATTTAAAACATGAAAAAATATATTTTTAGTAGTCCTGAAAAGGACTGTTTTAAAAGCCCTGAAAAGAACTGTTTTAAAAGAAGCCCTGAAAAGAACTGTTTAAAAAGAACTGTTTAAAAGAATAGCTAAAAGTTAGGCCTATAATTATAAAATTCTTCATAAGGAATTGTTAAATTACCAAAAGTTGATTTCTCATGATTTACATAAGCTTTAAAATAACATAATAAAAAGGAATGATCTAATTTTTTTTGAATTTCTATACCTATAACACTGTTTATTTTTATTTTTAAATTAAGGTGATTTCTGACAATTATAAATAAACCAGGAGATAAGTACTTTTCGCTTAACTCTACATAATTTTCTATAGTGTCGTTATTGGCTAATCTTTTACTTAAATTTAAAACAGATTTTTTTAAATGATTAATTTCCTTCACATTATACTGATTTATTACCGACATTTTTTTCTTTCGTGGGGTGTTTGCCGACAAGTACCCTGGCGTTTGATTACTTGAATCACTTGAATTAACGGGTGATGTAGTTAGATTAGGTGATAGGTTAGTGTTGATGTTTTCAACACTCACTACATCGAATGAAGAACTGCTGCCTACACTAGCACAACTGATGTAAGAAGTTGACACATTAGTTACAAGATCCTCTTCCACATCAACTACAAATTAAACATTTTTTTTTTTTCATTTTTATATATATATATATATATGTAAGAAATGATTTTAATTATATTACTTGCATGTCATATCTAATATAACTTTTTTACTTACAATTGAACAATGTAGGGATTGCATTGAATACAAGCCTACATTTTGTTGTGGAGTTCAAAAACATTTTATCTTCAAAATGCTTTTCACAGATCCTGTAACTAATGTTTGATTTTGAAATACTGTTTGCCAAGTGTTCTGTGTGGCAGTTCTTCATCCAAATCTCACGTCGCTCAATTTCTTTTGGGTATCCAAAGAAACTTAAATTCTGAATACTGCTAGAACTGGTACAACACTTAACGGAGCACCGTTTATTTTTGTTAAAGGCTTTGTTTTACAAGAAAATAAAAAAATTTATTTTATTACTTGAATAATCAAGAGGATCAAACAAAAGAGCAGTTCAAGCGTACTCGAAATCACAATTCACAATTCATTTTATGTAAACAAAAAACACCAACCGGTTATTTTACAGTAGCAATGTGTAAATTTTAGGTAAATATATTATACTATTGTGCGGTAACACTGATTTGAGGGGGAACCAATCACAAAATATTTTTTGTTTACATCGCGAGTGATCCATCTGTATTCATCTAATCTGTGACTGAACTAGTAAGTACTGACCCTATCCCATTTCGGCGCTGTTAGCGCGTGATACGAGAATGGAACGATTTGGTTTTAGACCTATTGCACCTAAAAGAACCGAGTAGGTGGAATCGTTCCGATTCGTTCCCCCTCCGTACTCGTTCCAAAGGACCCGTCACTAGTCTGTGGCCGAAACGCGTGAACATCGTTTCCATAGCGCGTATCACATCACGTTCGTTTTCGTTTGATTATTAATATTATTAATATTTTAACGATGTACGTTTCCCAAGACACGCGTAAACTTTTGATTTTCAAATGGTAAACTCTGTTTTTACGTACACGTAATATCGTACTGATCACCGACCACTGCTACAACAGCTAACGTGTTTTCCACATTTAAAAATAGATTTATACAATTGTGTTATTACAATATTTTATATTTCAGACTGTAGGGCTTTGGCCATGAACCTAATTGCTCATACAAATTTTCGCGGATGCCTAACAAGGAGTGGGTGATGGTAAATATAAGTATTATATACTATATAAGTACTTATAGTACTTATATAGTTCGGCAAATGTAGAATTGTAGAATTTTTCAGTCGGACGGTTTGGATATACAAGTTTACGAATATTATCCAATATTCAGTTTTTCAGTGTTACCAGTATATTGTCAGCAGTGTTTATAGGTTAGGTTAGGTTAGGTAATAAGTAATTATTAAACAAATTTTATTTTGTTAATTTAATTTTAAAATCATTTTTACAAAATTAAATCTCGTTTTTTTGTTCTAATTCGACAATTAATTCAAAATAATTTGTTCTTATACGGACAACTTGAACTGCATACTATACAAGTCACATATTAAATAAACATATATATGTATATATATTGTTTTTCTTTTGTTAATTGAATGTATTCAACTTCACGTTAAATATTGCATTTAGAAAACAACAATTATCAATTATTTTGAGTTTGAATGAATAACATTTGAAGTTATATAAATATTGTAATTGTCAGTGGCGTCATTTCAGTTCTTGAGAGGGGGTGGCAAAAGTTTTGACCGGCCCACATAATGTACATTTTCTAACCCTGCACAACTTGGTTTATCCTTTGCACAAGTCCAAAATTGTGGAAAATCATGTGCAGTTCAGCCACCGTTGATCGCGTGAACTACTACCATGCTCCGTCTATTAGTATAAGATGTATGACCGGTTCACAAAAAACAGATAATAAAGTTTAAGCAGCCTTCTTTAGTCCTACTCTCCATCACTGCCCCAAAATAGCAGTAACTTGTTCCACAATGTTATGTGTAACTTGTTCCAAATGTTATCAGTGTAGAACTCATTACTTTATTTATTCTGTTAATCTATGATACCGTAATCAAGGCGGATTTATAAAGAAAAAAGTTCACTTTGTTCATAATAATTAATATAACAATAACGAGCCCGATGTCGGGCACCGGCCCATATCCATCCAGACACCGGCCCATATGCACCCAGACACCGGCCCACTGTTAACAAAGGGGGGGGGGCAAATACCCACCCTGCCGCCCCCCAAATGACGCCCCTGCCTAACGTCACTAATCCATAACATTGTATTGTATATACTAATGAACATTATAAAAAATAATAAATATTCATAGGTGTTTTAAATACTATTTGTATATAATGATTTATATATTAATGATTTATACAATAATGTTTTATACACTATAAATGTACGTTTATGTGAATTATTATTTCCGCTGCTTTTTTCCCTGAGATTTCGATTTTACAACATTGCGTTTTTTATTTTTTGATAAATCGCCATTATCACTGGCCTTTCTTTTTATTGCAGGAGTTCTTACTAGAAAATTTCAACGATTTATCAAGTAATATATATTAATAACAAGTACCATTACATAAATATTTGTCATTATGAAAATAATAATAACAGTTAATACATTTTCTCAGTAAATTATTGTTCAACGATATGGAAAAGTTTTGTAAAGATGCAACATATTTAAACATTATTCAGAATGTTAGTACGCGATCGTTTTCATAATTTAAATCATTTGCCTTACATAATTATATATTTTAATATTGTTAAATTATCTAGAATATTTTTTTTTTACAAATTAATTATATTTTCTGGAACATAAAATCTTAAAATATTAATTTCGTATCACAATACGCAGGCTACTTACTATATGCCCATGGAACTTCTACTCTAGTGTTGACCAACTTTATTACTTTACATGGCTTATTCGATTCTTTATTTCGATGGCTTAGTATATTATTCGAGTCCTGAAACATAAAAAGCAAATTTCTATAACTTTAAAAAAAATAAAAGTTAAAGCTGTTTTGTTTTATATTTCCGCATATTATTATAATATTTACTTAAGCATAGAAATAAATAATCGTTATTTCTTTAAAAGTACGATCTCAAAACGGAAATTTCGACAGAGATTTTATGATCTTACTTGAAAATAATTGAAACTCGAATATACGAGGAGTGAAGATTAAATTCTCATGTATATTTATGTTATGTGCTTATAAGAGTTTTTCTTGGGGAAAAAATATAAAACATATTGGACAAAAATCGACATTTATATACGAAAATAGTACGAAGACTTCTTTACCACTGAGTACAAGATTATAAAAAAATTTCAATTGTAAATAATTTTAAAATATCTAAATTACAACGAAAAAATAACTACAAATAATCTACAACAAATAAATTTAAAACTAATTTTAATTCATTCTTGTATTTTTACCAATTTGAAAAAAATATTATTATTGAAAATAACTTATACATGCTTTATAGTAATAAATATCAATTGTATACATACTTTCTTCTTTTGTGGACGATTATCTACCACCCCACTAGCCAATACAATTGGAATTTCATGTTTTCGTAATACGGGAAGAGGAAATTTCGCTTTCTTCTTTTGTGGACGGGTTTTTACCTCTCCGCTAGCCAATATCTTTGGAATTTCATGCTTTCGTATTACGGGAAGAGGAAATTTTGCGACGCGAGCTATACGCCGTTTTCTTTTGTCCGAAGTTGATTTTTTATTAATATCTGCCTCGCTTAAACCGTCCGTGGGCAACTAACATAAACATTTTGTTTTGATAAAAAATTATACTTTTATATGTATTATATACATATAGAATGTTTGAGAGAAAGATTAATAATTACCACAAAATCGGTTTGGTCATAATGCGGGCGTTTTATCCATTGAATGCCTAAATAAAATGTGAGAAAAATACATATTAGTTAGGTGCGTTTTGTTCTAAAAAATATTCAACTATTCAACGGGAAACGTGCAATAATTAAACAGTAAAAATGACATGATTCAAAATAGTATTTTGATCTTATGAAATATTTGTGTAACTTATAATATAAATCATATTACGATTTCAATTTTATACGTACTTATGTTTTGACGATTGGTATTTGTAGACATCTTCAGTTGAATTACGATTATGCTACGATTATGTAAATCGAAGTTGAGTAAATAAATAAATAAAATATGAATTGTTAAGTTCGAATTCTAAAAAATCGTCTATGATTATTTCAGTTTATATACTAAATAATAGTAGTAAACCAAATTATATAACTGGATGTTTAATTTACATTGTTTGGCAGTTTCTTAACGTCGGTTGAATAGTTACGAGAGTGAATAAATATTTCGGCCAATATCAAAAACATATAATATTGGTGTATATAATAACATATAATATAATAATTCTGTTTTACTTTAAAGCGTTTATAATAAAAATTAAAAATTTCGATATATGTATATACAAATTTATAATTATAGTATTCAAACATAGTTTGAGATTTCGTGCTTTTGCTTGGGAATTGGTGAGTACTTAGCTTAGATTATTTGAATTTAAATTAGCTACCAGTGTTATGAACGAATATTATAACAATATTATATTATATTAGTATAGTGTAGTATATACGCGATGGCCTACGTGACATTGTGAACGTCCGGCGACAAGTATGCTTTGGTCAGCGAATTCCAAAGGCGTTTGTACTGGACGGGCTCCCACGGTTATAACGTAGAGTCAGTCGTAGCAAACCAACGATGATATACAGACCCTCTTAGATTTTTATTTTGTAATTGTATTTTAATATGTAATAAACACTTAATAATATATTCAACAACCAATTTCGTTCTCCAATATTCCTTACGGTACCAGCAAGAACATATCATTGGTGGCAGCGGTAACAACAAGTTCAATAAATAATTTAAATTATTTATCGACCTGTTGAAGAACCTACGTTCGCTGGAACTGTTTCGTTACTTAAGGGATTTGGAATCGAAATCAAAACAGAAAATCAACGGAAAAACAGAAAATCAACGAAAAGCAGAAAATCTACAAAATTACAGAAAATCAACGGAAAAACAGAAAATCAACGGAAAACAGAAAATCTTCAAAAATCACAAACAATTCAAAGGAAAACAGAAAATCTACAAAACCACAGACAATCAACGGATAACAGAAAATCTACAATATCACAGACACTCACAGAGGACACAAACAAATTTTATAAGTAAAAAAAAAAAAATATTTATATATTTATAAATTTCAGGTCAAATAATTTTTCGACTCGTATTATAATTATTTTCGTCACCGCCGCGAGCCGCCCAAAAAAAAAAAAAAAAAAAACATCGTGACAACGCCGTCGTCGTGTTTCGTCATCACCAAGTGCCGCCTGAAATCTGATCGCCGTTACACAAAGGATTAATCAAGGTCGCTGTGCCGCCGCCGTCGCCGCCGTCGTCGTCGTCGACGTCATCGTAGTGCCGCCGTCGAAAACAAAACGTCATCACCGTATCCAAATTATATCAACATCGTTATCGAACCGTCAACCGAACATGTGTAACATATATAACCTACTACTGTAAGTCTTATTCATTATATATAAAAAAAAAAATAATATTTTTTTTTTAAAAACGGAAGGGAAGGAAAGTAACAGATAATAATAATTTTTTAGGAATTTAATTTTTGTAAATTTTTATTTTTGTTTTTGTTATTATTTTTGTTATTTTTATAAGTAGTACTTCATTAAGTTAAGCAAGTAAATGAATTATTTTTTTTTACGATGCTTGTAATTGCTTATGCTGTACGGAATAACAGGAATAATAATATTTAGAAACAAAAACAATAGTCCTATGTACGTATGTCAGACGGTAAAACAAATAATAATAGTGGAATAGAGTTAATCGATTTTTCTAGTTCTAGTAGTGAAGTATCTAGTGGAGAATTTTATAACCCTTCGGTGGAATTCGATTCGGATGATAGTAGGAAAAATTATATAGATCAGTCAGAAGAAACGTTAGATCGAATAAAGATAACTTTAGAAAACGTAAATAGAACCATAACTGAAACTACGCGTCTACTTCGTTCAAACAAAAATCGCACAACAGATATTAAAAACAAAATGTCGAAATCGTATATGTCAATCGAACAAGCACTTAAACTAATTCCAATATTCGATGGAGAAAACTCTGATTCAAATCATGCATTTCAGAACTCATGCGAATTCGCTCTACAGAACATCGACCCAGAGTTAACTGCAGTGTTAGTTAGAGGTATTACAACTAGGCTAATAGGCAAAGCTTATCGTGCTATCCGTTACAAGGAAGTAAACAATTTCTCAGATCTTCGAACAGCTTTAAATTCATTAGTAGATAAAAAACACACTTTGGCACACCTTCATTCTAAGTTAGCTATGTTTAAGTTAGCAAAAGGAGAATCCATACAACAATATGCTGATAGAGCCGAGCAATTATATTACGATATTTTAGAAGCATCGAGTACTACTAGTGGACTTATCAAAATGGAAGGAATAACAACGATAACATCTCTCCAAATACTTAATGCTTTCATAGAAGGACTACCCCATGACACGAGAATAATAGTAAAAGCTAGAAAACCTGATACTTTAATGGAAGCCGTCCAGATAGCATTAGAAGAGGAAACTTCACGGACATCGAAAATAGAAATTCATAAAAATATTAATGAATATCGTGCAAATAATAAAGGACAATTAAACAGAGACTCAAAACCAAAATATAATAATAGAACATCAACAGGAGCGTGCTATCAATGTGGTCGAATGAACCATCAGGCTAGTCAATGCCGTGCGTCCGAAGCAGATCGAGCTAGGTACAGAAATTCGTGTTACAAGGAAAGACTAGACCAGAGAAATGTAAAGATAGTTACATGCAAATATTGTAAAAAGCCCAACCACACAATAGAGGAGTGTCGTAAAAGAAAATTTGTCAATGAAAAGAAAACCCAACGTGACCAATCGTTGTCGGGAAACGAGCAGACTCCGGGCCCCAGTGGCAGTCGCCCGGTAGGTCAAATAAAAACTGCCACACTTCAGTTGTCAGGACTTTCTATTTCGAAGCCCAATTAGTTCAAAATCATATTACTTTGAACATACCACAATGTTCTCAAGGAAATGCTAGTTTTTTACTGGATACTGGTAGTGATTTGAACATGATTAAATTATCGCAATTGTTGGACGAAGTACTGGTTGATGAAACACAAATTTATCAGTTAAAGGGTATCAATGAGTATTTAGTATATACAATAGGTTTAGTCACTCTCGATATTTTGTTTGGAGAACAACGAATTCCAACTCAGTTCCAGGTTGTTAGAGATGATTTTCCTGTGCCAAATGCAGGGATTATAGGCAAACCATTCCTTGTGAACAATAGTCTTACCATCGACTATCAAACGTCAAAAGTCTTCATTCTAATCCAGAAATCATTCAATTAGCTGCACGTACTGAAACTTTGGTGCCAATCATTACTAATAAACCAGAAGGAACAACACTACTGGTCCATTCTCAATCTACATCGAATGAAGCTGTACAACTTGGCAATGCGTTGAACAACGTCATACAAGGACAGGTTATAGTGGTCGCAATAAACTCAACCGAATCTCCAATTAATTTTATTATTCCAAAATTAGAAGAATTATCATTTGAAAAATTTGAAGAAGTTAATATATACTCAGTTCAAAATAAATCGGAAACTCTTAATAAAGGAAACAGAATATCTATTCTTAACAAAGTTTTGGAAACTGAACATTTAAACCAAGAGGAACGAGAATCCCTCATTCATATTTGTGAACAATATTCAGACATCTTTCATTTGGAAGGTGATAAGTTAACTTGTACTGACACCGTTTATCATGAAATCAATACGGATACGTCTATACAACCCATAAATGAACGTCCATATAGGTTACCATTTAAGCATAAGCAAGAGATCGATAAACAAATAACAAAACTAGAAGAGGACAACATCGTAACCCCTAGTAAAAGTCCATGGAATGCCCCATTGTTGGTGGTACCCAAGAAACCAGATCAAGATGGTGTAATAAAATATCGTGTTTGTGTAGACTTTCGAAAGCTGAATAATATTTCCACTGGAGATGCTTATCCTCTCCCTAACATTAATGACATCTTAGACCAGTTAGGGAAATCAAGATATTATACCACGTTAGACCTCGCACAAGGATATCACCAAATACAGATGCACCCAGAACATCGAGAGAAGACCGCTTTTTCGACTGACAAAGGACACTTTGAATTTCTTCGTGTTCCTTTCGGATTGAAAGGTGCTCCTGCGACATTTCAGCGCATGATGAACTCTGTATTGACAGGTTTAACAGGACTAAAGGCGTTTGTCTATTTAGACGATATCATAATTTATGCACACAATATTCAAGATCATGCAGAAAAGTTACAGGCAGTATTTAATCGATTACGACAATTCAATCTCAAACTTCAACCGTCTAAATGTGCTTTTATGCGGAAAGAAGTAAACTATTTAGGTCACATCATCACTGAAAAGGGAGTAAAACCAGATCCTAAAAAAACTAAATGTGTCTTGAATTTTCCAATTCCTGTAAATACAAAAGATGTTAAGTCATTCCTTGGGTTATCCGGGTATTACCGCCGATTTATACCTAACTATGGATGCATTGCAAAGCCTCTCACCACTTTATTGAAAAAAGATACAAAATTCCAATGGTCTGACCTCTGCCAGAAAGCATTTGACGAACTCAAAAATATTCTTACCAAAGAACCACTTTTACAATATCCTGATTTTAATCAACCTTTTAATCTTACATGTGATGCTAGCAATTATGCTATAGGGTGTGTATTATCTCAGGGAACAATTGGTAAGGATCCTCCAATAGCTTACGCTTCTCGAACGCTCAACCGAGCTGAGCAGAACTATAGCACCACAGAGAAAGAGCTTTGTGCAATCGTTTGGGGAGTGAAGCAGTTCCGACCATACTTACTGGGTCAAAAGTTCAACATTATCACAGATCATCGCGCTCTAAGTTGGTTATTCAACATTAAAGATCCGGGCTCCAGGTTAACGCGCTGGAGGTTAAAACTTGAAGAATATGAATATGAAATTCATTACAAACCAGGTAGCAAAAATACTAACGCTGATGCGTTGAGTCGAATTAATGATGTCAAAACGATTCAAACTCGTTCTAAGAGAATAGAACCTCTTGAATCTATAAAATCATTTGATGAATACATGGCAGATCAAATAAATAAACACTGTCCAAATACCGACGTGAAAGAAGTTACGGGAAATATTTTTGATGCTCCAGAAAATTTTAATTTAGCTCATTGTGTGTCAGCAGATCTCAAATTAAATAAAGGTTTAGCCCTTGAGTTCAGAAGAAAATATGGACATATTCGAGAACTTAAATTACAGAATCCATCCAAAACCAAGATATTATACCTTCAAGTAGGATCACGATATATACTAAATTTGGTTACCAAGGAGAAATTTTGGCAGAAACCCACATATGAAGATATATACAAAACTCTAATTAACTTAAAGCAATTTTGCCGAGAACACAAATTACAGAACATTGCATTACCTCGTATCGCTTGTGGATTGGATCAGTTAGAATGGCCAACCGTACTCAACATGATTCGATATATATATCAGAATTCAGGGATACAAATTCAAGTATATGCAAATCAAGATAGAGACATTATTGATAAACAACAAATTATCAAGGAACATCATTCTAGTATTCTTGGTGGACATAGAGGAGTTCGACAAACGATCAAACGGATTCAACGACAATATAATTGGAAAACTCTAAAGCAAGATGTTACTGAATACATTAGTAAATGTGTATCATGTCAATCCAATAAAACATCCAACCGAAATACCAAACAACCTATGGTAATAAGTACTACAGCCATGGAACCATTCGAAAAAATATTCATTGATGTAGTTGGACCATTACCCAGAACGAACAACGACAATGCATACATCTTAACGATGCAGTGCGATCTCACAAAATTCTCTATAGCCGTTCCAATGGTTAATCACGAAGCAAATACAGTAGCTTACCATTTCGTCACCTCATTTGTTTGTCTTCATGGAATTCCAAATACTTTGGTTAGTGATCAGGGAACAGAGTTTTTAAGCCGAATACTAATTGAAACTTGCAAGTTACTGAAAATAAAAAAATGCAACACATCACCTTACCATCCTCAAGCTAACGGAGCTTTAGAAAGAAGTCATAGAACGTTAGGAGAATATTTAAGACACTATGTAGATGCTGATCAGAGAAACTGGGACACTTACATCCCCTACGCTATGTTTGTATACAACTCTTCCGAACATCAAGCTACCGGAAAACAACCTTATGAACTTTTGTATGGAAAAACACTTCAGGTACCTACTTCGTGTACCAAAGCTCCAGAACCACGTTATAACTATGATGATTACCAAGCTGAACTACGACAAAAACTGCAAGAATCCCATCAGATGGCTAGGGACCGTTTAATTCAAAAGAAAATAAGAACTAAAAATATATACGACCGAACAGCAAATCCAATTGTAGTTCATGTTGGAGATAAAGTTTTAATTCAAGACAAAGCACGAAAAGGAAAATTATCTGCCAAATGGCTAGGTCCTTATGAAGTTCTAGAAGTAAATTCGCAAGAAAATGTAACTATACGTAAAGGGAATCGTAAAACTAAAATACATACTAATTTATTAAAACTTTTTCATGACTAATATATTTTTATAACAAATAATTATTAAGTACTAATATTAATCTTTGTTTATTTTATTTTGTTCTTTTTCTAAAATTCCTTTTAAAGAAAGAAATATTACATTTTTTAAAATTAAGTAAATGAGTAAATGTACAATAAAAAAAAAAAAAAAGGACAAGGACACTAAAGAAAATTTAGAACAATTAATTGATTTCCAGATTCCTGGCTTATCAGTGTCAACTATCAAATACCATCGATCAACTTAGTGAAACGGCCAGTGGTTATCATTATGCACCAATACCACCAACAGGATTACTATATCAACAGATAGGTTCAGTAAATCCAATTGTTAGCGAATTCAAGCTGGTCACATTCATAGATATATCAGCATTAGAAATAAGCCATGATGAAATAGTAAACCTTCATAGACATCTGAAATCATTTTGTGATCAATATATTTGGGAACATCCAAATACCAGTATTCGATCAAACTGCGAATGGATGAAAACAAGTACAGCGTCCATTTTTCACCAAATTGAACAGGTTAAAGGAGAAATTCTTGGCTCATTGAGATCAGACTACCAAATGACACGTACAAAGCGAGGACTTGTTAATGCAGTAGGCAGAATCGCTAAGGTTTTATTTGGAGTTTGTTCAGACGAAGATGCCGATTTCCTATATACTAAAGTTTTAGAATTAAGCCAGTCTAAAGCTAGAACACTAAACATCTTAGAAGCTCAAACTAGAATAGTAAAAACAACGATTTTTGACTTAAATACAACTTTTACAATAATCTTGAAGGAACGCAAGAAGATAGAAGACGTTTTAAAACAGTTAAATGAGAAACTCGGAAAATCTTTAGCATTTATAACTGAACTTGAAACTCGCGAAATGCTCATAGAAAAAACCACAGTAATCAGTTTATTGTTAACCCAACAAGCTTTTGGTGTGCAGAAACTTCTTCATATAGTAAATTCTGCAATTCATGGACAAATACATCCGAACTTAATGACACATCAACAATACATCGAACAATTACGGGAAGTAAAACTAAATCTCCCATCTGGTTTGAATTTACCTTTTTCATTAGATACATTCACAGTTACAAAACTAATACAAATTTCCCAAGTCTCAGTATTATTTTCAGTTAATACATTGATATTCATTCAAAAGATTCCTTTAGTAGAGTCTTCTAAATATAATCTTTACAAAGTAATTCCGTTTCCTGTGGTACAGCAAAGCAAAATTTATTCTCTAATAGTGAACACTGTAACATATTTAGCTATAAGTGAAAACAAACAAAATTATATAACTTTTTCTGAAATTGAATATGCTAATTGTAAGATTGTAGGAAATAATTATTATTGTGAAAACACACAGCCAAAATACTCAACAGGTAGTCGGTTATGTGAGTTGCAATTATTAATAGGACAGAACCTCAATAATTCAATATGTAATATCCAATATATTAAACTTGTAAATTCAGTTTTTGTTAAACTCAAAGATGAAAATGTATGGGTATATGTAGCTAGTAAGGAACCCGTATCGATAAGTTGTAATTCAAAAGGCCCTATAGATTTCATTCTTGATGGTACAGGAGAATTATTTTTAAATAAGCAATGTCGATTATTTACTAAAGATTATCTTCTAATTCCGTCACAAACTTTTGTAAATAACATTACTCGCAAACTTTACAACCCGCTGATAAACACATATAACTCATTAAATAAAAAGCTCACAAAGCACGAAGAAGATCTTTTAAATCAATATAACTTCTCGGAACCTCAAAATATCAATAGTCTAACAGACCTTATTCAACAATCAAAAGCTTTATCAAATATAGAAAATGAAATAAATGAGTTAAAGAAAAATGAAAATCCAACAGGTCAAAATTATTATTTAATGCTAGTAGTAGTATTAACAGCTATTCTTTTGACAGTAATGATTATATTTTATTGTTTTTGTCGTTTCAATTCTAAAACTCCCATCATGTACCATCCAGAAGAAGTAATAGCTGAAACTCCTATTTAGTTTAAAAAAAAAAAAAAAAAAAAAAATATGTAATCATAAATAATTTTAAGTAGACCTTTTCTTTTTATAAGTCATTTTGTTTTTGTAACCCATAGAAAAAAATTAACTAGGTATATTCGTATATTAAGGAATATTTAAGTTTTTGTACTCTAAAAATTTAGTTTTTGGAAATAGTTTTTTTAAGTATTTTTAAAGGTCACAGAGACTGCTCCCATTTAACACGGGGGGTATGTTATGAACGAATATTATAACAATATTATATTATATTAGTATAGTGTAGTATATACGCGATGGCCTACGTGACATTGTGAACGTCCGGCGACAAGTATGCTTTGGTCAGCGAATTCCAAAGGCGTTTGTACTGGACGGGCTCCCACGGTTATAACGTAGAGTCAGTCGTAGCAAACCAACGATGATATACAGACCCTCTTAGATTTTTATTTTGTAATTGTATTTTAATATGTAATAAACACTTAATAATATATTCAACAACCAATTTCGTTCTCCAATATTCCTTACGGTACCAGCAAGAACATATCACCAGTATTTTTTATTTTATTTCAGAGATTCTTTAAATCATAAATACTAGTAAATATATGTTACCGGAAAAGTGTTAAATCCTGTTATACCTTGCATATTTCTACCCCCCCCCCCCAAACATACATTATTATCGGTGGGTAATAATTTTCAGAGCACTAAACTAATTATGATATGTATATATTTATGTACTAAATATATCTTATGATGAATATTAGGTATACTTATTAGTTATTTTATCTACCTACAATATATATATATATATATATATATATATTTATGTATATATATTAGGGTGGTCCTTATTTTTGAAGTTCTAAATTTTGATGAGCGCCGGACAAAAATTTTTTCATTTGTATATATATAAATTACCTGCAAAGTTTGAACTCGATTAGACTGCATAACACGTGGCGCCTTAAACTCAAAGTTTCACATAATATAAAAAAAAATCATAATTTGTTCTATATTACATTTCTGTACCTTTATAAATAGGCATTTAGGCATTTACTCAAATTAGTGTACAAAATGAATTTTAATAAAAATAATCAAAGTAGTATTGCTTACATTAAAAAAATTAATTTATGTTTTTATTAGAATAAATTAATATTATAACTTTGAAACAAAAATTTTGAAAAGGGTATTAAGGTTATGTCGTTTCCACAGCATCCCTATAAAAAAAATCATAAAAAATAGGGAATTGCTGCACAAACGTTCAAATTCGGGCACAAACCAGCACAAAGATAGCATAAACAAAGGCTCCTACTTTGAAATTAATATCCGTGGGGGGAGGGGAATGCCGGGGAAATGTATCTTCTGTGGCCGGGTTTTTTTATGGTGAAGAATTATCGAAAACATTACCCCCGAATCATTGATCAGCTGATCAATCTCTATTTGTTTTCTGTACTTTTCCACTACTTTTTCATCTTTTAATGACTGCACATTATACTTACTTTGTACTGTATTTGGGGGTGTTTATTTCTTATAGTGAAGTTCACATTTCATGACTAATATCATCACTATTGCAGTCAGCAATTGGGTATGATTTGCTGGGTTTCACTTGGTTTTTTAATCTATTTTTAACTAGTTTATGCTCTATTTGAACGCAAGCAATATCCCCATGTATTTTCCAAGTATATCTCCTGCAATTGTGATTTTGAAATTGAGTGTTCGTAATACTTAGACTATTGTCCTTGCAGAACTCAACCAGTCTTTTTCCTCTTCTATTTATTTTTACCAGACCAAATTATCCAAATACTCTAAATTATTTTCTTTCACCTACGATAACATTGAAATCTTCCATGACAATTACGTTGTCGTGAGGTTTTGTAAGTTTCATTAATTCTTCGATACCTGCGTATACTTGTTCAACTTCTTCATCATCTGATTTTGTTGTAGGTATATACACCTGTATTAGTATAAGATTGTTTGGGGTAGATTAGAATTTGATAAGGAGTAGTCTGATATTATAATTCATAAAATGTGTAACTCTCTTGCTCTACTTTTTGTACAAGACGATTCCAACGCCATTTAGTTCATTTTTGCCGTGTGAGTAAATAACTATGCAGTCATTGACCCAAAAATCACAATCATTTGGCCAGCGCACTTCCTATAATCCCCGCATATCAATATCTAGTTTGTTTATTTCCATCTTTGTGTTTCTCTAATTTTCCTCCTTGATACATGATTCGTACATTCCATGTTCCTAACCTTTTTGGCTTTACCACTTGATCTTGCTCCTAGCGTTATCTATTTGACAGGAAGCTAGCCGTGGACCCAAATCGCGTTCAGTGTGGGGCGCCCGACGACACGGTGGAACACACCTTATTCGCGTGTCCTTACTTGGACTAAGCCCGACGGAATACCGAACAGGTTGTCGGCCATCGGCTGCATCCAAGTGACATACCGAAAATAGTGCTTGGTCCTAGGTCGGATAACCTTCCGGAGGACTCCAGAGGTAGAACAAGAATTTACAAAGAAACGACTTACAGTTTTATAAATTCGTTCCAATCACATCTGTTGATATCGTGCGTTCGTTTTCAAGATACAAAAATTTATTAGCGAACAATCGCCGCTCATTAACATGAAAATATAAGAAAAATTTTAGTGACACAATGCAATTCATTTGGGTAAGATTTAAAAAAATTATAAATCATAAAAGCAATATGCATTTATAATTGAAATTTTTGTTTTTTTCTGTTTAAAGACAAGCTCAAAGAAGAAATAATCAAAATAATATATAAGTATGTAATTTTTTAATGTTTTTAATGAAAAATAAAAAAATTTTAAGAGCATATTTTAGCATTTTTGCTTATTTTAAGAGCATATATGATAATTTTTTAAGGGCATAAAGGCATGCATATTTTAAGGTTTTTTAGGGCATGAAGTCCCTAGCCCTAGTCATGAGTCATCCAACCGCGCAAACCGGAATTCTATGTTGTCGCTATTCGGTTTACAATTAATTAATTTTAATAATGAATTTTGTTGGATGACTCATGACCAATCGGAGAGAGTTTGTGTTGTTATCGGTAATAAAAACTGTATAAATACGGGTGTATATAGCATTTAACTGTTAGTAGCTCGCGCTGATGATGAAAACGTAGTCGTCGAAATACGTATACGCGGTTATTGTGTATAATTTTTGTGATTTCGGGTTTAAAACATTTGTGTATGGTAATTATTTAGTTTATACAATATTATATAAATTAATATACAATTATGAATCATTTAAAATTAAATATTTTAGTGTATAAAAACTACAGGAAACCCATAGATTTTAGGATATAAATCGAAGTTATTTTGTTAAATTTTTTAAATAAGTGAAATTATATCAGTTTCACATATAATTCTTGAATGAACAAGAAATATTTAAATTTTTGTTATTACGTAAACTTTATAAATAAACATAAGCTTTTATAAATTTTGATTTTCGGAATAATACTGACATACAACTTTCAAACGCTACGTTAAGTATTTATTCTATGTTTAAGTATATTAACAAAATGTATAGTAAAGTAAAAATATCAATATATTTAATATTATATTTTTGTAAATACAGCAAGGAAAAAACTTATATTTTTAATACTGGAATTTCGTATTCTGTACGTACATTTTTTTCAAATAATTAATGACAGTTCAGAGAAATACGATAGTGATTCTAATGAAATATTTCATATTATTTATAATGAACGTATGAACGAACGTAATAACAAAACACTTGGATTTTATACCGAATTTAATTCATAACTAAGAAATGATTTTGTATAAGTGTATATTACGGAATATATGTGAAAATTAAATACAGGTCCACGTGACGAAGATAATTTTAAATTTTGATATGAAAATAGTACTAAAGCATGAACAACATATCTCTTGTCGTTCTAGACGTCTGTTATAGAGTGAACAACGAAATTTACGGGTAATTACTAATTATTGACGAGGTGTTTTCTGATTGCGTAATAAGAGAAAGTAATAGTCCTGTTTGCGCCGAAACATGGAATATTTGTGTTTAACTTCCCGCTCTTTTGTTCGTAACGGCCATTGCGTTTGTAGCTGCAGTGCAAGTTGACAACAGTGGTCTTACAACTGTTGTGTGCAACATCCCAGCTACAGACCACGGCCGTGGCATCGATGTTTTTTTAGTACGTAATATAGTAGTTTATCAGGCGGCATTGGTAACATTGATACAAGTCAACAACACACCCAGGATTTTTTCAAGGGTAGAGGTCCTAGAATAATATTAAAACTCAATTCATACAATAAAGATAATTTTTACTTTTTATTATTAAAACTAAAAATTTTGATATTGATATTTTAAAACAAAAGAAACCACAAAATTGATTATAAAAAACCTAATCGACGTTTACCTGTTGCTAATAATTAAAATTACCCTAGTCATTTGTCCACTTTAAAAATACTTAAGGGTATGGGGTCTAGACCCGAGGTTCACTTCCTTGGTTGCGCCCCTGAGAGCTTGTGCTGCGACTTTTCGCTTTCTTTTTCTTTCGTTCTTCGTTGACCTAGTGTGTTTTTCGAGTCCTGTTCCCATGTGAAGTCCATTTGTCGGTATTATTTATGGTATTGTCATCATTAAATATTTTTCCTCAGCAAGGCGGTCTGTATTATATTACCAGAAACTGTTGTGTTATGAATAACGTGGTATGTTGTTGTGTTAGCGTATGCGGTGGGAGATCAATTGTTTTTGTGAGTTTTTCATCAAGTGACCATTGGCTAGGTGGTCTCACGCACGCGGGTTATACTATACAATTTTATTTTTGAGTTTTATTTACGTTCCCCTCGCGGTCGCGTGGATGACATCAGCCACCCAACACGGTCACGTGTGAGTATGATTGACCATTTGTGTAGTTTTTATGGCCGACGGGCCAATTAAACTTTTATAAAATTAAAGGAACAAATTGTATGAAGAACACAAAACGATTTTAATTTGTTACATTGAACGAACGTGCAGAAGATAGCAGCTAATTTGGCTACCTATCCTTCGGGTCGCAAAGGTAACCTCTACTGGTGATCTACCTACTGGAAGAAATCTGTAGGTTGTACGTTGTAAGTGGATTTCTGGAAATTAAATAAAATTACGGTTAAGGACAATATTTTAAAGCTCTGATCAACCATCAATTAGATTTACTAAGAGAGAAAAATTATTTATATCATAGATTTAAAGAATGATTTCCATGACGTGCATATGAATTAAAAATCTGTCCTCTACACGTGTTTTGGAATTCTGATTGAACAATACGAACAGTTAAAAATACCATTTGGTTTAACAAACTCCCCAAGAGTATTTAATCGCTGTATCCAACTTATTTTTCGTGAATTAATTAGATGCGAATACCTCTTGGTATATTTGGATGATATTATGATTGCTAAGACATTTTACCAACATTTTAAACATATTAAAGAAGGTTTTTTGTTTAGCAATGAAACATGATATACAATTTTGATTTAATAAATGCTTTTTCGGTTAACAAGAAATAGAATATTTAGGTTATTTAGTTAGTAAACGAGGTATACAATCAGATTTAAGACATGTAGACACTATGCTTAATTATCCTGTTCCGAAAAATTAAAAATAAGTTAGGCAGCTCCTCGGACTAGCCAATTATTGTCGTTGTTCCTTTTTTAATTTTTCAGTCATAGCTATGCCTTAAAATGATCAGGTAAAAAAAAATTTTTGAATTTTATTTGGTTTAAATGAACAGGAAGCATTTAATAATTTGAGTTTGGCATTAACTAAAACATCCGTATTCGCTACATGTTCACCCATTGCATATACAGAGCTACATTATGACGCCAGTCCGAATTGTTTAGGCGCTCAGAAAAAGGCACTCAAATAAGACAAAGATGTCCATATTTATGTCGATGATTTACTAGTTTCATCAACATTGTTTGAAGAACATTTATCTCGTCTCCACGTTATCTTTTGTAAAATACAATTATCAGGAATGACTCTCAAATTAGAAAAATATGAGTTCTTCCGTCAAATAATTAAATTTCTGGGTTATATTATAATTCCCTACGGCACCATAATGGATCCTCATAATTTGCGTGCAATTCACGAATTCCCTGCACCTCGAAATAAAAAAGAACTACAGTCATTTGTCAGTTTTTGTAATTTCTATCGCAAATTTACAGACCACCATGCATCGAAGATCGGCCCACTCATTGAACTTATAAGAACTGGAGTAACTTGGCGTTTCGGACCCGCCGAACTCGAACTATTCGAATCAGTTAAACAATCTTTCACCGAACAATATCTATCGCATCCAGACTTTCACCGAGATTTTTATCTACAAACTGATGCCAGTAAGCTAGGTCTGGACGCAGAACTGTTTCAACTGTCTCCGGAAGATGAGCGTCAAACCGTCGCTTTTGCGAGTCGTCCTATAAATTCTGCCGAACGTAACTACTCAATTATTGAATTGGAGTTGTGTTGTGAACGTCTCCACAACAATAAACAATAAAAAAAAGAAAAATGAACAACAAATAAATTAATTAAACACAAACTATATTTATTAAATTCACTGCGAAAAAGAATAATTTATATTATTAAATATTATTATATGACTGAGGTTCTGCTAGATGCTCTGTTACTACAACACTGACTGGACGTATGCCGGGGACGAGGCACTGTCGTCCAACACAAGAAATAATTCGCTACTTCAGCAAAATGCTTGTTGTTGTATGCTATTCGACAGTGTCTCGTTCTTACAATATAACTGTTAAAACTAAATTCATTATGTAAAACTAAAAAAATACCATGGGTTCATAACACCCCCCAACTTAAATGAGACATGGGGGCCTTACGGTCGCCATGTATCATATTATATTAACAGTTATTTTTTCTCGGATAATTCTGAGGTACCTTGCAAGGCTGCAGGTCCTTTTAAATCGGAGGTTCTGCAATTTCTGGCAAGTACAATCTAGGTTTTTGACACTTATACTTAATTAACAAGTACAAACTTATAATTACTATAGTACTTATAATTATCTATACCAACATGAAATGATGTTCTAGTTTAATGCTACTAGTATCTTTGTATAACTTTTCAAGTTCATCCATCTCGAGTGCATCTTGGGCCAATTTATAAAGCTCAAAATATTTTTATTCTTACTAATAACTTGTACCACACGATTTTCTGTAATTTCGGAGCACGATTTCAATGTATTCAACCTAGGATTTTTTGGAACAAAATCTTTTCGAATTTCTGAAGTAAATGTTCTAGATGAAGTTAGTACTTGTGTCTCCGTATAGATTACACAATAATCGGGAATTGTAATTTTTCCTACTCCAGTGAGCTGGATTTATAGGATTCCCTGATGACACGTTATTGTGATTAACTGTGTAGAACAATAAAATAGCCACGAGTTTCGCAATATTAACTTATGCCAGATTGATGTATTTATACTTAGATACTTTAGATTACAATTATCGAATATTCTGAACTGTTGTACAAAGATACCTCACAGTTATTGTGATTGTTATGCTTATTTATTGGTACAGGATCAAAACATAATTTGAATGAAAACAATATTTTACATTTATCATACTGAGGTTCTGTCATACTAACATGATATTCATTATTTGTACTTATAGCTAAGTATTGACTTTGAGGTTCAATGAGTACAAATTTACTCACATTAATTGTCATAGAAAGCGGTATATTATGATACAGGTTAAAGTGTAAATTAGATACTAGAGGAATGCGAGTTAGGAATAAAAGAATCTCTTTGGCGTATATTACGGTTAACGTAGATACCCTAAAAAGTTCTGGAATTTCAAGATGAGATTTCGTAACTGGAAGTTCCAAAGCAGAAGGTAAAGTAAGTTGAATCTTTTTTAGTTCGTGAATCATTTCTGAGGGAGAAAATACACTGGTATGCATCAAACTATTTAAAGCGGAATTGATTATGGCTTGGAGGCTCTGAGTCTCCGAAATACGCAGCTGTTCTGGTGATTCTGTAAAAGAATGAGTTTCTGGAGGTTCTGGAGGTTATGGAGGTTCTGAATTCGGATTTTCTGGATTTCTGGGCGGCTCTCGGCGGCGGCACGTTCGAAACCAGTCGTGTGAAATCGACTACGGTCGTGTTTCGGGCGGCGCTCGACGACTATTCTGATGACGGCGGCGTTCGTACGATGGTCACTGTGACTGTACGTGCGGGTAGACTTCGACAACGCCCCAAGAAAATGCTGACGATGTCCGTTTCTTGTACACGTGTCCTCGTATAGTTAATATAAAAAATAAAATTTATATTATTTAACTTCGAAATACTTCGTTTTTCTTGGATTTTCTGTTTGAGATTTTGAGTTGCCGCTTGATTTTCTGGATATTCCGGATCAATAATATTTTAATAAACAAAATCTTTCTCGTACTTGGCACTTCGCTTGTTAATGTGAATTTAAAGTATAGATTTAATTTTACGATATATTTATTGGACTGGAAACAACGAATTCCACCGCTGCCACCAAAAATTTTATGTTATAAACGTCTCCACAACAATAAACAATAAAAAAAAGAAAAATGAACAACAAATAAATTAATTAAATACAAACTATATTTATTAAATTCACTGCGAAAAAGAATAATTTATCTTTAAAAATATTATTATATGACTGAGGTTCTGCTAGATGTTCTGTTACTACAACACTGACCGGACGTATGCCGAGGACGAGGCACTGTCGTCCAACACAAGAAAGAATTCGCTACTTCAGCAAAGTGCTTGTGTATGCTATTTGACAGTATCTCGTTCTTACAATATAACTGTTAAAACTAAATTATATAACTTACATTATATAAAACTAAAAAATTATCATGGGTTCATAACAATTGCAGTTGTCATTGTTTTTGTTGTCGTTGCTGTTAGTCCAAATGCCCATTAATCGTGTAAGTTAATGTCAACCAGGTGCGGATTCAGATTTATTTTACGGTTGTTGGTGAATGGGAGGGAGGGGGGATTGGGCGAATATTGTACATTTAAAAATTAAATACCTGTTTTATATATGCATATGTGTGTGTGTGTGTGTGTGTGTGTGTGTGTGTGTGTGTGTGTGTGTGTGTGGGGTGTGTGTGTGTATGTGTATGTGTGTGTATTAATTAAAAATAAATACAAGCGAATACTAAATTGAAAAAACAATTTTGAACTCGATAAATGGCTGGGACTGTAAAAATTACGACAATACGACAAAATATTTAAGAAACATACACAATGCGATGATGCACATTACTGATTGCTATTTACTATTGAGTGGCCGTTCCTTTTACAAACATTGAACAATTATCTCAGAAATTTCCTCTAAACTTTATAAAATCTATTATATTATTATATATTAATATATATTAAAATTTAGGCGGTCGTTCGTCCGTTTCACGACTGGTCGCACCGTGTTATTGCTATCATGTCGTCGCTATTTCGACATCTATTATCGTTATCACAAATTCGAAGAATAGCTCAGAACGTGTGTACATTGATTCGTGCGTATAGTATACACAAATAATTTAAAATTTTTGTTGAATATTTTTATTAGAAATTTTTTTCTAAGTAAAACACATCCTACGCTGAAGTGGGGGGGGTCTTCGTCAACGTCACTGAATTCGCGTCAGATGTTATTGTATAATTTATAATATACGTCTGTGTTATTTGAATTTATTAGTCCCACGGTAATTGTATTATTTTAGAATCTATAGTTATTAATTTATTTTGTTTTTCAATAGTATAATTTGTTACACACAATTATTGTTATTTGTTTTCATTATTATTATTATATCTTATTATTCCTGTACATATCTATATTTCCCGTAACCCATATCTTTACGACTGTGTAAGGATCTAGTACGAAACAAATATCATTAGTATGATTTAAATTTAATTGATGGAAATTATTAAGTTTATAAAATATTATATAAATTAATATACAATTCTGAATCATAAAACTAAATATTTTAGTGTATGAAAACTACAGAAAACCTATCGGTTTGAGGATATGAATCGAAGTTATTTTGTTAATTTTTTTAAATAAAAGAAATTATATCAGTTTCACATATAATTCATGGATAAATAACAAATATTTCAATTTTTGTTATTATGTAATTTTTATAAACAAACATGAGCTTTTATAAATTTTGATTTTCAGAACAATAATAACATACAATTTTCAAACGCTACGTTAAGTATTTATTCTATGTTTAAGTATATTAACAAAGTGTATAGTAAATAGAAATATCAATATCTTTACCATTATTTTTTTTGTAAATACAGCAAGGAAAAAAATTAATATTTTTAATACTGGAATTTCGTATTCTGTATTCTTGTACGTATGCATTTTTAAACTAATTAATGACAGTTCAGAGAAAAACAATAATGATTTAAACGAAATACTTTTTATTATTTATGATGAATAAATAAAATATGAAGTGAAATAGTAAACAAATAACAGGGTGAAATATGTTTTATTTTAGTCCACGCACGTCGAAAAATGAGTCGAAATTTTATAGCTTAGATGTGGAGTGTCTAGCTGTTATATTCGCGATAAAACGGTTTCACAAACGCTCATAGACGTCGTCGGGAAATTACCACAAAGAACATCATTAGTCATCATTAACTAGATATATATAAGAAAAATACATCGTCGCCACAGCCATTAATAAAAACACACACCCAATTGAACATTTAAAGAGTGATAATCAAATGACACTCTATCTTACCCGGTGAAATCCATCGTTGGTAGAGATCTACCAGAAGTTTAATCCATTGTTAAATGATATATAAAACTTATGAAAAAAAATAATAGTATAAACGTTTTTTTACCGTGGTTAGTGATCGATGAACCTACGGTCGCGGACTGAGAGCGTCGCGCTCTTATGCTTGTGGATGTGCGCGTATATGTCGATAAGCGCGCGACGCTTGTGTAATAATATTACGTACAAAACTCAATAAGATTTACATTGTATTTCACATTTTGACGGTACTTTACCCAGTATTATGTAGCTATTATTCACTATAACGTAAGACCATTAGGTGCATTAGGTACATTAGGACCATTAGGTACCATTACCTAAGTAGTTAGGTGGAATTAATATAATGCATAATTCAAGTTTTCATTGATTATTATTTACTTTAATTAATATAACAGGAAAATTAACAACAAATTATTAAATATATTATTCAAACCTATTTAACAACAAGTTATATATATATTATTCGAACATATTCTATGTTAATATAATGTTTAAATAATTCAATAATAATTTGTTTTCTAGTGAATACATAAAACAATAATCAACTCAAAAATAATAATAAAATGAGATTACATAAATAGCGTAGACTATCATTATCTTTTTTCCCCTAAATAGTCAATATTATTCTGTATCATAAAACACTTTAGAAGTCGGTACATTTTAAAATTTTAAAAAATGGATAATAATAATTTTAGTATATTGCAATTGCTAAAGTAGTTATTATGTTGTAAATAATACAAGTAAATAAATTATACAGTTATACATAGTGAATTAGTGAAAATGAAAAATGAATAACCATTTTTAAAAATATAATATTTAATTATTTATATTTATTAAAGAATTTATATAAATTTAAAATGAAACAAAGTAAAATTAATTATAACTAAATAACTGAGATGCCAAAAAACAAAAAAGATATTTTACAGTCATAAAATAAATATCAATCTCTTTTATATGTAATATACTGTACTACATATTTTAAAATTTTTATTTTAAATGTAAATCCTTGTTTTTTTCTTTTATAGATGGTGGTTTTGATTATCCACGTATTTTTATTTTGACAAATTTAGAATATTCTTTTTTACATGCTAATTAAAACATAATAGTATTTTAATTTTTAATTTTAAAACTATAATATTAGCTATATACAAAATACAAATAGATAAAATGCAATAAATTTTAAATTGCTTCTTTTGTCTATGTTAGATATTCTCAACCGGGGTGCCAAGAACTTCAATTAAATATGACGCGAAATTATTGAAAATATAAAGCATTCATATGTAGCTTTTTTTAACAACAAATTTAGGTTTATTTATAACATATAACTATTTAAAATCAACAATATCAGAAGAGGCTATAGATTGTAGGATGCCCTGGGATTTTTATAAAATACCCAAGAATGTCGTAAACAAAAAATTGTTGAGAAATACGGGTCTAGATATTAAATACAAATAAAAACATTTATACAATATATACATAAACCAAACCACAATAAATATTATTATTTTTTTCGATAACCGATGAAACTCAATAATTTTACGTTTAAAATAAGTAGCCAGTGTTATTTATTATATCCTATTATGTATCTAATTTTCACCTCAAATTATATTAATATGTCATAATAAGGTTGTTATAATATAAGATTTTATTTATTATTCAAAAATGTTGGTTTCTATTATAATATTAAATATTAAATGGTTAGATGGATGAGTGGAATGATGAGAGAAGATAGAATTCTTATTCCAGAAATGAATATGTATGAGGAAGCATAAGATTTACCTACTCATAAGATGAGAGAGAATAAACTTAGATGGATTGGTCATAATATGAGGAGAGAAAATTCGGAAACTGTAAAAACGGTTATGAAAATGAACGTTGAAGGAAGAAGAGGATAAGGAAGACAGAAGAAGAGGTGGTTGGATGCAACTGGGTGTGATATGAGGACTGCTTGTGTGTGCGTAGATGATGCGGGCAGTGGCATGCCTAGGAATTATGAGGGGAGGGGGGATAATAAGTAAATAGTAATAACACATTTCAATGAATTGTCATAGTAATACCAAAAACTCAAATGTTTATGTTTGAAGCTCTCCAAAATCGTTTCTAGCTTATAATTGTGTACAATTGTAGATTGTTCTATAATTAAAATGAATTTAAATTATAACACACTAATACCAAGTTGTACAATTAACATAACACCATTAAATTGAAAAAATTTATTGCATTTATAAAAATAAACAAAAAAAATAAAATACATGGAAATTAGATTGCTTATTCCAAACGGAAATTCAACCGCCTAGCTTTTGTACTCATTTGATTTTGACGTCATCTGTGTTTATTTCGATTTGTCGATGAATGTTCATCAGAGCTAAGCCATTCAATATCGTTTGTCCAATAGAATTTCTAATATAAGTTTTCAAACGCTTTAATGTGGAAAATGACCGTTCGCCAGTTGCAGTAGTAACTGGTAGAGTTATTAAAATTTTTAGTAATTTATGTATGTGTGGAAATATCATTTTGTCACATTCAACAAATACATCAAGAGCTCTTTTTGAACCATCTAGCTTGTTACATTTTTCTTGCCATAAATAAAATTCTCCATTTATAACTACATCACTGTTATTCAAATCATTTGATATGTATCAATAAGATATTTAATATCTTGACCAGTTGCTGAATTTATTTTATAGCCAGGTAGAATACAACTAAAACTCTGTAATAGGTCATTATGTTTTAAAAATCGATCATGTAACTGTAGTAAAAAATTATCCAAGAATGGTACATAAATAGTTAATCTGTAAAAATCTTCAGCTGCGTTATTTGTTGTAGTAACTAATTCATCTAAGAATTTTAGAATACTAAAATCTCTAACTACATTTTCTCTAAATCTTTGTAAAATATTTTGAACACCTCCTGCTACTTTTAAAGCTTTTACTAAATCAATATTTTCTTTTTGAAGTTGGCGACTGAGAGGCATACTTATATCAAAAATTTTTCCTATGATGTGTGTTGTTATAATAAATTCGGATTGTTCAATAGTTATCATAAGTCGTTTTGCTCTAGATGATGTATCGATATCTCTCCATTCACTTATTTCATCTAATGCTACCAAAATAGCTTTAAACAACTCAATGAATACTAGAATGGCATCATGGCGTTCAACTCATCTAGTAGGGCACATCATTTTCAAACGTATCTTATTAGTTGATGGCAAGACTCTATCAATAGTTTTTTCAAGCACAAATTGACGTTTGGGAGTTCTAAAAAACAAACAAATTTATTGAATACTTCCCATAATGTTCCGTACACTTTTAATAGAACAAGCATTAGAGACTGCTAGATTTAAGCTATGTGAAGTACAGTGTACATAAAATGCCAGTGGATACTTTTCAAGAATGTGTGCTTTTACACCATTAAAACTGCCACTCATCGATGCTGCACCATCATATCTTTGACCGCTTAAATATTTTGTATCTACAATTAAGCTACTTAGAGTTTCTAATATTATTGTAGCTAACTCTTTTCCAGTAATATCTGTTACAGGTACAAATACTAAAAAGTCTTTTCTTAATTTTTTTTCAAATCTTCATCATAGCATCTTGCACAAATAGAAAATTGTTCTATGGCCGGATACATCGGCGGTCTCATCCGCTAAAATTGTAAAACACTTAGCTCGATTTATTTTTGAAACAATTTGCTTTTGAATTATTGTTCCACATACACTAATTATTTCATTTGGATTTTACCACTCAAATAAGTTGCATTACTTGGTGCTTCCAATAAACTTTTTTTCAATATTAAATCACCACTTTCTACTCGATAGCGAAGTAATGCTTGAAAGTTTCCATCATTTTCATCACTACACTCTTTTTCAACAACAATGCGACCAGAATCATGATGTCCTCTCGTTGCTAAACCTTGGCGACCCAAAAGTATTATAGTATCAATAATTATAATAATAATTTTTTCTCGGTTGTTTTGTGTTTCATTCTTGAGAGAATCATTTAACTGAACATCAATAAGTTTTCTTTGGTTTTTTGTACTTATCTAATAAACTATCTGCTTTTAAAACAGACAATTTATATGGTAATCTTTCCCCAATTGATCATTGAATTTTTGAAGTAGCATCTTTCCATTTATTAAATGGAGATAAAAACTAATTTACCAAGTTTTTGGCTACCCCTACCACCATCATTTTGTCCAAATATTACACACAGTTTGCAATAAGCCCAAGTTCTTTAAATGAATATACTAGCCAGTTCCAGCGATCAAACCATGAATATTGGAATCTTAGTTTCCTCTTGCCTGATAATGGACTCAATACGTAGACTCTATCAATAGCACGTGTACGCACGGAAAGAAAATTTCGGCGAACGATACGCCTGAACGATGTATAGAGGAATATCGTATATTTCAGTACGCGCGGTTAGCTAACGTGCTTGTATAGCGCGTTCGTGTAAACCCGGCCTTTTAATAATAAGTGTAGGTTTGTAATAGGAAAACCCGATATCGATGCACACATGCCACGTAGTTCTTAGCCATTCGCGAAGAAAAAAATTTTTAATATAGAATATAAATAATAAAATATACGTAACTACCCGCGCATAATAACAGTTGTTTTATTGTAGTAATTTATCACTTGTTTTTAATGTTGTTCAAAGTAATAATTCTGAATAATAATTATCGATCAAAGTATAAAATAATGGTATAACGACACATACATAATATAAAAATAAAATTACAAAAAAACTAAATTATCATTCATTCTCCCTAGTCATTTTCGAATTATTTGGATAATATTTGTCATTTTATGTAATATAATTTTAATATATGTAATATAAGTGTCCTTATTTAAATGTTTATTTTGAACAGCTCTTATAACTAATAAGTTTTTTTCTGTAGATCAGCAAAATTGACAATGGGGGGGGGGGACGATATAACCCCTAACTTTCCCCCCCCCCCTGAGCACGCCATGGATGTGGGGGATCATGTCAAGTGGAAGTTCAGGACAGGTGGTCGATCCCAAATAGTTGGGATAGGGCGAGGGAAAAAGAAGAAGAAGTAGAATATTTAACATTAAATAAAATAATTAGGAGCTCTTCTCAAATCAATTAATAATATTACAAATTACTTGAAGTGAATATTTCTTTTTATAGAAAACAAAAAATTTCAATATCCTCGTACGTATATATGTATTTTTTTTTTTTTAATTTAAACTTTGTATTTTTGTATATGAAAATATATATTTGAAAATAAAATAATATTTAATAAATTAAAATAATATTAAAATATATTAATATTTAATAAAATTAAATAACAAAAAACAAAAATATTTCTCTAAACTCAACTATTAAAATATTACAATATTTTCAACAAACGCTTAATTAAAATCTAAACAACATTGACCCACACTTAATATTTAAAAATTAATTTTCCTCAATGAAAACGAATATTTTATTCATATAGAAAAAATCAAAAATAAAATAAATTTTAAATGGATTGTATTATGGATAAAATTAGATTTTGATCGCAGCGAAGAATATACATATTATTAGATATAATAGTTTAAAAACGAATACTATGTTTTATGGGAAATATGGGTAATATGGGAAAACCAACTAATTTTTTAACTTATTAAATAAAGTAAATAAAAAACGTAAAAATAAAGTTCATAAGTTATAATTGAACTGATTTTATTTGCAAATATTTAAAAAAAAATACTTGATTAGATTTAAAATTATAATTGTCCAATTAGGAATATAAATATAGGATAAGAACTCCTGTAGTTATTATATGATCTAATATTAATTATTTTAACAAACCAAAACTGCAAATTTTTTGTAAAGAAATAAAGTAAAAGGTATTACGTATCTGGTTTTTTTCTTTTTTTAAGCTTTTTAACATAATATTATTTACAATATTCTAATTAAGATTATTTGAAAAAGCTATTGTATTAGAATTAGTGTCGACCTGGTACACTAAAGGCTCTTGGATCTTTTTTTTTAAGGGTACCCTGCCCCGTGGTTTAATATGAAGTTACAAAATACATATCGATATAAAACATTTATTATACAGAGTGTCCCAAATCTATTTTACAAATGTAATTACTTTTGTTCTATTCATTATTTTTCATTATTTTTTAAAAATAAATACTAAAATATAGCGCTACAACATAATTATTTTTAAATATTTTTTTATTTTTGGATCTCAAAATTTAAAATTTTAAATTATAGTCTAAAATTTTATAGAAAAATCAACATAGTTTTTTGTAAACCTAATTTTTTGAAAAGTGGTCGTGTTTATTTTTCTAATAAATGTTATCCGTTGATTTCGTACAATTTTTTCAGGTTGTGAAAATTTGTATGAAATTGTGTATTGAAATTATAATAACCAGCACCTCTTATCTTAGCCCATGTTCGTCATATAATTTTAATGTAAACACACAATTTTATACAAATTTTCATAAACTTAAAAAACAATTGTAAGAAATCAACGGATTAACATTTATTAGAACTGTAACCACTAAAACTTTTAAGGTTATAATAGTATTTATTTATTTTTTAGAAAATTGAAAATAATGAATAGAACAAAAGTCATTGCATTTGTTAAATAGATCTGGGACATTCTGTATAATATATTTTCAAACATCCTCCTTCCAAACAACATCTTCGATTTTCGTAGAGGTCTAGGAACTATAGAGTGTCTCTCAACATTTACTGGTCATGTGTATAAAGCATTTTGCGATCGTAAATTTACTTTAGCGATTCGGTGCATATTCCTACTCTAACATCACAATTAATTTCAATGCGACTACCTACTCATTTTTATAACTTAACTAGCTGAATACTTTGCGTTACAAGGGGCTAATGTAGAATTTTTCACGATGCACTATAAGATATTCCAATTGTCAATCAATTTTTTAGATTGCACGGGAAAAATATAGAATATTTCACTATATATTTAATAATATATATATATATATATATATATATAATACTCGATATACATGTATAATACTAGCTGAATAACCGTGCGTTACAAGGGGCAAAAAGTAGATTTGTATATTGATATTTCTGCTACTGATGATTTTTATAATTCCGCGCGATATTTGTAAAAACGTTTTTGAATTAATTGTGTTTTGTAGATGTCATCTTACAAAAGTTTGTTGGCAATTAATATACATTGTGTAGAATAGTAAATTTCCAACTTCTCATTCCCAATATCCAACAATTGTTTTGCGAAACGTTCGGCGAATACATCATTTTGTAGTTGAACACGCATATTGGTCTGCAAAGTCAATTTGGTTAACATGTCACCATAAAACTGTAGATTTGAGACATGCATTAAGTTCATCTGGGGGTTGAACGTTGTATCACTGGCAGAGTGAAAATCCCCTGACAATAGAATAAGTGCTCCACTAAAAGACTGTCTATTACCCCTCAAATCTTGCAGTGTACGATGAAGCGCTTCTAAAACGTTTTTGTGAGCCATTGTATATTCTCACATGATAAGTTCATATGTTTGGAGAACTTTGCCGATCCAGATTTTTTTTTGATATTGCATGTTTGCATCTCAGTGGTTTACCAATTCAACGGCAATTTTAGTGCTGAATGCGCTGTTCGACCACCGTCGAATAGTGTTAATGCAAATCCTGATGATTCAATTGCCAGTTCTATTTTTTCAGTGATCGTATACTTACCAAAATCATAGAAATTAGAAAAGTTTTTCCTGTACCTCTGGGCGCATCTATGGAATACAATCATCATTAAAAATAAGTATATGATTGTTTATTGCCTCCATGATTGTGTCATCTACAATGTAATGTTCTGAAACAATTTTGGAAGATTGTTTTCAACAAATAGAGACTGCCTAAAGCGTCGGACGAATATAAAATTCTTTATCCTTCAATTGGTTTGCTCTGTCTACGACGTTGAAAAGTTTGGTCGATGCATTCCATGTGTAATTTTAGCATTTGAGTTAAAGAAGCATTCTTGCGAACAAATCATCCGTACACAAAGAGAAGAACGCCATTAACGTTGTGTGCGGTGGCAAAAATGCTCTTGCATATACATTTTCCGTTGTAAAATACACGCTCTGTCCATTCTCAATATGCACAGCCAAATGAACAACTGTTAGATGACATTCATGTATAAGAAATGAGAAAAATACACCAAACAGCTTCATTGCCACTAATGTAGGGTCCTAATTGATATCTTTCAATTTCATCGATTGGTGCAGATGCATTTCCACTAAAAAACTGCATATCGCATCCCTTGTTTAATATTTGCATATGTATTTGATCGATTTTATTGAATCGCAATACTCGACATTGATGTGTGTTTTGAACGTCTTAGAGAGTACGGTGAATACGGCACAACCCAACAATTATCGTTTTCAATGTCATTGTTGTGCACTTTTAGAATGATGAGTTTGCCGTCATCTTCAGTTGTTCGTCGACGATATTGGGGATATCCATCATTGCCAGTGATAGTTTCGGCGTGTAAGTCTCTTGGATAGCGTTTCGTACTTTTTCCATCCTTCATGCATGGAGATTTGGTGTTGATCGCTCCTCATGGGCCTTGAATCATGTTTTTGGTAACGACTTCGAATAAACCTGGATCAACGTTGACGTCTGGTATTTCTGCTGAGATAACTGCATCAATTTTGTCTGGTGTAGTTCTATCAATCAACCAAATCAAAATGTGCGCATGCGGCAGTCCTCTTTTCTGCCATTCAATGGAATACATCCAACAACGTGTCCCCCCAAAAACATGATACTTGTAAATGAAATCCATAAAAGATTTCAATTTTTGTTTGAACACACGTGCAATGATGTCATGGAGATCCGAAGATGATTGTCCAGGCAACAGAAGTTTTCTAATTTCATCCCACGTAGGATTGCCGTATAAATTTTATGAAAAAATCCGGGCGGCCGTATGCGCGAACATAAGTCATTACATCTTGTGCGTATTCATGCATCGTGGGCTTCCTCCAAATATAGCCGGAAGTATGACCATTATTCCCAGTGCATTAGGATTGCCATCAGTAACAATCGCATCGCGTAAATGAATATATTCTTCCTAGCGTAGTTTGGTTTGATTCAACTGAATGAAGAGAAGTCGTTCGGTTACGATTTTTGCATATATATCGACAATATACTGGTGAAACAATTGCCGACATTTCAAAATGTGATTGTCTGAGTTCTCACGAATCATCAAGCGATATGAATAGTAATTCATGGCACTGACTTTCTTATTAGTTTCCTGATGCGTTTGTGGATTTATCATTTTGATATTGAAATGATATCTATCTTCTCTTTGCTAGAATAAAATTGGATATTGCAATGCATCGTAGGAGCGATGTGTTTCGGAAACTCGCTGAACATAAACATCTCTGCGATAAAGAACTACATCTCGCAAGTTAAATTCTTCACCAACTATTACGATTGCGACTTCATTAATTGTTGGTGCGTTAAATTGTCTTTCGTGTTGGCCGGCTGGTGTTTTGTCGGCTCTTATGACAACAGCGTGAACATCAGCTGGTATTCGCTCGAGCGATGTCCTGAACAGTCGAACTAATTCGTTGTATTGGTCGAATAAATTTTGTAATGCAGTAACAATTTTCCGATTAGAGCTGGTTATGAATCGACAACGTTGATCAACGTTCATCATATTTATTAATTAGCTTATTTTACCTACAAATGGAGTAATATTCTACGAGCTTTGTGTGGTGTTAGATGGGGGTTTCATCCTTCTTCTCTTTTGCTAATTTTTAAGTCTATAATCCGTGCCAAATTAGACTATGGATCATTTCTATATGGATCTACGGCTCATTCCTAATGGAAAAAATTGAATACTTTACAAGTAAGTTGCCTACGCTCTGCATTAGGTGCTTTAAGATCGTTCCCTTCGAGAGCTATTGAAGTGGAAGCGGCTTGCCTCCTTTGGAGATCAAGGCTCGCTGGTTAGCTGGTAAGTTTATACTCAAATTCAGTGCTTTCTCCTGTGATACAATCATTGATTTGTTAAGTGAAGTGTTTTTAGCTTGGAGGTACATACCAAAAACCCTTTCTATTCTCTCAATTACTGTCCGGTGCTTGGCTCCATTTAAAAATGTTATTCTTACCAATCCTCATCGGCTTTCTTTGTTCTTAACCCCTTTTGAAGCTTTAACTTTCCCCATCGAGGTCACTATTATTCCTCATTTTTCAAATCTGTCACGTGAAAGTTTAGCTACTGTACCCAATCACTCAACGAACGCTCTCTTTCAGGAGTTTGTAAATTGTAACTTCCTAGACTCACAACCGGTTTTTACCGAGGGTTCTGTGTCATCCTCTTCCGCAGGATATGCATATTTTTTCAGAATTTTGGAATTTCGTCATACAGCAGATAGCTGTATCTTCAAGCTTCTCTGCTGAATACTGGACGATCATTCAGTCATATGTATTCGTCAACGACGTTTTAAAGACTTCCTCATTGTTTCAGATTCCATGTCTTGTCTTTCAGCTCTTCAATAATATCCAATAAACTTTCATGTTTCGCTTCTGATTCTTAAAATTAGAGCTCTCACATTTTCTCTTATTGCACTTGGTTATGGAATTAAGACGCTATGGGATTAAAACTGGTCCTTTCAATCACAAGAATATGCAAGGTGGCATAGAAATATTGTTTCTACCACTTTCCTCCGTCCTTGGTTCAGTTGCTTTGAACTATCTAGAGCCCAAATTGTGTTGTTTACAAGACTTCGACTCGGACACAACCTCCTTCCTGCCCACGCATTCCTCCTATCGCTCAACAACTCCCCTATGTGTATCCTACATACCCGTCCTGAAAAATGCGACCTAATCCATTTGTTATTCTCATGTCCTTCCCTAACAATAAAAAGACAGGTCCTTTTTAAGACTTTGAAAAACACCCACGTGTCCACTGATAGTGCGTTTACAATTTTAAGGTATCCTTCCCCTTTAGTAGTTAATTCATTATCTAACTTTATTGTCTCCGCTGGTTTGTTGGTGTAAAACTTATCCTATGCTATAAATATGATAAATTATATATTTCATTGGAATATCTTAATCTATATATATATAGTTCAATGTTTTTCTGTCCTTTCTTTTTTTTTCTTTTTATAATTGTCGAAGTGTAAATATTAAAAAAGAAAATTTCAATTAAAAAAAACAAAACAGTGGATTTCACGGCAACGCGACGTGGCATTATTATAACTAAAATAAAATAACACACAGGTCTAACCATGGTGTTTTAAAGTGGGCTACAGTTGAAACAGCGATTTGATTGAACAGTTTTATCAATTGGATTTTCAATTTATTTCCGATTTCTCCTATTGTTTCGTCACTGTCGTAAGGCTTACTAACGGTTTACCGAGCTCGCCGCTTAAACCTCAGCGAATACTAATGCAGTAATACATACGGATGCTTAAGATCAAATATGCTACGATCTATGTGTTTATGTGTGTTTTGTATGTTCTATTATTTATAACATCTAATAATAAAATTGTATTATAATACGAATACAAGGGGAAGACTGGTGGAGACATAGCGTTAAAAATATTGGTATAAAAAAATTAGATTGGGCCCCGGACGCATTCGCAGCTTAGTGTCCATGGCTAGTCCGACACTGATTCGAATGCTCATAGTTTGGTAGATTACACCAATATATTTATTAAATACAAATTTAGCCACTCTTAGCATTTGTTCCGCATCTTGTAGAGACAAATTTTAATTAGGTTCAGACTATGTGTAATATTCGAATTAAAACTGTCGATTAAAATTATTTGTATTGAAGTAATTTAAAGCTATACAATGGAATGAAATAATATGAAGTCGACTATTTATTATTTATATTAATTTTATTATCATAAGTTGAATTCTCATATGTGTTTTGCTCTTTTTGTTTTCTGTTCCCCTTATCATTTGTTATAATTACTCGATAAACAATTAAATATATATATTTATTTATTTTATTAATGATATTTGATCAAGTGCAAAACTATGATAATCATATAATAGTCTTGTAGAAAATTAAAATAGTATAATAAATAATTTCCAGTGTCTTAGAGGGTAGTAGTAAGTTTTATTCAGATTGCTGGATGTATTTGCTTAAGTAGTTATAAATTAATGACTCTTTATTTTTATTCTCTAATAATGAACAAGTTAACTGTTTTTTTTGACAAATCAAATTTATTTTATGAAAAAATTAAAAATTATAATTAAAAATAAAATGTATGATGTAAATTATTTAAATTTATTTTTAAAAATTTTAATTTAAAATGATAAACTGAGGAACATAAAAATAAAAAATAAATTCCTGAAGATATATTATGTAGTATTATTCCTAAAACTGAAAGATTTGTAAATAAATGGAGTAAGAAATAAAATGTATCTAGTATTTTTCTTTAATGGTATTTATTGTTTGTTACAATGCTGGAATTAGGATATTTTTAGAGAAATATGTTTTTTAAATGCTCATATTTTTGTAGTTTACATCAATACTCTAATACACAAAGTGAAGCCACTCTTATAATTTATTCAACATCTTGTAGACGCAAAATTAATATAGAGTCAGACTTTATGCGAAATTATAATCAAAGCTTTTGCTTTAAAATTTACCTTTTTTTAAGTTTTCTTAGCTATATAAAGGAATATATTATGAAGCGCAATATTCTAGTTATATATATATAATTTAGTTGAAAATATTAAAATTAAATTAAATAAATTTTCAGCGTATTAAAGTGTGGTATTAAATTTTAATTCTCCAAGAATGAACAAGTTAATAACAAGTTTTTTTAACCAGTCAAGATGAGTCGGTATAAAAATATATGTTTTATGTATATATCAAAATATATGATATTATTTTTTTTTTTTTTTAATGAGAATGACTTGAAATGAAATGAAATACTTGACAATATTTAAAATTTAAAAGATCCAATGAGGAATATAAATACGATAAAAACTGTAAATCTATTCGTATGTATTATTCTTTATTTTAACAATCCAAAACAGAAAATTGTATAAATAAATGAAGCAAAGAAACAAATATATCTGTTTTTTAATTTGTTTGAAGTTATTCAATCAGTGGCGTAGCAAGGGTATGGCGAATTGTGCCTATGCCAGAGGCGGAATTTCCAAAGGGTGCAAAATTGCGCTTCAAAAGTGGTATTATTATTTATTCTTCTTTCAAAACGAAAATTTTCCATTATACTTTTTGAAACGTGTATGATTTTGTCTAACTGTACACTCTACGTGTGAATTTAATGACGAAATTATGATAATAGCATAAATGTTAGGCTATGTTCTAACTGAGTCCATGCTTTGCGTGTATTCCGTACACGCAAATAAAACAAACTGTGACTAAGTTTCGGAAGTGTTCAATCAATAAAAATAAAAATAATAATAAAGTGGTATTTTTTTCATAGTTTAAATATAATTGAAATTATTAAGCAATACTAACTACAAAAATAATGATAGTTTTGTTTGCTGAAGTTTTGTATAATCATAATTTACTTTAATTAAAATAATAAACAATTAATTTTTATATTAAAAAGAAAAAATATAATATTTTATATAAACTTTACAATTTAATAGTGAAAAAAATATTTTAAGTTATTAAATTGGTAAAACGGTAGTTTTTTAAGTTTGCCATGGGCGCTATCGAGTTTATCTACACCATTGTATCTAACATTAAATTAGTAACAGTGTTCTAATTATGAATATTTAAATAAGTTATTTTATTCAAATGCTTATATTTTTCCAGTTTATACCAATATTTTTATGAAACACAAAATGAAGCCAAACTTAACATATGTTTTACATATCGTAGATACAAATTGAAAAAGGACACAGACTAACTGTAATATTCAAGACAAAGCTGTCGTTTAAAAATTAAAATTACCCGTTTTTAAATCTGTTTTAGCTATACAAAGGAAAAAAATATAATGATGTGAAATGTTCTGGTATTCATATTATAATTTTTTTTTAAATTAAAATATTATATTAAGTAATTTTCAGTATAATACATTATGCTATGAGATTTTAAATCGAACTAAAGAAGGTATTTGTTTTAGTTGTTAGAAAATAATGTATTTTTTTTTATTCATTAAGAATGAAAAAGTAATTATTTTTTTTGTAACGAATCGAGTCTAGTTTAAAAAAAGAATGTATAAATTAAATTTTTATATTAATAAATTAAAATGTATGATGTACACTATTTTCAAAATAAATTAACTTGACCAAATTTAATGTTGCAACGATTTATTCAAATATATAAATTTAAAACACATTTGGTCAAATTACGATGAGTTTTTCCTTATTTTGATATACTATAATATAATATTTTAACATATTTTTTTAACTGGGCCAATAAATTTATTAAAATACTTAAAAATTAAGATATACATGAAATGTATTTGCAATACTTAAAAAAAATCAAAATTAACCAAATTTAAAATTGCAATGATCCAATAAGGAACAATAATAAATGATAAGAACACCTGTAGTTACATAACGATTTATTATTCTATAATTTTACAACACTAAACGAAAATTTTATACATGAATAATGCAAAAAAGAAATATATCTTGTATTTTTTTAAATTTATTTAACATAATATTAGTTACAATGTTCTAATTCGGATTAGTATTTCTTAAACATTATTTTATACAAATACTTATATTGTTGTAATTTACACCATTATTCTTATTAAACACAATGTGAAGTCACCCAAAACATATGTCTTACATATTTAGACACAAATTTAATATTTGATCAGAATAAGTGGAATATTTTAATTGTTGATGATTAAAAATTACTTGTCTTGTAGAGAATTTTAGCTATACAAAAGAATACCATGCTACGAAGTACATTTTTTGGTATACATATTATAATTTTGTTGAGAATTAAAATATCATATTATAGAATTTCAAGCGTATTAAAGTGTGGTATTAGGTAATATTTGAATCGCATAACATATTAGTTACATTAGTAATGAAATAATGTAATTTTAGTATAATTTTCTGATAATAAACAAGTTAAATCTCTTGTTCAACAAATCAAATATAGATACAAGAAAAATATACCATAATGATTCAAAAAATGTATGATGTGAACTATTTCAAAAAAAAAGTAAACAGACCAAATTTTTGTTGCAAGGTTTACATTAGAAATATTAATTTAAATAGCGAATTCATTTAGTAAAACTATGGTGATTTATTTTTTATTTTGACATAAAGTAACCGAAAATTTTAACATATCTTTTCAACTGGGACAGAAGAGTTAATAAAATGGTTATAAATTAAGATATTGATGAGGGTTTTTGATATGTTTAAAATAATCAATTATTTAACCAATTTTATAACTTCAATGAACCAATGAGGAATATAAATAAATGATATGAACTCCTATAGTAACCTAATGATGTATTATTCTTTATTTTAACATTCCATAACAGATAATATTGTAAAGGAATGAAGCAAAAAAGAAATGTATGTTTTTTATTAAAATTATTTATCATAATATTATTTGCAATATTCTAATTAGAAGTATTTTACAAATTTAATTGTATTCAAATACCTGAATTATTGTAATGAAGCCAATAATATTATGTTCAACATCTTGTAGGCACAAATTTAGTATAGTCTCATACAATTTTAATATAAAAGTATAATATTTCAAGTTAAAATCAAAATATATGATATAAACTATTTTATTTTAACTTGAAATTTTAAAAATTTTTAATTATCCAACAAGGAATATAATAATAATATAAACTCCTATAGATATATTATGATGTATTATTCTTTATTTTAACTATCAAAAATTGAAAAATTTATAAATAGATGATGTATGAAAGGAAACATATATGGTTTATTCTTTAATGTTATTTTTTACAATGTTAGTTACAATTCTTCAAGTAAGAATATGTGTGAAATATTATTAAACAAACACTTATATTTTTGTAGTTTACACCAGTACCCTAATACACAAAATGAAGCCACTCTTATCATATGTTCAACATCTTCGAGATGCAAAATTGATATGGAGTCAGACTAAATGTAAAATCATAATCAGAGCTTAGGCTTAAAATTTACGTTCGATGTAGTCATTGTAAGCTATACAAAGGTATAATATATTATGAAGTGCAATATTTTATTATACATTTTAATAATTTGGTAAAAAAATTAAAATTAAATTGATGATTTATGCCTAATACTGTGCGAATTTTTTTAATTAATTAAAATTTGTATTAGTTTCAGTTGTTATAAAATAACGTTAACATTTTTAATTCTCCACAAATTATGAATCTAACTCATATTTTTAATAAATCAAGTCGAGTTAATAAAAAAATATATATTAAAATAAAAATAAGATATATGTTGTGAACAATTTTTAATAAAAATTTATCCAGACCAATTTAAAATTTGAAACATTTTCTTTAGAAATATTAATTTAAATATTGAATTCACTTGGTTAAATTATGGTGATTTATTTTTTATTTAGTTGATCAAAAGCCAAAAATTTTAGCATATCTTTTCAACTGGGACAGTAGAGTTAATAAAATGTTTATAAATTAAGTTATTGATGAGGGTTTTTGAAATATTTAAAAAAATCAATTAATTAACCAATTTTTTAACTACAATGAACCAATAAGGATTATTATAAATGATATGAACTCCTATAGTAACCTAATGATGTATTATTCTTTATTTTAACATTCCATAACAGATAATATTGTAAAGAAATGAAGCAAAAAATAAATGTATGTTTTTCATTAAAATTATTTATCATAATATTATTTGCAATATTCTAATCAGAAGTATTTGACAAACCTAATTGTATTTAAATGCCTGAATTATTGTAATGAAGCCAATAATAATATATGTTTAACATCTTGTAGATACAAATTTAGTATAGTCTCATACAATTTTAATACAAAAGTATAATATTTTAAGTTAAAATCAAAATATATATATAAACTATTTTATTTTTACATGAAATTTAAAATTTTAATTATCCAACAAGGAATATAAAATAAGATATAAACTCCTATAAATATATTATGATGTATTATTCTTTATTTTAATTATCAAAAATTGAAAAATTTATAAATAGATGATGTACGAAAGGAAACGTATATGTTTTATTTTTTAATGTTATTTTTTACAATGTTAGTTTAAATTCTTCAAGTAAGAATATGTGTGAAATATTATTAAACAAACACTTATATTTTTGTAGTTTACACCAGTACCCTAATACACAAAATGAAGCTACTCTTATCATATGTTCAACATCTTGGAGACGCAAAATTGATATGGAGTTAGACTAAATGTAAAATCATAATCAAAGCTTAGGCTTAAAATTTACCTTCGATGTAGTCATTGTAAGCTATACAAAGGAATAATATATTATGAAGTGCAATATTTTATTATACATATTATAATTTGGTAAAAAATATTAGAATTAAATTGAATGATTTCTGCCTAATACAGTGTGATTTTAAATCCTAATTAAATTGCAAATTGTATTAGTTTCAGTAGTTATAAAGTAACGTAATTTTTTTTAATTCTCCACAAATGATGAAACTAACTCATATTTTAATAAATCAAGTCGAGTTAATAAAAATATATATTTTAAATTAAAAATAAGATATATGTTGTAAACTATTTTTAATAAAAATTTAACCAGACCAATTTTAAATTTGAAACGTTTTCTTTAACTATTAATTAGAAATATTTATTTAAATATGGAATTCACTTGGTTAAATTATGGTGTTTTATTTTTTATTTGGTTAATCAAAAACCGAAAATTTTAACAAATCTTTTCAACTGGGACAGTAGAGTTAATAAAATGGCTATAAATTAAGATATTGATGAGGGTTTTTGAAATATTTAAAAAAATCAATTAATTAACCAATTTCTTAACTACAATGAACCAATAAGGAATATTAATAAATGATATGAACTCCTGTAGTAACCAAATGATGTATTATTCTTTATTTTAACATTGTATAACAGATAATATTGTAAAGGAATGATGCAAAAAAGAAATGTATGTTTTTCATTAAAATTATTTATCATAATATTATTTGCAATATTCTAATTAGAAGTATTTTACAAATTTAATTGTATTCAAATACCTGAATTATTGTAATGAAGCCAATAATATTATATGTTCAACATCTTGTAGGCACAAATTTAGTATAGTCTTATAAAATTTTAATATAAAAGTATAATATTTTAAGTTATAATCAAAATGTATGATATAAACTATTTTTTTTAACGTGAAATTTAAAATTTTAATAATCAATAAGGAATATAAAAATAAGATATAAACTCCTGTAGATATGTTATGATGTATTATTCTTTATTTTAACTATCAACAGCTAAACAATTTTTAAACAGATGAAGTAAGAAAGGAAATGTATATGATTTTATTCTTTATTGTTATTTTAAATAATGTTAGTTACAATTCATTAAGTAAGAATATGTGTAAAAAATTATTTAACAAATGCTTATATGTTTGTAGTTTACACTAATATCCTAATACACAAAATGTAGCCACTCATTTCATATGCTTAACATCTTGTAGACGCAAAATTGATATAGAGTCAGATTAAATTCAAAATTATAATCAAAGCTTTTTCTTTAAATTTACCTTCATTGTATTTTTCTAGAGCTATACAAAGAAATAATATATTATGAAGTGCAATATTATAGTCTATTTATTATTACTGGGTTGAAAATATTAGAATGAAATTATATAATTTCATCGTATTACAGTGTGAATTTAAATTTTATTTGCATTGAAGAATGTATTGGTTTAAGCAGTTATAAAATAATGTAAGATTATTTTAAATCTCCAAGAATGAACTAGTTAAATCATTTTTCAACAAACCATCTTTAGTCAATGAAAAAATATATAAATTAAGTAAAAAATAAAATGTATAATGTTAATTTTTTTTTTTTTTGAAAAATAGTAAGTTAAACAGATTTAAAGTAGCAATGATTACCTTAAAAATATAAATTTAAAATACGAAAGCATTTTATTAAATCATGACATGTCTTTCTTTGTTTAAATATTCCAAGACATAAAATTTACCAAATTTTTTTATCTAATAAATTAGATTTAATATACAAGTTTTGATTTAATTTAAAAATGAAATGTTTTTTTATTTAAAAGAAGTAACTAAGCCAAATTTAAAATTGCAATGTTCCAACAAGAAATATGAAAATGTGTTTAGAATTCCTGTAGGTATATAACGATGTAATATTCTTTATTTTATTTATCCAAAACCTACACATTTATAAATAAATGATGAAAAATAGAAAATAAATTTGTTTATTTTTTTAAATGTTATTTGTCATAATGTTAGTTACAATTCTCCAATAACTTATATGTATATAAAATTAGGTAACAAAAGATTATATTTTTGTAGTCTACACCCATACTGTAATACACAAAATGAAGCCACTCTTATCATATGTTCAACATCTTGTAGATATAAAATTGATATAGAGTCAGACTAAATGCAAAATTATAATCAAAGCGTTTTCTGTAAATTTACCACTGTTGTAGGCTTTGATAGCTATACAAAGAAATAATATGTTATGAAGTGCAATATTCTAGTATATATATTTAAACCTGATTGAAAATATTAAAATGAAATTATATAATTTCAACGTATTACAGTGTGATTTTAAATTTTAATTGAATTGTAGAATGTATTGGTTTTAGTTGTTATAAAATAAAGTAAACTTTTTTAATTCTCTACAAATAAACAATTTAACACTTTATTTAACTTAACATATTTAGTTAATAAAAATACTTATTATTTAACTTAATAATAAAATGTAAGGAATAAACTATTTCCATTTTTTAAAGTAACTTGACAAAATTTAAAATTCAAATGATCCCATGAGGAATATAAAAATAAGATAAAAACTCCTGTAGTTAAATGAATATTGTAAATAAATAGTGTATTAATCTTTATTTTAACAATACAAATCTGAACAATTTATAAATAAATAAAGTAATAAAGGAAATGTATTTAGTTTCTTTATAATGTTATTTATTATAATATTAGTTAAAATGCTCTAATTAAAAATGTGTAAAAAATTATTTAACAAACGCTTATATTTTTGTAGTTTACACCAATACTCTAATACACAAAATAAAGCTACTCTTATCCTATGTTCAAATTTTATAGACGCAAAATTGATATAGAGTCAGACTAAATGCAAAATTTTTAATCAAAGGTTTTGCTTTAAATTTACCATTCTCGTATTTATTTTGAGCTATAAAAAGGAATAGTAAATTATGAAATGCAATTCTCTAGTTTACTAATTATAATCTGATTAAAAATATTAAAATGAAATTATATGATTTCAGCGTATTACTGTGTAGTATTAGGTTTTAAGTCGAATCGTAGTTTGTATTGGTTTAAGTAGTTATAAACTAATGTAACATTAATTTAATTCTCCAAGAATGAACAAGTTAACTCTTTATGTAACTTAACATGTTAAGATTATATAATATATGTTTAATTTAGATTAAAAATATATTGGAAGATGTAAACTGTTTTTTCAAAAATTAACTTGACCAAGTTTAAAGTTGCAATGATTCCTTTAGATATATAAAATAAAAATACAAACTCATTTTGTTAAATTATGATCTTTTTTTTTATGTTAATATTCCAAGACATACAATTTTAACTAATTTTTTAACTGGTAATTTAGAGTAATTAAAATAGATTTGTATTTGTTTAAAAAATGAAATGAATGTTTGTTTTTTTTTTAAACAAAAAGTAACTTAACCAAACTTAAAATTACAATATTCAAATGAGGAAGATAAATGTATGAGAAAAACTCATGTAATTATATAACCATGTTTTATTCTTTATTGAAAGAATCCAAAACCAATAAATTGATAAAAGTATAAAGCACAAAAAATAAAATAAAATAAAATATATCTGTTTTTATTTAAAATTATTTAACATAATATTTATTACAATGTTCTAATTAGGAGTATTTATTTTACATTATTTTATTCAAACACTTATATCTTTACGCTTGTAGTTTACAATATTATTCCTATTATCCACAAAATGAAGCCACTCAAAATCTATATTCTACATTTCGTAGACACAAATTGAAAATATGCTCAGTCTAGTTGTAATATTCAAAATATTGTTGTTGATTAAAATTTACTTGTATTGTAGAGGTTAAGAATTATACAAAGAAATGAAATAATATGAAGTGCAAAGTTCAGGTACACATATTACAATCCTATTGAAAAGTTTAAAATAAAATGAAACAATTTTCAGTTTAATAAAGTGTGGTATTAGATTTGAATTGAATAATAGAAGGTATTGGTTTTAGTTGATAGAAAAAAATGTAACTTATTTTATGTTATTTTCTGTTTACTTTTTCTTTTCATAGTTCCACTGGGATAATCTCTTTTCCTTTCACTCATTCTTTTTACAAATCAAACTAATTAACCAATGAATAATCAGATGAACAAGATTGAATTGTATTACAATGTAAAAACGTTTGAACCAGAATGAAATAAAACGCTTAAATATTGCTCTCCGTGGTTTGTCACTGTAATATGTGTTTAACATCTTGTAGATACAAATTTTAGTATAGTCTCATACAATTTTAATACAAAAGTATAATATTTTAAGTTAAAATCAAAATGTATGATATAAACTATTTTATTTTAACTTGAAATTTAAAATTTTAATGATCCAACAATAAAAATAAAAATAAGATATAAACTCCTGTAGATATATTATGATGTATTATTCTTTATTTTAACTATCAAAAGCTGAAAAATTTATAAATAGATGATTTAAGAAAGGAAACGTATATGATATATATATATAGTTTATTCTTTAATGTTATTTTTTATAATGTTAGTTACAATTCTTCAAGTAAGAATATGTGTAAAATATTATTTAACAAACACTTATATTTTTGTAGTTTACACTAATACTCTAATACACAAAATGAAGCTACTCTTATGATATGTTCAACTTCTTGTAGACGCAAAATTCTATCTTCAAAACGAAATTTTTCCATTATACTTTCTAAAATGTGTATGATTTTGTCTAATTGTACACTCTACGTGTGAATTTAATGACGAAATTAATATATTGTATAAACTTTACAATTTAATAGTGAAAAAAAATATTTAAGTTATTAAATTGGTAAAAAAGTATTTTTTTAAGTTTGCCAAGGGCGCTATCGAGTTTATCTACGTCACTGTATCTAACATTAAATTAGTAACAGTGTTCTAATTATGAATATTTAAATAAGTTATATTTTTCAAATGCTTATATTTTTGTAGTTTTACCAATATTTTTATGAAACACAAAATGAAGCCACACTTAACATATGTTTTACATATCGTAGATACAAATTGAAAAAGGACACAGACTAACTGTAATATTCAAGACAAAGCTGTCGTTTAAAAATTAAAATTACCCGTTTTTAAATGTGGTTTAGCTATATAAAGAAATAAAATATAATGATGTGAAATGTTCTGGTATTCATATTATAATTTTTTTTTAAATTAAAATATTACATTAAGTAATTTTCAGTGTATACATTGTGCTATGAGATTTTAATCGAACTAAAGAAGGTATTTGTTTTAGTTGTTAGAAAATAATGTATTTTTCTTTTATTCTCTAAGAATGAACAAGTTATTTATTTTTTTGTAACGAAGTTTAGTCTAGCGTATAAAAAGAATATATACTTTGTATATATATGATGAGTTTTTCCTTATTTTGATATAGTATAATATAATATTTTAACATATTTTTATAACTGGGCAATTAAATTTATTAAAATACTTAAAAATTAAGATATTCATGAAATGTATTTGCAATAATTAAAAAAATCAAAATTAATCAAATTTAAAATTGCAATAATTTACAATAATAAATAATAAGAACACCTGTAGTTACATAACGATTTATTATTCTATAATTTTACAATACTAAACTGAAAATTTTATACAGGAATAAAGCAAAAAAGAAATATCTTGTATTTTTTAAAATTTATTTAATATAATATTAGTTACAATGTTCTAATTCGGAGTATTTGTTAAACATTATTTTATACAAATGATTATATTTTTGTAATTTACACCATTATTCTTATTAAACACAATGTGAAGTCACCCAAAACATATGTTTTACATATTTAGACACAAATTTAATATTTGATCAGAATAACTGTAATATTTTAATTGTTGACGATTAAAAATTACTTGTCTCGTTGATACTGGCAGCTACACAGAGGAATAGAATACTATGATGTGCAATTTACTGGTTTATATTGTATGTAATTGTTGAAAATTAAAATATTATACTAATTAATTTCCAGCATATTAGAGAGTGGTATTAGGTTCTAGTCGAATCACATAATATATTGGTTACATTAGTAATGAAATAATGTAATTTTAGTATAATTTTCTGATAACGAACAAGTTAAATCTCTTTTTCAACAAATTAAATATAGATACAAGAAATATATACTATAAAGATTAAAAAAAAATGATGTGTACTATTTAAAAAAAAAGTAAACAGACCAAATTTTATGTTGCAATGTTTTCATTAGAAATAATAATTTAAATAGCGAATTCATTTGGTAAAATTATGGTGTTTTATTTTTTAACATAAAGTAACGGAAAATTTTAACATATCTTTTCAACTGGGACAGTAGAATTAATAAAATGGTTATAAATTAAGATATTGATGAGGGTTTTTGAAATATTTAAAAAAATCAATTAATTAACCAATTTTTTAACTACAATGAACCAATAAGGAATATTAATAAATGATATGAACTCCTGTAGTAACCAAATGATGTATTATTCTTTATTTTAACATTGCATAACAGATAATATTGTAAAGGAATGAAGCAAAAAAGAAATGTATGTTTGTCATTAAAATTATTTATCATAATATTATTTGCAATATTCTAATTAGAAGTATTTGACAAACATAATTGTAATCAAATGCCTAAATTATTGTAATGAAGCCAATAATATTATATGTTCAACATCTTGTAGGTACAAATTTAGTATAGTCTTATAAAATATGTGGTGTAAACCATTTTTTCAGTTCAAATTAAAAGTTGATATGTTTTTTTTAATAATATTATCTCATAATAACGAATTCATTTTTTTTAATGTTGGTGTTTTTTTTCTTTATTTTAACAATCGAAAACCAAAAATTTAACATCATTCTTAACTGGAAGAGGAGAATTTTTTAAATAATTTAAAATTAATTTAATGATAAAATATGTGTTAGCTTTTTTTTTAGGAAAGTTTTTTAAACTAATTAAAACTTGGAAAAATCCAATAAGGAATATTAATTAATGATAAATTCTGTAGTTTTATAATAATATCTTATTATTTATTTTAATAATCTAAAACAGAAAATTTATGAATTAATGAAGTAAGATAGGAAATACATTTGGATTTTTTCTCAAATATTTTTTATCATAAAATTGGTTACAAATTTCAAATTAAAAATATGTATAACAAATAATTTAACAAAGGATTATATGTTTGTAGTTTACACCAATATTCATATTAAACACAAATTAAGCATAAAATTAAAATGGACTTATAATATATGTAGAATTAAAGTCCAAGCTTTTTCTTTAAATTTACCTTTATTTTTGAAATATACAGCTTTACAAAAAAATATAATATTATAAAATGTAATATCTTACAGTAAATATTATATTCTTTTTGAAAGAAATAATATTAAATGAAATAATTTTCAGCGTATAATGTTGTGATATATTATTTTATTTCTCTAGGGATGAATAATTATCATTTTTTTTAACTAATGATGCTAGGTTAATATTAAAATATATAATTTTTGTTAACATTTGAATGACCTAAGAATGAATATAAAAATATAATAAAAATTCTTGTGGAAATATTATTATTTATCATTCTTTACTCTAACATTTCAAAAGTAAAATATTTATAATTAAATGAAGCATGTGAGAATATATATGTGGATGTATTTTATTAAAATTGTTTATTACAATTCCCCAATTACGGATATGAAAAAAGATTACTGAATTCTAATGATTATATTTTTGTAGTTTACACCAATATATTTATGAAACATAAATTGATGCCACTTTTAAAATTTGTTCTACATATAAACCAATTTAAATTATATTTGGACTGAATATTACAATTTAATATAGTAGGTCGATTAAAAATTACCTTTCTCGTAGACATTTAACAATATACATTAGAACGAAATAATATGAAATGCAATGTTCAAGTATACATAGTATACTCTAGTTGTAGATATTTATTAGAAATAAAATAGTTTTAGTGATTTACAGTGTATTCTTAAATATTTATTCGAATCGCAGAATGTATTAGTCCATAGTAACTAGGAAACTATGTCATTTTTTTATTAATTCTCTATGATTGAACACTTTTATTCTTTTTTGTAAACTAATTAAATGAGTTTAAAAAAAATATTTTATTTAAAGATAAAATATATGATGGAAACTATTTTTAAATTAAGTAATTTGACCAATTTAAATGTTTCAAAAATATCATTAGAAATATAAATTTAAAATAAACTCATTAGGTATTTTTTGATATGTTCTTCTGCGTTTTAATATTCTATAGCATAAAATGTTAGCTGTTTTTAACTAGTAAAGTAGAGTTATTAAATTAGTTTGGATTAATTTAAAAATGAAATTTGTTTTTGCTTTTTATAGAAAAAAGTAACTTAAGCTAACTAAAAATTGCAGTGTACAAAAAATGATTATCGATATATGATAAGGTTTTCTGTTGTTTTATAATAATGTATTATTCATTATTTAAACAATCCAGTCAGAAAAATGTATAAATAAATGAGGTAAAAAAGGAAATGTATCTGGCTTTCTTCTTAAATATTATTTTCATAATGTTATATACAATTATATAATTAAGAATATGTATCACAAGTTATTTAACAAAAGCTTATATGTTTGTAGTTTACACCAATATTCCTATTAAACACAAAATGACGCCACTCACATTATATATTTATTTTTTTGAAAATATAAATTTAAAATAAGATAAAACTAAATATAAAACTAAAGACCAAGCTTCTGCTTTAAATTTACCTCTACTATAGGTTTTTCCATCTATACAAACAAATACAATATTATAATATGCAATATCATTTAGTAAATGTTATAATCATCTCAAAAAAAAAAAAAAGAATTATAAACAAAACGATTTCCAGCAAATTTTAGTGTGATATATGATTTTAATTAAGTAAGGATGAACAACTATCCTTTTCAATTTAACCAATCATGCTGAGTTAATATAAATATATAATTTAATAAAAAAATTTAATGAACCAATAAAGAATATAAAAATAAGATAAAAACCCTTGTTGACATATTATTATTTATTTATCTTTATTTTAAATATTCACAAGCAAAAGTTTTCCAAATAAATGAAAAATGAGAGGATATGTATGTGAATGATTTTTATTTTATTGTTTATTATAATTCTCTATTGAAAGATATTTAAAAAAGTTATTTAATTTATATGCTTGCATTTTCGTAATATTCACCAATATATTTATAAAATACAAATTGATGTCACTCTTAACATTTGTTTTACATACGGTATAAACAAATTTAAATTCGGTTTGACTAAGTATATCATTCAAAACTATGTGTCGATTACAAATTACCTTTTTCGTTGATATTTAATAGTATGCAATATTAATAAATATTACGAAGTGCAATATTCATGTATAAATATGATACTCTTTTGAAAATGTGATTTAGAAATTGAATAATTTTAGTTATTTAATTTGTATTCTAAAAATGTATTCGAATCGCAGAACGTATAAGCAATAGTAACTAGTAAAATTTATTTATTAATTCTCCAAGAATGAACAATTTTCATTTTTTTTTAACAATTAAAAAAATTTATTTTATTGAATTAAGAAATAGAATGTGCGGTGTAAACATTTTTTAAATTAAGTTATATAACCAAATTCAAAGTTGCCAAATTATTATTTGATATAACATTTTAAAAGAAACTCATTTCGAAATGTTTGATATGTTTTTTTAATTTTTTTATTCCATGGCATAATATGTTTACATTTTTTTTTAACTGTTAAGCAGAGTTATTACAATAGATTGTATTAATTTTAAAATGAAATATGTGGATACTTTTTTGAAGAAAATAGTGATTGAACTAGACTTAAAATTGCAATGCTCAAATAAGGAGAATAACTTTTTAATTAACACTTCTGTAGTTTTATAAATACGTATTATTCTTTATTTTAACAACTCAAAACTGAAAAATGTATTAATAAATAAAGTAAGAAAATAGCGAAAGAATTTTACTTCAATGTCTATTTTTCATAATATTAGTTACAAATCTCCAATTAAGAATATTTATAACAAATTATTTATTAAAAGCTTATATGTTTGAAGTTGACACCAATAGTCTTACTAAACACAAAATGATACTACTTATATTATAAATTTATCTTCTTAAAAATAAAGTTAAAGTAGGATTAGACTTCGTGTAAAATTATTATTCAAGATTCTGCTTTAAAATTACCTCTAAAGATTAATTTTTGATCTATACAAAATAACACAATATTGTAAAGTATAATATCATAGGGTAAATGTTATAATCGTTTTGAAAACAAATAATATTAAATGAAATATTCTCAAACGTATTATAGTGTAATATGTGATTTTAATTTACTAGGGATTAACAATTATACATTTTTTTAACCAAATCATTTTGAGTTAATATAAAATTATATTTATAATTTAAAATTTAAATGATCCAATAAGAATTGTAAAAATAAGATTAAAACTCCTGTAGATTTATTGTTAATTATTATTCTTTTATTTTAACAAATCAATATTGGAAAATTTATATATAAATAAAGCATGAGAGGACAAGTATGTGGATATTTTTTATTTAATCGTTTTATACAATTCCCTAATTAAGGATATTAAAAAAAAATATTTTATTCTTATGCAAATATTTTCGTAGTTTACACCAATATATTTATCACATACAAATTGATGCCACTCTTGAAATTTGTTCTACTTATTGTATGAACAAATTTAAATCAGATTTGCACTAAATGTAATATTCAAAAAAAGTGTCGATTACAAATTACCTTTCTCGTAGGTATATAATAGGATATAATAGAATTTAAACACATGAAAAGCAATGTTCGTCCATATCATAGACATATAATATATAGACCGCGAACAACCAGTATAATACATGTAAGGCACTAGAGCCAAGATATGTGTGAGAGAGACAGACATAGAAGAGGTTTTTTCATGGATGATAAAATAAAATTGTTTTTCTTTAAAGGGATATCACAGAATATGTGATACTGATACACACGCAATGCACAGGATTGAAACTAAACAGTTGAAATTTATACTGAGTTATAAATTCAATCAAGATCATTTAGAAATGTTATTTGGTGCAATTCGAGCTAAAGGCGGGTTTAACAATAATCCAACTGTGGCACAGTTTGAGGCAGCATACAAATCCATCATCATAAATGCTGAATTAAAATGTCCGACTAGTGCTAATGCAATGGCATTAGATAGCACAAGCATTCTCCGAATACCAAGTTTAAAGAAAACAATATATAACAAGGACTCTGAATTATTAGATTTGTTGTGCATTTCAGGCACTGATATAATTGAACCAGATAATATATTGGCAGTTTACCAACATAGTACATTTCTAAATGATATTGTAGTTTACATTTCAGGGTTTGTGGTTCATAAAATTAAAAAATCTATTTTATGTGAACTTTGTGTAGAAGCGTTAGAATCAGAAGAAAATATTTCAACGCTTATTTTAAGAAAAAATAGAGGTGGTTTAATTAAACCTAGTTTTGATGTCATTGAAATATGTAAAATAGCAGAACGTGTAATAAGAGATTATAAAAATATAGATAAATCTAATGTAGTTCAAATAATAACAATAGAATGTATGAAAAGAATCAATATATCCAAATACTTTTATTCATTATCAAGTCATTTCCTGGAACAAGAACCACTCAACAATCATCTAATACAACTTATTAAAATAATCTTAAATATATACATCACAGTCAGACTACATCATATAAATTCTTCAACAAACGCCATTAATGAAAAAATAAGAACATTTTACACAAAGTTAATACATTTTAGACATCAATAAGCATTATAAAAATTTATAATTTTTTTATAACATAAAAGTATTCAAATTGTAATATATTGACTATTAAATTGTAAATATTTATGTTATTCTTAGTTTTATATTTTATTATCATGATATATTCTATATCATGTTTGTTAGTAAAAACTTAAAAAATAAATATTAAAATTTATTCATCCATGAAAAAAACCTCTTATAGCTCTTTCTCTCTCGCACATATCTTTGCCCCTTACTTCTCTCTCTAATCGCGGTCTATATATTATATGTCTATGGTCCATATATATGACTCTGGTTGAAGATATTAATTAGATATTAAATAATTTTCATTACTAAATTTTATTCTTATATTTTATTCGAATCGCAGAACGTATAAATCATAGTAAATAGGATATAAGGTAATTTATTTATTAATTCTCCAAGAATAAACAATTTTACTTTTTTTTTTTAACCAATCAAAATAAGATTATAAAAAATTGATTTTATTTAATTTAAAAATAAAATATACGGTTTAAACTTTTTTTAAATTAAGTAATTTGACGAAATTCACAGTTGCCAAATTATTATTTGATATATACATTTTAAAAGAAACTCATTTTGATATACAGTCGAATCCGCTTAATTGGTACACATTGGGCGGTAACCTATTTGTCCCCATTATCCAACTGTCCTGATTAACCGAATAACTAATAAATCGAAACTAGTAAAGTGCATATATGTATGTATGTACATACATAATGAATTTATTAATAAAAATACATGCATACATACTTAATTCATACTTTATTTTAAAATTACATATTATTATTATTATTAACAGTAGTGCATTACATATATTTACTATTATTATTATTAAATTTAAAAAAAAAAAATGAAATATTAAATATTAACCGACAGATAACATAAAATAGAATAAAATAAAATAAAAAAAAAAATAAAAAAAATAAAAATAAGCTAAACTATACTATACTATGATATAAAGGGCTTAATACGACAGATGGTAACTATAATAGCTAGGAAATATTTTAAACTATAGGTTATAAATTAATGTCAAGATTTTGTATCTAATCGACCACATATATACTATTATCTATAATATATAATATATATAAATAATAATATATATATCTATAATACTATTTAGTATTATTATATCGTAAATTAATTGGATGATTATTTTATTATACATATTTATTATAAATTAATTGATTAACATACTTAATTCATATTTTGTTAGGCTTCAGAAAATCGTCTATTCTTCTTTGCTGTAATTTATTAAAACTTTGCTTATTGATAAAATCTGCACAAACGTCTAGCGAAGTTGTTGGGACATTCTCGTTTCCATTTTGCATGAAATATAGTCTCAGCTGATCAATGCCCTTTTCTGCTTCTCTTGTTGTAACTTTGACGGGTTGATCGTCGTCATCGTCATCACTTTCTTCATTTTGCAGACTTCTCTCAGCAATTTCATCAAGAATATTATCGAAATTCTCATTTTCGTTGAAGCACTGCACACCATCATCAATTTTTAAAAATAACTCCCCATTTCCTACGCATTGCGCTACGTCATTTTCAACAGAAACAAAAGGAGGAATAGGTAGATCAATCAGTGGTCTGAAACCGCATTTTGCAAAACAATGCTGAATCGTAACAGACGACACTTTTCTCCAGCTGTCAGCGACAAATTGTATTGCTTGTAGAATGTTTATTTTAGAACTGATATCTGTAGCACATGTAGATGGAGTCACTAAATTATCTTCAATAGCCTTCAAAACGTATGTTACCAGCAGTCCACGGTAATGAGTTTTTAAATTCTTCATGATTCCCATATCGAGTGGTTGAATGAGAGAAGTAGTATTTGGAGGCAGAAACTTAAATGTGATATTTTTTAAATCTATCAAATGGGGATATGGTCCAGCATTATCAACAATTAATACAATTTTCCTTGCTTGTTTTCCAATCTCTTTGTCCCAGTCTTTCAACCACGATGTAAATATTCCTGCTGTCATCCATGCATTTTTATTCGCTAAATAAGAAACAGGTAAGTTTGTTATTTTTATATTTTTGAAACATCTTGGCTTTGCGGACTTTCCGATTATCAACAGCCTTTTTTTATCTGTGCCTGCCATATTACAACAACATAAAACTGTTATACGATCAAATGCTTTTTTTGATCCTTCGAGTGTTTCACGTTTATAGCACAAAGAACCATCCGGAGTCGCTCGGTAGAATAAACCAGTTTCGTCGGCATTATAAATGTCCTGAGGAGAAAATTTTTTAAGAATTTCCGGTAATTTAGCTAAAGACCATTCATCAGCTTCGTTTGTATCAGCACTTGATTTTTCTCCGTGAAATCGCTTGAATTTAATATTATTCCGATCCTTCCAACGACTTATCCTTAACGACAACCTTCTGTGGCCTTAAAATTATCATGTCCAATTTTTTCATCAAAAAATTCAGCTTTCTGCTATACCATAGGGCCCGAAATACGAACACCACGTTTTGTAACAGCAGAAAACCATTCGTTCATAGCTTTGTCTACTTCGGGATATTTGCCTTCTCGCTTTCTTTTTCTATTTACATGTACTCTAACTTACGAAAACTAGTATTATGAGGTTGAGCCTTAATTTTATCTAGTATAGAAATTTTTTCAACCAACGTTAAATCTTTACGAGACATAATTGTTACGTATTAACACAAACTGGGATCAATATAAACACACATACGTTAATACACAGAAACGAAAAACCGTGAACTAAAGTTTTTCGATGTTGTAGTTGATTCTTATCGTGATATTAAAAGATAAAGAAATGATTGACATAAAATACAATGTACATTATCAGAATTCTGTACGTTGTCCATGAAGATTAGATTATTACAGTTTCAATAAGAAAGTAGATAATTTAGGTTAGAATATTTAATAAGACGGTTTTATTTATGTCCTATATAACCGATGGTTTGTCCCCGATAAACGAATTTAAATTGCCTTAAACAAATACATTTGTTCGGGACTATGTCAAATTGTCCCCATAAGCGGTTGTCCCCTTTATGCAGTGTCCAATTAAGCGGATTTGACTGTATTTGATATGTTTTTTTATATTATTATTCCGTAGCATAATATGTTTACATTTTTTTTAACTATTAAGTAAAGTTATTACAATAAATTGAATTAATTTAATAATGGAATATGTGCATGCTTTTTATAGAAAATAGTAATTGGACTTGACTAAAAATTGAAATGTTCAAATATGGAAAATAACTAATTGATAAGCACTTCTGTAGTTTTATAAAAATGTATTATTCTTTATTTTAACAATCCAAAACTGCAATGTTTATAAATAAATAAAGTAAGAAAGAGGAGAAAGGATTTTCCTTTAATATTTATTTATGATAATATTAGTCACAACTCTCCAATTAGGAATATGTATAACAAATTATTTATTAAAAGCATATATGTTTGTTGTTTACACTATGAGTCTTACTAAACACAAAATGATACAACTTATATTATACATTTTTCTTTTTGTAAAAATAAAGTTAAAATAGGATTAGACTAAGTGGAAAATTAAACTCCAAGCTTCTGAATTAAAATTACCAATATATATGGGTATTATATCTATACAAAAAAACACAATATTGTAAAGTGCAATATCATAGAGTAAATATTATGATCATTTTGAAAAAAAATGATATTAAATGAATTATTCTCCCACGTATTATAGTGTGATATGTGATTTTAATTCACTAGGGATTAACAATTATACATTTTTTTTAACCAATCATTTTGAGTTAATATAAAATTATATTTATAATTTATAATTTAAATGATCCACTAAGAATTGTAAAAATAAGATAAAAACCCCTGTAGATGTATTGTTAATTATTATTCTTTTATTTTAAATAAATGGAGCTTGAGAAGACATGTATGTAGAAGTTTATTTTTAATTGCTTTATACATTAACCCAAATAAGGATATCAAAAAAAAAAAATTAAATTGTAATCTTATGGTTATATTTTCATAGTTTAAACTAATTTATTTATCAAACACAAATTGATGCCAATCTTATCATTTGCTCTACATATTGTATAAACAAATTTATATCAAATTTGGACTAAATATTACATTAAAAAAAAAATGTCAATCACATATTATTTTTCACGTAATCATTAGTTTGTAAAAAAAAAATTATATATTATGAAATTAAATTATCGTATATAAATATGATACTCTGTTTGAAGATATTATTTAAAAATTGAATAAGTTTTATTATTTAATTTGTATTTATACATTTTATTAGAATCACAGATAGTATAAGCTATAGTAATTAAGAAATTATGCAATTTATTAATTAAATTTCGAAAAATGAATAACTTTAATTTTTATTTTTAACTAATCAAAAAAGATTATAAAAAAATATTTTTTATTTAATTAAAAAAAAAATTGTACGATGCAAACCATTTTTAAATTAAGTAATTTGACCAAATTCAGAGTTGTTATCATTTTATTGGATATATAAATTTGAAATGAACCTCATTTGGTTTTTTTGGATATGTTTTTCTTATGTTAATATTCTATGTCATATAATGTAAAATTTTTTTTTTAACTGGTAATGTAGAGTTATTGAATAGATTGGATTATTTTAAAAATAAATAGTGTTCATGCTTTTTTAGAAATTATTAACTTAACAAAACTAAAAATTGCAGTGTTCAAATAGGGAATATAAAAATATGATAAGATTTTCTGTTGTTTTATAATAATGTATTATCCTTTATTTTAACAATCCTAAACAAAAAAATTGATAAATAAATGTTTTAAGAAAGGAAATGAATCTCAATGTTTTCTTTTATATTATTTATTAAAATGTTAGATACAAATTTCTAATTAAGATTATGAATGACAAATTATTTAACAAAGGCTTATATGTTTGTAGTATTCAACAATTTTTTTACTAATCAAAAAACAATGCCACTTATATTATATATTTATCTTTTTAATAACATAAAGATAAAATAGGATTATACTACGTGTAAAATTAATGTTCAATTTTCTGCTATAAATTTACCATTTAAGATATATATTTCTTCTATATAAACAAATAAAATATTGTAAAGTGCATTATCATAGTGTAAATGTTATTATCTATTAGAAAAATTAATATTAAATGATATATTCTCCTGTTTATTATAGTGTTATATGTGATATTCATTCATTAGGAATGAACAATTATCCATTTTTATTAACCAATCATTTTGAGTGAATATAAAAATGTATTATATAATTTATAATTTAAATGTTCCAATAAGAATTGTAAAAATAAGATAAAAACCCCCGTAGATATATTGTTAATTATTATTCTTTTATTTTAACAATTAAGTAGTAAATAATTTATAAATAAATGAAGATCGATTGGACATGTATGTAGAAGTTTATTTTTAATTGCTTTTTACATTTACCCAAAAAAGATATAAAAAAAAAAATTAACCTTATGCTTAAATTTTCGTAGATTAAACTAATTTATTTATTAAACACAAATTGATGGCAATCTTATCATTTGTTCTACATATTGTATAAACAAATTTAGATCAGGTTTGGACTAAATGTCATATTCAAAAAAGTGTCGATTACAAATTACACTCTCCTAGATATATAATAGAATATAATAGAACTTAAAATTATAAAAAGCAATGTTTGTTTATAAATATCATACTCTTGTTGGAGATATTAATTAGATATTAAATAATTTTCATTATTAAATGTGTATTCTTATATTTTATTCGAATCGCAGAACGTATGTGTCATAGTAAATAGGTTATTATATAATTTATTTATTAATTCTCCAAGAATAAACAATTTTTTTATTTTTTTTAATCAATCAAAATAAGATTATGAAATAATATACTTTATTTAATTTAAAAAAAAATGTACGATGTAAAGTTTTATTTAATTAAGTAATTTGAAGTTACCAAATTATCGTTAGTTATATAAATTGGGAAAGAAACTCATATGGTTTTTTTTGTTAATATTTTCTTTATGTTAATATTCCATTGCATATTATGTTATCATTTTTTTAACTGGTAAAGTAGTGTTATTAAATAAGTTTGAAATAATTTAGAACTGAAAAATGTGCTTGCTTTTTATAGCAAAATTTAACTTAACCTAACTTAAAATTGTAATGTCCTAATATTGAATATATATATAATATAAGAACTTCTGTAATTTTATAACTATTTATTATTTTTTACTTTAACAATCACAAGCAGAAAAATATTTATAATAAATAAAGTAAGAAAGAGGAGAAACATTTTTCATTATTATTTATTTATCATAATATTAGACACTAATCTCCAATTAAGAATATGTATAAAAAATAATTTATTAAAAAAATTTTATTTTTGTAGTTAACACAAATAATCTCAAAAGAAGGAGAATGATGCTACTAATATTACATATTTATCTTTTTTTAAAGATAATATTCAAATAGGATCAAACTAAGTGGAAAATCAAAGTCCAAACTTCTGCTACAAACTTACCAAAGAAATTTTTTCCATCAACTATATAAACAAACACAATATTGTAGAGTGCAATATCTTAGAGTAAATGTTATAATCTTTTTGAAAATAATAATTTTATACACAATAATTTCCACCGCATTATAGTGTGGTTTATTATTTTAATTCCCTTGGAATGAACATTTATCCTATTTTATTTTTTACTAATCATGCTGAGTTAATTTAAAAATATATAATTTAATTTAAAGTTTCAATGATCCAATTAGGAATATAAAAATAAGAATAAACCCATGCATATATTATTATTTATTATATTTTATTTTAACAAATCATAAATGAAAAATTTATTAATAAATGAAGCATGAGAGGATATGTATGTGTATTAATTTTATTAAAATGTTTATTAAACTTCAACAATTAAGGATATTAAAAAAATATTTTATTTTTATGCTTATATTTTTGTAGTTTATACTAATATAATTATCAAACATAATTTGATGCAAATCTTAACATTTGTTCTACATATTGTATAAACAAATTTAAATTAGGTATGGTTTAAATGTAAAATTCAAAACAAATTGTCAATTACAATGTTCCTTTCTCGTAGACATTAAATATAATACAATAGAATTAAATATTACGAAATGCAACGTTCGTGTATAAATATGATACTCTGTTGGAAGATATTATTTAGAAATGGAATAATTTTGGTTTTTTAACTTGTATTCTTAAATTTTATTCAAATCGCAAAAAATCGGATAAGTCATAGTAACTAGGAAATATGTAATTTATTAATTAATTTTTAACGAATGAACAAATTCAATTTTTTTTAATTTTAAAAAAATGTCATGTAAAATTATTTTTTAATTATGTAATTTAACCAAATTCAAAGTTCCAAATTATCATTTATTATATAAATTAAAATATTTAAATTATTATTATTAAAATATACTAACGCTTGGCCTTCTCGGAACACAGATTGTATTTTCAAATAATAATAAAAAAATATAACGCATATGTTTGAACCTAAACAAATAACCGACACGGGCGAGAGATGCTGATTATCGGAATCTAAATTATAAATCAACCTTAAACATATAAATTCCACACGAACTTATAAAACGAAACTACGACGCAGAGAAGTAACAAAAAAGGGTCTATCCGATCAAAGAATAGTCAGTTGGTCAAATAGTCAAATTAAAAAAAACTATTTATAGGAACCCATTTCACGCATATAAAAAAGAGAGGAAACCCAAATACGGTTGTAATAAACAGAAACATACATACACGAAAATTTACCCAAAATGAAATGTCGTAACGCCGACTATACGCATATAGAGACGACAAAAACATCCATTGTCAATATCAATTGATTGGACTGTTACGTAATCAGCATACTAAAGATATTATAATATTCAAAATATACACCCTAGACCACTTGATGATCTCGTCTCCTCGTCAGTGTGTACGCACACTCCAACTACGAACCAGTACTCAAGACCAATTTTATGTTCCGCGGGACATAGTTAGTTTTGCGAGACATCGTAATTCGAGTATTGGTTTATTTTATTTTGTCGGTGAATTCGCTTTGGAAGTGAAGTCACTGATCCAACCTTTTTTTCGTTTTTTATCGTTTTATTTCTTTATGCGATCGTTCGTCTCTGCGGATACCAGTTAGACATCGAACACGAGCATAAGGTTAGATATTTAATTATTTGACAATTTATTTCAGTGTATTGCCTTACATTGTTTTATTTCATTGTTTTTATAATTTTTTTATATATCTTTACATAAAATATACCTAAACGGTTCTCGAATTCACACCCCGTGAAAGACCGCCTTATTCACCTTTTCTTTTAGCCCCATATATAATATTATATAATACATAATTATTTCATTTCTTGTATCATTACAATATTATACATTTTTCTTTTTTCAAACATAAAATTAAAATAGGATTAGATTAAGTGGAAAATTAAAGTCCAAGCTTCTGCTACAAACTTACCAAATAACTTTCTTCCTTTAACTATATAAACAAACAATATTGTATAGTGCAATTTCTTAGAGTAAATGTTATAATCTTTTTGAAAATAATAATTTTAAACACAATAATTTCAAGCGCATTATAGTGTGGTATATTATTTTAATTCCCTTGAGATAAATATTTATACTATTTTTTTTTATGCTGAGTTAATATAAAAATATAATATTTAATTTAAAGTTTTAATGATCCAATAAGGAATATAAAAAAAGATTAAATCCCATGTAGATATATTATTATTCATTATTCATTATTTTAATAATTTATAAGTAAAAAAATTATAAATAAATGAAGCATAGGAGGAAATGTATGTGGCTTAATTTTATTAAATTGTTTATTAAAATTCACCAATTAAAGGTTATCAAAAAAATATATTTTATTCGTATGCTTATATTTTCGTAGTTTACATTAATATATTTATCACACACAAATTGATGCCCATCATAACATTTATTCTACATATTGTATAAACAAATTTATATTAAATTTGGACTTAATATTACATCAAAAAAAAAAAAAAAATGTCAACCACATATTATTTTTCACGTAAACATTAAATTGTAAAAAAAAAATTAAATATTTTGAAATTAAATGATCGTATATAAATATGTTACTCTGTTTGGAGATATTAATAGAAATTAAATAATTTTAGTTATTTAATTTGTATTCTTAAATTTTATTCGAATCGCAGAATGTATAAGTCATAGTAAATAGGTTATTATGTAATTTATTTATTAATTCTCAAAGAATAAACAAATTTAATTTTTTTTAATTTTAAAAAAATGATTATAAAGTAGAATATTTTATTTAAATTTTAAAAAAAAAAATGTACTATGTAAATTATTTTTAAATTATGTAATTTCACCAAATTCAAAGTTCCAAATTATCATTTATTATATAAATTTAGAAAGGAACTCATTTGGTTTTTTTTGTTAAGTTTTTCTTTATGTTAATATTCCATTGCATATTATGTTATAATTTTCTTTAACTGGTAAAGTAGTGTTATTAAATTAGTTTGGAATAATTTAGAACCGAAATATGTGTTTGCTCTTTATAGTAAAAAGTAACTTAAACTAACACAAAATTTCAATGTCCAAATATTGAATATAGATATAATATTAAAACTTCTGTAGTTTTATAACTATTTATTATTCTTTATTTTAACAATCAAAAACAAAAAACTATATTAATTTAATAAAGTAAGAAAGAGGAAAAGATTTTTTTTTAATATAAATTTAACATAATATTATTCACTAATCTCCAATTAAAAATATATTAAACAATTAATTTATTATTTTTTTTTTTTGTAATTAACAACAATATTCATAATAAAAACAAAATGATGCTATTCATATTTAATCTTTATCTTTTTTTAAACATAAAATTAAAATAGGATTAGACTAAGTGCAAAATTAAAGCCTAAGCTTCTGCTATAAACTTACATAATATTACATTTCTATAATCTATATAAACAAACACAATATTGTAAAGTGCAATATCTTAGGGTAAATGTTATAATCTTTTAAAAAAATATAAATTTAAACACAATAAATTCCAGCGCATTATAGTGTGGTGTATTATCTTAATACCCTAGGGATAAATATTTATCCTTTTTTCTTTAACAAAATCATGCTGAATTAATATAAAAATTTATAATTGAATTTAAAGTTTAAATGATTTAATAAGGAATATAAAAATAAGATTAAATCCTTGTAGATATATTATTATTTATTATTCATTATTTTAATAAGTCATAAGTGAAAAATTTATAAATTAATGAAGCATGAGACGATATGTATGTGGAATTATTTTATTAAATTGTTTATTACAATTCCCCAATTGAGGATATTAAGGAAAATTGTTTTATTCTTATTTTTATATTTTCATAGTTTTCACCAATATATATATTAAACACAAATTGATGATATTCTTGACATTTGTTCTTCATATTGTATAAACAAATTTAGATCACGTTTGAACTAAATGTCATATTCACAAAAATTTGGCAATATAAATAAAGTGTCGATTACAAATAATTTTTCACTTAATCATTTAATAGTATATAATAGAATTAAATATTACAAAGTGCAATGTTCGTGTATGAATTTGATACTCTGTTTGAAAATATTATTTAGAAATTGAATAATTTTAGTTATTTAATTTGTATTCTTTAAATTTATTTGAATCGCAGAACGAATAAGCAATAGTAACTAGGAAATTATGTAATTTATTTATTAATTTTCCAAGAAAAAAAAATTTTACTTTTTTTTAACTAATCAAAAAAAGATTTAAAAAACAAATGTACGATGTAAACTATTTTTAAACTTAGTAATTTGAACAAATTCATAGTTGCAAATACTTTTTTTGGATATATAAATTTAAAATGTTACTTATTTGGTTTTTTTTAAAATTCATTCTTTATTTTAATATTCCATGGTTCATTATATTATCATTTTTTTTATCTGGTAAAGTAGTGTTATTAAATTATGTTTGTATAATTTAGATCTGAAATATGTGCTTGCTTTTTATAGTAAAAAGTAACTTAACCTAACTTAAAATTGCAAGGTCCAAATATTGTATATAGATATAATATTAGATTTTCTGTAGTTTTAAAACTATTTATTATTCTTTATTTTAACAATCCCAAACAGAAAAATATATTAATAAATAAAGTAAGAAGGAGGAGAAAAGATTTTTCTTTAATTTTAGTTTATCATAATAACAGTCACTAATTTCCAATTCAGAATATGTATAAAAAATAATTTATTAAAAAAATTTTATTTTTGTAGTTAACACAAATAATCTCAAAAGAAGGAGAATGGTGCTACTAATATTACATATTCATCTTTTTTTAAAGATAATATTCAAATAGGATCAGACTAAATGGAAAATCAAAGTCCAAGCTTCTGCTACAAACTTACCAAATAACTTGGTTCCTTCAACTATATAAACAAATACAATATTGTAAAGTGCAATATCTTAGAGTAAATGTTTTAATATTTTAGAAAATAATAATTTTATACACAATAGTTTCCATCACATTAAAGTGTGATTTATTATTTTAATTCTATTGGGATGAACATTTCTCCTATTTTTTTTTTTTGTTTTACTAATCATGCTGAGTTAATTTAAAAATAAATATTTTAATTTGAAGTTTCACTGACCCAATAAGGAATATAAAAATAAGAATAAAATCCATGTTTATATATTATTATTTATTATTTTTATTTTATTAATTTATAAGCAAAATATTTATAAATAAATGAAGCATGAGAGGAAATGTATGTGGCTTAGTTTTATTAAATAATTTTTTACATTTCCCCAATTAAGGATACAAAGAAAAAATATTTTATTCTTATGCTTATATTTTCGTAGTTTTCACCAATATATTTATCAAACTCATATTCATGGTATTCTTGACATTTGTTCTTCATATTGTATAAACAAATTTAGATCAGGTTTGGACTAAATGTCATATTCAAAAAAAGTGTCGATTACAAATAATTTTGCACGTAATCATTTAATAGTATAAAATAGAATTAATTATTACAATGTGCAATTTTCGTGTATAAATATGATACACTGTTTGAATATATTATTTAGAAATTGAATAATTTCAGTTATTTAATTTGTATTCTTAGATTTTATTCGAATCGCAGACCGTATAATCCATAATAACTAGGAAATTATGTAATTTATTTATTAATTTTCCACGAATGAACAATTTTACTTTTCTTTAATTTGAGAAAAATTTTTATAAAAAGTATATTTTATTTAATTTAAAAAAAAATTGCACGATGTAAATTATTTTTAAATTAATCAATTTGACCAAATTTAAAGTTCCATATTATCATTAGTTATATAAATTTAGAAAGAAACTCATTTGGTTTTTTTTGAAATGTTTTTCTTTATTTTTAAATTCCATGGCATATTATGTTAACATTTTTTTATCTGGTAAAGTAGTGGTATTATATAAGTTTGGACTAATTTAGAACTGAAATATGTGCTTGATTTTTATAGTTAAATATAAATATAACCTAACTTAAAATTGCAATGTCAAAATTTTAAATATATATATACTATTAGAACTTCTGTGGTTTTAATATTATTCATTTTAACAATCCTGAACTGAATAATATAGTAATAAATAAAGTAAGAAAGAGAAAAAAAGATTTTACTTTAATATTTATTTATCTTTATATTAGTCACTAATTTCCAACTAATAAAAAATTTTTTTTTTTTTTGTAGTTTACACCACTATTCATAATAAAAACAAAATGATGCTATTCATATTACATATTTATCTTTTTTTAAACTTAAATTTAAAATATGATTAGACTATGTGGAAAATCGAAGTCCAAGCTTCTGCTACAAACTTACCAAATAAGTCATTTTCTTGAACTATATAAACAAACACAATATTGTAGAGTGCAATATCTTAGAGTAAATGTTATAATCTTTTTGAGAATAATAATTTTATACACAATAATTTCGTTCGCATTATAGTGTGGTATATTATTTTAATTTCCATGGGATAAAAATTTCTCCTAAATTAATTCTTAATTTAAAAATATAATTTAATTTAAAGTTTCAATGATCCATTAAGGAATATAAATATAAGAATACAACCCCTGTAGATATATTATTATTTACTATTCTTTATTTTAATACTTGTTAAGTGAAAAAATTACAAATAAATGAAGCATGGGAGGATATGTATGTGGATTATTTTTATTAAATTATTTATTACAATTTCTCAATTAAGGATATTAAAAAAATATTTTATTCTTATTCTTATATTTTCGTAGTTTACACTAATATATTTATCAAACACAAATTGATGCTATTCTTGACATTTGTTATTCATATTGTATAAACAAATTTATTTTAGGATTGGACTAAATGTTAGATTAAAAAAATGTTGATTACAAATTATTTTTCACGTAAACATTTAATAGTATAAAATAGAATTAAATATTACGAAATGTAATGTTCGTGAATAAATATGATACTCTTTTTGAAGAGATTACTTAGAAATTGAATAAATTTATTTTTTAATTTGTATTCTTAAATTGTATTCGAATCGCAATACGTGTAAGCAATAGTAACTAGGAATTTATGTAATTTATTTGTTAATTTTTCAATAATGTACAATTTTACTTTTTTTACCTATTTATCAAAAGAATTTAAAAAATATATTTTATTTAATTTAAAAAAAAATGTATGATGTAAAATATTTGTAAATTAAGTAATTTGACCAAATTCATAATTGCAATTATTTATTTGGATATATAAATTTAAATGTTACTTATTAAATTTTTTTTTTAAATATTTTTCTTTATTTTAATATACCATGGCATATTATATTAACATTTTTTAACTGGTAAAATATAGTTATTAAATTAGTTTGGAATAATTTAGTACTGAAATATGTGCTTGCTTTAATAGTAAAAAGTAACTTAACCTAACTTAAAATTAAAATGTCCAAATATTGAATATAGGTATAATAAAAGAACTTCTGTAGTTTTATAGCTGTCTATTATTCTTTATTTTAACAATCCCAAACAGAAAAATATTTAAAATAAATAAAGTAAGGAAGAGGAAAAATGATTTTCCTTTATTATTTATTTATCATAATATTAGTTACAAATATCCAATTAAGAATATGTATAACAAATTATTTCCAAAGGCTTATATGTTTGTAGTTTACACCAATATTTATTTAAAAACTAAAAGATGCCTCTCATATTATATATTTACCTTTTTAAAACATTATGATCAAAAAAGATTAATCTACGTGTAAATTTAATGTCCAATTTTCTGCTATAAATTTACCTCTAAAGATAACCTTTTCATCTATATAAACGAATAAAATATTGTAAAGTGCAATTTCTAAGTGTAAATATTATAGTCTTTTTGAAAACTATAATAATAAATGGAATATTCTCCAACGTATTATAGGGTGATATGTGATTTTCATTCACAATGATGTACAATATCATTTTTTTAACCAATCATTTTGAATTAATAAAAAAATATATTATTTAATTTAAAATTTAAATGATCCATTAAGAATTGTAAAAATAAGATAAAAACCTCTATAGCCCTTACAGACCGAAAACATTTTTTTAATTTCGTGGATATCATAAGCCTTTGGAAAATCCAAACTAAATATACACAGAGCACGGCTGTGTTTTATTCGAATCTTGTTTTTTTTTTTTCATTAGATTGAACGTAACCTTCACAATCGTGCGAGGCCGGTCTCAACCTAGTGGAACAAATATAAAACGTAGAAAAAATTTTAAACCGAATCCTCACAATCGTGCTTTGCCGGTCTGTAAGAGATAGATATATTGTTAATTATTATTCTTTTATTTTAACCGTTCTGTAGTGAACAATGTATAAATAAATGAAGCATGAGAGGACATATATGGAGATGTTTTTTATTTAATTGTGTATTTAGAATTCCCCAATTAGGAAATTAAAAATAAAATATTTTATTCTTATGCTTATATTTTCATAGTTATCACCAATATACGAGGCATATTCGAAAAGTAAGGGCCGTTTTATCATAAAAAAAATTATAACCATATGAAATAGGTTTTATTAGCATATTTAGTTCCCTACTAATCTACTTCATTTTTCCACATAATCGCCGTTCACTTCTAAGCATTTTTCGTACCGCTTCACCAGCTTCCTTAATTCCTCTGCATAGAAGCTCGGCCGCCTGCGAGTTGAACCAGTTTTCAACGGCGTTCTTAAGTTCCTTGCCATTTTCAAAATGCTGTCCCCCGAGCCATTTTTTGAAATGTAAGAAAAGGAAGTAGTCACTAGGTGCAAGGTCGGGACTATACGGTGGGTGGGTAAACTCTCGTCCACTGGACATTCTTTGCTCTTTGTGCTGGTCGGTGAGCATTTTTGGTACCCACCTTGCACACAATTTGTGGTATCCAAGTTTTTCCGTGACAATTGTGTAGATAGTAGTGCGTCCAAGGTTAGGAAATTCATCAGCCAGGGCACTAATCGTCAACCGACGATCAGATCGCAGTTTTTGGTCCACCAGAGAAACAATTTCATCAGTTTGCATACTGGGCCTACCACTCCGCTCTTCGTCATGAACATTTGTTCGTCCATTTTTGAAATCACGACACCATTGTCTAACTTTTCCATCACTCATTACAGTAGGTCCATAAACTAGGCATAACTCTCGATGAATTTCAGCAGCTGAAGATCCTTTTGCACACAAAAATCGTATTACAGCGCGAACTATCACAGCTGGCGGGAGAAACGATTATCGCGGACATTGTTTACTGTATGCACAGATAGGCAAATTACTACTGAATCAAAACAACGCATGAAATAACTGCACAAGTAGTGCTCGTACTGATATGCAAAAGTTTAAACGTGTTACGACTTGTAGATTTTGAAATATAAGCGAACGGCCCTTATGCCGGCCATACACGTTACGGTCTACCGGAGAGGTATACCTACGCGGGTATGTCTGTGCAAATCAACCGGAGCGTGTGTGGGAATAGACCTGTGCAGTTTTTTCAACCTGTACGGGCGACCGGTGCAAGATCGAAAATCAATTTTTATAGTGACACCGTACGATGTACCTGCGCGTGTGTGCATGTACTCCGGTCGCGTCAGTTGTTATCATATAACGTTGACGTCGCGTCGTGTGGTGATTTCGTAAAATCACGTGTATTAAAAATGCATATGCAAAAATGGCACCAACAGATTCTACTAAAAAAGTCCTTGAAGATTTTATTGAAATATATAAAATGCATCCATGCCTTTGGCAAGTCAAAAACAAAGAGTAATATGATCGAGACAAAAAAGAAGCTGCTTATAAATTGCATAAAAAATCGATAAGTTTACATGACTATAAGTTGCTCTTTTCAATAACCAATCCTTACACCACTTATTTCGTTTCCTTTTCACTGGTTTTATTTCTTCTTTTTGTCATAATTAACGCGAGGGCTAACAAAGCTAGTGCGTCCTCGTTTGATGCCATCGTTGAAAAAACTGAAGACCTCTCCGGTACACCGGAGACACGACCGATGACCGGTAAACCTGCACAGGCATGCCTGCGCAGGTATACCTTTCCGGTAGACCGTAACGTGTATGGCCGGCATTACTTTTCGAATATGCCTCGTATTTATCACACACAAATTGACGCCAATCTTATCTTTTGTATATACAATATATATAATATACAATATTATAAACAAATTTAAATTAGGTATGAACTAAATGTAAAATTCAAAACAAAATGTCGATTACATTTTACCTTTCTCGTAGACATTTAATAGTATACAATAGAATTAAATATTGTTGTAAGCACCGTTGCCACCAGATATGGAGAGCACCGTTGTCACCAGTTGTTATGTGCCGGGTTAATATCCCTGCCACTTGTTGTATCGACCTGTTCGGTTGAGTCCGTTGGGTCGAGGAATTTGGTAGTGTAAGGGTCCTGATATGGTGAAATTACTTTACTCCGAAGATGTGGAAGTTAATAGAATTTTATTGAGTCGGTTAGTATATATATAAATATAAATTATCTTAATAATAGAACTGACACTGTATGTGTTGTTACACAAAGGCGCCGACTCCATGGGGCTTGAGGGGGCCGAAGCCCCCTCAAAAATTCATTTGGGGGGGCGGAGCCCCCCCAATAATTTAAGAAAATTATTAGTTATATTATGCTTTGTAAAACCACAAAATTATGTTGGTATTTTTTATTTTCCTTGTTTAACGATAGTTGCCTATTAAAATATATTCAGTAATGAGTTAAAACAAATAATTATGACGGTAGTAAGCAGGTTAACTGAAAACAAGTGGTGTGAATCATAATAGTGATACGGTGCTGCGGGCTTAAATTAGCTATTTCACTTATTAATCAAAGTGCTATTACTGTGCGACAACAATATTTTATGTTTTATTCTTTTAATAATAATTTAGGATTTATTTAAATATAATTTCAGTCTTTTCAAAGCTATATATTCACTGCTCTGTAATAGTCTATAAGTATAATTATTACTTTAAATTAAATTAGTTTTTTATGAAAATACCGTGCGTGTTTATGTTTTGTTTCTTTCTTCAAAGCCAAAAAATGTGTCAGACTTGTCGAGTTTCCCGGAATGTAGAGTTATCGAGAGTCGAGTTTTCGGGGTTCTAATGTTGATCATATACCTCTAAAATGCTTAAAAAAAACTTTAAAACTCACTATTTTTCATCTAAAATTTAGAAAATTTCCTGAGGCAAGACCCCCGGTATGGGCCCCCCCAATATTTTTTGTAAGTCGGCGCGTCTGTTGTTACATCAGAACACAACTGTCGTCGTATATTCGAATACGACCGTGCGACGGCAGTCACTTATGCTTAGTCAGCATACATACCATATATGAACAAGGGGTTCATAACAATATTAAGAAGTACAATATTCGTGTATAAATATGATATTCTGTTTGAACATATTATTTAGATATTGAATAATTTTAGGTGTTTAATTTGTATTATTAAATTGTATTAGAATTGCAGAATGCATAAGCTAACTAGGAAATCATGTAATTTATTTATTATTTTTTCAAGAATGAACAATTTTTTTTTTAACTAATAAGAATTTGTTCTTAATTTGTTATTTTAAAAAAAATAATTTAACAAAAAAAAAATGTAGGATATAAACTATTTTTAAATTAAGTAATTTGATCAAATTTCAAAGTTGCTATAATTTCTTGGATATATAAATTAATAAATTAAATTCATTTGGTTTTCTTGGATATATTTTCCTTTATGTTAATATTCCATAGCATTAAACATTAACATTATTTTTTAACTCTTAACGTAGAGTTATTAAATTAGTTTGGAATAATTTAGAACCGAAAGGTGTGCATGCTTTTTATAGAAATTAACTTTACATTACTAAAAATTGCAATGTTCAAAAAAGGAATATCAATATATGATAAGGTCTTCTGTTGTTTTATAATAATGGATTATTCTTTATTTTAACAATCAAAAACAGAAAAGTGTATAAATAAATATTGTAAGTAAGGGAATGTATCTCGATGTTTTCTTATATATTATTTAACATATTGTTTAATACAAATCTCTAATTAAGAATATGTATAACAAGTTTTTTAACAAACTCATATATATTTGTAGTTTACAATTATATTCTTACTATACACAAATTGATGTTAATCATATAGTATAATTTTTTTTTTGTATACATAAAATTAAAATAGGGTTATACTAAATGTAAAATTAAAGTCCAAGTTTTCGCTGTAAATTTACCTGTATAAAAGTCTCTGTCATCTATACAAATATATTCAATATTAAATTTTACAATATCTTTGAGTAAACGTTGTAATCTTTTTGAAAAAAAAAAATTTTAAAATAAATAACTTCCTGCGAATTATGGTGTAATAAATTATTTTAATTCCCTAGGGATGAACATTTAACCTTCATTCCTCAACCAATCATGCTGAGATAATATAAACATTTATAATTTAATTTAAAGTTTAAATGATCAAATAAGGAATATCAAAATAAAATAAAAAACCCTGTAGATATATTATTATTTATTATTTTTTATTTCAACAATTCAAAAGTGAAAAATGTATAAATTAAGGAAGCATAAGGGGAAATGTATGTGGATGTTTTTTATTAACTTGTTTATTACAAAAAGATATTAAAAAATATTTTTATTCTTATGCTTATATTTTCGTAGCTTACAACAATATATATTATCAAACACAAATTGATGCTAATCTTAACATTTGTTCTACATATTGTATAAACCAGTTTTAATTAGGTATGAACTAAATGTAAAATTCAAATCAGTGGGTCGATTACAAATTACCTTCTATGTAGACATTTAACAATATAGATTAGAATGAAATATTATGAAATACAATGTTCAAGTTCACATAGTATTATCTAGTTGTAGATATTTATTAGAAATGAAATAGTTTTAGTGATATACAGTCTGTTCTTAAATTGTATTCGAATTGCAAAACATATAGGCCATAGTAAATAGGAAATTATTTAAGTTATTTATTAATTTTTCGAGATTGAACAATTTTAATTTTTTTTTTTTTTTGAATTATTCAAAAAAAAATATTCTAAATAATTTTAAAAAAATGTACGAAGTAAACTATTTTGAAATTAAACAATTTGATCAAATTAAGAGTTGCTATACTTTTATTGGATATAAATTTAAAATGGAACTCATTTGGTTTTTTTGGATGTCTTTGTTTATGTTAATATTTCATAGCATAAAATATTAATATTATTTTTAACTGTTAAAATAGAGATTTTAAATATATTGGATTAGTTTAAAAATAAAATGTGTGCATGCTTTTTATAGAAATTATTAAATTAAAATAATAATTAATAAAATTGCAATGTCAAAATATTAAATATAGATATAATATTAGAACTACTGTAAATTAATATCTATATATTATTCTTTATATTAGCACTACCAAACAGAAATAATATTAATGAATGAAATAAAGAGGAGAGAAGAATTTTTCTTTAATGTTTATTTATAATATTATTAGTCACAAAACTCCAACTAAAAATATGTATAACAAATTATTTAACAAAGTCTTATATATTTGTAGTTTACAAAAATATTTTTACTAAACACAAATTGATGTTAATCATATTATTATTTTTTTTTTTTGTAAACTAAAAATGAAAGTAGGATTAGATTAAGGGGAAAATCAAAGTCCAAGCTTCTGTTTTAAAATTACCAATAAATACAGCTCTTCCAACTATATAAATAACACAATATTGTTAGGTGCAATATCTTAGAGTAAATGTTATTATATTTTTTTAAAAAAAATAATGATATTGAAATATTCCTTAGTGTATTATAGTGTGATATGTGATTTTCATTCACTAGGGATGAACAATTATCTATTTTTATTAATTAATTAATTTGAGTTATTGTAAAAATATGTAATTTAATATAAAACTTAAATGATCCATTAAAAATTGTACAACTAAAATAAAAACTCCTGTAGATATATTGTTATTATTATTGTTTTATTTTTTCAATTCATTAGTGAAGAATTTATAAATAAATAAGGCATGAGAGGATATGTATGTAGATTTTTTTTATATAATTGCCTAATACAATTTCCTAGATATGGATATTATAAAAAAGATTTTATTCTTATGCTTATATTTTTGTAGTTCATATTAATATATTTATCACACACTAATTGATGCCCAACTTAACATTTATTCTATATATGGATAAACCAATTTAAATTAAGTATGGTCTAAATGTAAAATTTAAAACAAATTGTCGATTACATTTTACATTTCTTTTAGACATTTAATAGTATACAATAAAATTAAATATTACGAAGTGCAATATTCGTGTACAAATATGATACTCTGTTTGAATATATAATTTAAAAATAATTTTTGTTATTTAATGTGTATTCTTAAATTTTAATAGAATTGCATATAGTATAAGCCATAGTAAATAGAGAATTATTCAATTTATTAATTAAATTTCCAAGAATGAATAATTTTACTTTTTATTTTTAATTAATTAAAAGAAGATTATAAAAAATTTTTTTATTTAATTTAAAAAAAAATTGTACGATTCAAACTATTTTTAATATAATTAATTTGACCAAATTCAGAACTGCTATCATTTTATTGGATATATGAATTTAAAATGAAACTCATTTGGTTTTTTTGGAGATGGTTTTCTTATGTTAATATTCTATGTCATATAATGTAAAAATTTTTTTTTAATTGGTAATGAAGAGTCATTGAATAGATTGGATTATTTTAAAAATAAATAGTGTGCATACTTTTTTTAGAAATTATTAACTTAACATAATTAAAAATTGGAGTATTCAAATAAGGAATATTAATATATGTTAAGATTGTCTATTGTTTAATAATAATGTTTTATTCATTATTTCAACAATCAAAACAGGAAAATGTATTAATGAATGATGTAAGAGAAGCAATGTATCTGGATGTTTTCTTATAAATTATTTTTTAAAATGTCAAATACAAATTTCTAATTAAGAATATAAATGATAAAATATTTAACAATGGCTATATGTTTTAAAGTTTACACAAATTTTTATTCTAATCAAAAACTGACCCCACTTTTATTATATACTTATGTTTTTAATAACATAAAGTTAAAATAGGATTAGACTACGTGTAATATTAATGTTCAATTTTCTGCTTTTAATTTACCTCCACTACTTTTGTATAAATCTATTAAAACAAATATTATAATGTAAAGTGTGTTACTTTAGTGAAAATGTTATAATATTTTTGAAAAAAAATATATAATAAATAAAATATTCTCTGCCATATTATAGAGTGATAAGTAATTTTCATTCACTAGGAATGAAGATTTTTCCATTTTTCTTAACCAATCATTTTCAGTTAATATAAAAATATATTTTTTATTTTAAAAATTTAAATTATCCAATAAGAATTGTAAAAATAAAATAGAAACCCCTATAGATATATTGGTAATAATTATTCTATTATTTTAAGAATTAAGTAATGAAAAATTTATGAATAAATGAAGCATGAGAGGACATGTATGTAAATGTTTTATATATAATTGTTTTTTTACAATTACACATTTAAGGATATCAAAAAAAATATTTTAATCTTATGCTTATACTTTCGAAGTTTACACTAATATATTTATCAAACACATATTGATGCACATCTTTACATTTGTTCTACATATTGTATAAACTAATTAAAATTATAAATGGTCTATATGTAAAATTCAAAACAATGTGTTGATTACAATTTACATTTCTCATAGACATTTAATAGTATACAATAGAATTCAATATTACGAAGTGCAATGTTAATGTATATATATGATACTCTGTTTGATGGTATTATTTATAAATTGAATACATTTTGTTATTTAATGTGTATTCTTAAATTTTATAAGAATCGCAAATAGTATAAACCATAGTAACTACGAAATTATGCGATTTATTAATTAAATTTTCAAGAATGAATAATTTTACTTTTTATTTTTAACTGATCAAAAAAAATATTATAAAAAAATATATTTATTTAATTTAAAAAAAATTGTACGATGCAAACTATTTTTAATATAAGTAATTTGACCAAATTTAGAGTTTCTATAATTTTTTTGGATACTTAAATTTAAAATGGATCTCATTTAGGTTTTTTTGATATGTTTTTCTTTATGTTAATATTCCATGACATATAATGTTAACATTTTTTTTTTTCTGTTAAATTAGAAATTATTGATTAGATTGGATTAATAAAAAATTAAATGTGTGTATGCTTTTTTTAGTAATTATTAACTTAACATAACTAAAAATTGGAGTGTTCAAATAAGAAATATCAATATAGAATAAGATTTTCTGATGTTTAATAATAATGTTTTATTCTTAATTTAAACAATCAAAACAGGAAATTGTATTAATAAATGATGTAAAAAAGGCAATGTATCTGGATGTTTTCTCATATATAATTTATCATCTTGTTAGATATAAATCTCTAATTAAGGATATGTATAACAAAATATTTAACAAAGTCTTATATGTATGTAGTTTACCACCAATTTTTTTACTAATCAAAAAACGATGCCACTTATATTATATATTTATATTTTTAATAACATAAAGTTTAAATAGGATCAGACTACGTGTAAAATTAATGTCCAATTTTCTGCTTTTAATTTACCATCACACCATTTGTGTTCTGTTACATAAACAAATATTATATTGTAAAGCGTGTTACCTTAATGAAAATGTTATAATATTTTTGAAAAAAAATATATAATAAATAAAATATTCTCCGCCGTATTATAGAGTGATAAGTAATTTTCATTCACTAGGAATGATGATTTTTCCATTTTTCCTAACCAATCATTTTCAGTTAATATAAAAATATATTATTTAATTTAAAATTCAATTATCCAATAAGAGTTTTAAAAATAAAATAGAAACCTCTATTGATATATTACTAATAATTATTCTATTATTTTAAGAATTAAGTAATGTAAAATTTATGAATAAATGAAGCATGAGAGGACATGTATGTAAATATTTTATATATAATTGTTTTTTTACAATTACACATTTAAGGATATCAAAAATATATATTTTAATCTTATGCTTATATTTTCGAAGTGTACATTAATATATTTATCAAACACATATTGATGCACATCTTTACATTTGTTCTACATATTGTATAAACTAATTAAAATTATGAATGGTCTAAATGTAAAATTCAAAACAATGTGTCGATTACAATTTACATTTCTCATAGACATTTAATAGTATACAATAGAATTCAATATTACGAAGTGCAATGTTAATGTATATATATATGATACTCTGTTTGAAGATATTATTTATAAATTGAATACATTTTGTTATTTAATGTGTATTCTTAAATTTTATAAGAATCGCAAATAGTATAAGCCATAGTAACTAGGAAATTATGCAATTCATTAATTAAATATCCAAGAATGAATAATTTTGTTTTTTATTTTTAACTGATCAAAAAAATATTTAAAAAAATATTTTTTTATTTAATTTAAAAAAATTGTACGATGCAAACTATTTTTAATAAAAGTAATTTGACCAAATTCAAAGTTGCTATAATTATTTTGGATACTTTAATTTAAAATGGATCTCATTTAGGTTTTCTTGATATGTTTTTCTATATGTTAATATTCCATGACATATAATGTTAACAATTTTTTTTTATCTGTTAAATTAGAATTATTGATTAGATTGGATTAATTAAAAAATTAAATGTGTGTATGCTTTTTTTAGTAATTATTAACTTAACATATCTAAAAATTGGAGTGTTCAAATAAGAAATATCAATATAGAATGAGATTGTCTGTTGTTTAATAATAATGTTTTATTCTTAATTTTAACAATCAAAACAGGAAATTGTATTAATAAATTATGTAAAAAAGGCAATGTATCTGGATGTTTTCTCATATATAATTTATCATATTGTTAGATATAAATCTCTAATTAAGGTAATGTATAACAAAATATTTAACAAAGTCTTATATGTTTGTAGTTAACACCAATTTTTTTACTAATCAAAAAACGATGCCACTTATATTTTATATTTATGTTTTTAATAACATAAAGTTAAAAAAGGATTAGACTACGTGTAAAATTAATGTCCGATTTTCTGCTTTTAAATTACCATCACACAATTTGAGTTCTGTTATATAAACAAATATTATATTGTAAATTGTGTTACCTTAGTGAAAATGTTATAATATTTTTGAAAAAAAATATATAATAAATAAAATATTCTCCGCCGTATTATAGAGTGATAAGTAATTTTCATTCACTAGGAATGAAGATTTTTCCATTTTTCCTAACCAATCATTTTCAGTTAATATAAAAATATATTATTTAATTTAAAATTCAAATTATCCAATAAAGTTTTAAAAAATAAAATAGAAACCTCTATTGATATACTAATAATTATTCTATTATTTTAAGAATTAAGTAATGTAAAATTTATGAATAAATGAAGCATGAGAGGACATGTAAAATATTTATATATAATTGTTTTTTTACAATTACACATTTAAGGATATCAAAAATATATATTTTAATCTTATGCTTATATTTTCGAAGTGTACATTAATATATTTATCAAACACATATTGATGCACATCTTTACATTTGTTCTACATATTGTATAAACTAATTAAAATTATGAATGGTCTAAATGTAAAATTCAAAACAATGTGTCGATTACAATTTACATTTCTCATAGACATTTAATAGTATACAATAGAATTCAATATTACGAAGTGCAATGTTAATGTATATATATATGATACTCTGTTTGAAGATATTATTTATAAATTGAATACATTTTGTTATTTAATGTGTATTCTTAAATTTTATAAGAATCGCAAATAGTATAAGCCATAGTAACTAGGAAATTATGCAATTCATTAATTAAATATCCAAGAATGAATAATTTTGTTTTTTATTTTTAACTGATCAAAAAAATATTTAAAAAAATATTTTTATTTAATTTAAAAAAATTGTACGATGCAAACTATTTTTAATAAAAGTAATTTGACCAAATTCAAAGTTGCTATAATTATTTTGGATACTTTAATTTAAAATGGATCTCATTTAGGTTTTCTTGATATGTTTTTCTTTATGTTAATATTCCATGACATATAATGTTAACAATTTTTTTTAACTGTTAAATTAGAATTATTGATTAGATTGGATTAATTAAAAAATTAAATGTGTGTATGCTTTTTTTAGTAATTATTAACTTAACATATCTAAAAATTGGAGTTCAAAATAAGAAATATCAATATAGAATGAGATTGTCTGTTGTTTAATAATAATGTTTTATTCTTAATTTTAACAATCAAAACAGGAAATTGTATTAATAAATTATGTAAAAAAGGCAATGTATCTGGATGTTTTCTCATATATAATTTATCATATTGTTAGATATAAATCTCTAATTAAGGTAATGTATAACAAAATATTTAACAAAGTCTTATATGTTTGTAGTTAACACCAATTTTTTTACTAATCAAAAAACGATGCCACTTATATTTTATATTTATGTTTTTAATAACATAAAGTTAAAATAGGATTAGACTACGTGTAAAATTAATGTCCGATTTTCTGCTTTTAAATTACCTTCACACCATTTGAGTTCTGTTATATAAACAAATATTATATTGTAAAGCGTGTTACCTTAGTGAAAATGTTATAATATTTTTGAAAAAAAATATATAATAAATAAAATATTCTCCGCCGTATTATAGAGTGATAAGTAATTTTCATTCACTAGGAATGAAGATTTTTCCATTTTTCTTAACCAATCATTTTCAGTTAATATAAAAATATATTTTATTTAAAATTTAAATTATCCAATAAGAATTGTAAAAATAAAATAGAAACCCCTATAGATATATTGGTAAATAATTATTCTATTATTTTAAGAACTAAGTAATGGAAAATTTATGAATAAATGAAGTATGAGAGGACATGTATATAAATGTTTTATATATAATTGTTTTTTACAATTACACATTTAAAAATATAAAAAAAAAAAAATATTTTTATTTTATGCTTATATTTTCATGGTTTACAACAGAGCCGGATTAAGGGGGGGGCTAAGAGGGCTATAGCCCGGGGCCCCCTAAGAAATAAGGGCCCCAAAAAAATTTTGGGACTGTCATTTTTTTTTTAATTTTGGTATAGCTTTTCGTGATATTTCAAAATATCGAGTATTATTCAGAGAATAGTTATTCTAAGATTAAACTTATACCACACATTATTCGGAGTATAAAATATAAAAGCATTATAATCAAACCCCGATTAACGAGCGGTATTTCGTATATTTAAAATGTTTTGAAATACATGATGGCGATGGTGGTGATGTGTATACGAACAACTTCCCCGAACGAATTGTACAAATTTCGTGGGTTGTCCGGCGAATAAAACTTAATTCAAACATATTCGGCTAGATAAAATTCATCTCAGGATAACACTGTTCCTGGAATAAGTTGTTATTGTGGAACCCACTTTTCGAACTTTTACTTAGAATTTCACTATCTGACGAATACATGCATTATAAAACTGGTCATTAGTAAATTAACCAGAAATCACGATAATTTACTAATTGTATACTACCATTATATTATCATCATTATGAATGCGTTTATTTTTTCGTTTTCTTTTGTACTTTTGTAGCGTATTCTTTTATATTAACTATGTACCTACTCAGTTTTTCGTGCAAGCTCGTTCGATTCACGTAACGTTACTCCGCGCACTGTGATTTAATCTTATTTTAAAATATCAGTAAATTATTTAATAATTATAAAATATTTTAATCAAAACTAATGTCTTCGAGAAAGTATCCATCTGGTGCAGAAAAACGAAAATTAAAACAACAAAAAGAAGATGAAGCGAAAAATCATCCAACAATTTTCAAATTTTTTAAACCAGAAGGAGACCCAAAATTTAAAGAAATAATTAATTCTTCTTCTAATAATAATAAAAACCCTGAACCTGAAATTAAGGTAAATAATTCAAATCAAAATCTATTAAATAATTGGGAATCGGAATTAACATTTATTGAAAAAAATATTATTTCATTAAGTAATATATCATCATCACCAATTAAAATTGAAATATCTAAAGATCCTGGTTTTTGGCCTGAAATAATTGATACAAATTTTAAATTAGAATGCATAAAATTAGGATCAGTATATTTTCAAAACAGAAATAAGGAATATCCAGCTTCCAAACGTCTATGTATCACTCAAAACCGTTTATTGTCCGACAAATTATTCGATCGTAAAATGTGTAATGGTGATATAATAAATAGACATTGGTTAATATATTCAGAATCAATTGGAAATGTTTTCTGTTTTCCATGCAAATTATTTCCATTTGATAGTAAATTGAGATCTTCATTTTCAACGTTAGGTTTTTGTGATTGGAAACATGCTGAGGAATGTGTATCTAGTCATGAGAATAGTATAGAACATAAAAATGCCGTAAGTTCGTGGTTAATTTGCCAAAATAATAATTTTCGTATTGATAAAAGTTTACTGAAACAAGTAGAAACTGAAAGTAACTATTGGCTTGAGGTTTTAAAACGAGTAGTAGCCGTTGTAAAATATTTATGTGAACGTAGTTTAAGTTTTAGAGGTGACAACGAAATTTTTGGAGTTTCTAATAATGGTAATTATTTAGGGATCTTAGAACTAATATCTCAATTCGACCCATTTTTAAAAGAACACATATTAAAATATGGTAATCAAGGTAGAGGAAATCCTTCATACTTATCAAAAACAATTTGCGAAGAGCTCATTCAATTAATGGGTAAAAAAGTCTTAAAAACCATTATCGAAGAAATATATATCGCTAAATACTATTCATTAATCATAGATTCTACACCGGATTGTTCACACATTGATCAGTTATCAATTTGTTTTCGATATGTATATTTAGGTGAAGTTAAAGAACGGTTTGTACATTTTATTCCTGTAAATAGTCATAAAGGTAAATCACTTTTTGATGTCGTAAATAATTTCTTAATTGAACATAATTTAAACTTAGAAAATTGTCGTGGGCAGTCATTTGATAACGCCGCAAATATGTCCGGAAAATATGAAGGATTACAAGCTCATATTAAAAATAAAAATTCATTTGCTCAATTTATTCCTTGTGCAGGCCATTCGCTAAATTTAATTGGCGTCAGTGCTACTGAATCATGTCTTGAAGCAATACATTTTTTTTCATATTTACAAAAACTATATACTTTTTTTTCATCTTCTCCACGAAAGTGGACCATTTTAACAAAAAATCTTAGTGCTAATGATAATAATAAACTACTTCGTCTAAAAAATTTAAGTCAAACTAGGTGGTGTTGTCATTTTGAACCTGTAAGAGCATTGTTTATCAATTACGATAATATTCTTAGTTGTTTGGAAAATATAAATAATGATATTGAAGAAAAATCTGATGTAAGAAGAGAAGCAAAATCATTACTGAAAAAATTTCTTAAATTTGAGTCGGCTTTCATGTGTGCCTTGTGGAAAACTATATTAGAACGTTGTAATAAAGTTAATGAAAAATTGCAAAAACCTGGGTTGGATTTATTGTCTGGTTGTGACCTTATTCATTCTTTACAACAATTTATATTTCATGAAAGAACTAAATTTAATGACTATGAAAATGTAGCTAAAAATTTAAGTGCAAAAATTATGGACAACTATGGAGACTTTAGTAAAAGAAAACAAAAACGAAGTGAAAATGAAATTATTTTGAATGAAAAACAAAAGTTTGAAATTGATACATTTCTTGTTATTATCGACAAATTGAATCACGAATTTGGCAGAAGAATAAATGCTTATAGTTCATTTTTTTCTCAATTTAAATTTTTAGTTAACTTTAAAATTGACATTGAACCAGACATTGATTCATTAAATAATTGCATTAATTTTTACAAAAACGACCTTGATGAAAACTTAAAAATAGAAATGTCTCATTTTTATTATTATATCAAAACGGTTTCCTTAGATATTGACAATTGTGGTGCTTTAGCAAAACTGTTTTACGATCGAAATCTTATTGATGTATTTCCAAATGTATATATTGCATTAAGATTATATCTGACAATACCTTTAACAAATTGTGAAGCAGAACGCTCATTTTCAAAGTTAGCTCTTATTAAAAATCGTCTAAGGTCAGTGCAGATTGAAGATAGATTGAATGCGTTAACAATTATGTCTATTGAAAGTGATATATGTAAAAAGCTTTCATTCGACGATGTTTTGGACACTTTTGCATCAAGCAAAGCTAGAAAAAAATTGTTTACATAAACTATTATCTGTATATTTACTTTATTATTATTATTATTATTATCTGTATATTTGCTTTATTATTATTATTATTATTATTATTTATGTTAATATTATAATTAAACAATAAATTGTTTAATACATTATATTTGTTATGTATTTCATTTCCGACGTGAAAATATTTTGTTAAATTATAATATCAAGTACAAATTTCAATGTGCTTTTAATTGATTTAAAGCCCTCTACCTAAATGTTTTTTTGTTGAACCACTAAATGTATATATACATGTACAATGTATATTATACATGCATATAAGACATTTTTTTTGTAAAATCAGGGCCCCCAGATTGAGTCAGCCCGGGGCAAATTATTTCATTAATCCGGCCCTGGTTTACAATAATATACAAAAGTTTATGTATACTATGTTATAATATATTATATTATTATTATATTATTATAATAATGTATTTATAAAACACTTATTGATGCACATCTTTACATTTGTTCTACATATATACAATATCTAACCAATTAAAATTATGTATGGTCTAAATGTAAAATTCAAAACATTGTGTCGATTACAATTTACATTTCTCGTAGATATTTAATAGAATACAATAAAATTCAATAATACGAAGAGCAATGTTTGTGTATATATTTGAAGATCTGTTTGAAGATATTATTAATAAATTGAATAAATTTTGTTATTTAATGCGTATTCTTAAATTTTATAAGAATCGCAAATAGTATAAGCGATAGAAACTAGGAAATTATGCAATTCATTAATTAAATTTCCAAGAATTAATAATTTTTTTCATATTTAACTAATCAAAGAAGATTTTAAAAAATATTTTTTATTTAATTTAAAAAAAAATGTACGATGCAAACTATTTCTTATATAAGTTATTTGACCAAATTCAGAGTTACTATCATTTTATTGGATTTATAAATTTAAAATGAAACTCATTTATTTTATATGGATATGTTTTTCTTTATTTTGATATTCCATGGCATAAAATGCTAACATTTTTTTTTTAATTGTAAAGTAGAACTATTGATTAGATTGGATTAATTTAAAAATGAAATGTGGGCATGCTATTTTTAGGAATTATTAACTTAACATAACTAAGGATTCGAGTGTTCAAATAAGTAATATCAATATATGATAAGATTGTGTGTTGTATAATAATATTGTTTTGTTCTTTATTTTAACAATCAAAACAGGAAAATGTATTAATAAATGATGTAAGAATATATTATTATTAAGAATATATTATATTAAAAATATATTATTTTCGTATATATTATTCTTTAAAATGTTAGATTTAAATTTCTAATTTTGAATATGAGTAACAAATTATTTAACAGAGGTTTATATGTTTTTAGTTTACACCAATTTTGTTACTAATCAAAAAACGATGGCACTTATATTATATATTTATCTTTTTAAAAATAAAAAGTTAAAATAGGATTAGACTACGTGTAAAATTAATATCTAATTTTCTGCTTTTAATTTACTTTTACATCCAGGCAATTCTTTGATATAAACAAATATTAAAACGTAATGTATATTATCTTAGTGTAAATGTTTAATTTTTTTTGAAAAAAAATATATATTGAATAAAATATTCTCCGCTGTATTATAGAGTGATATGTAATTTTCATTCACTAGGAATGAAGATTTTTCCAATTTTTCTAACCAATCATTTTGACTTCATATAAAAATATATTATTTAATTTAAAATTTAAATTATCTAATAAGAATTGTAAAAATAAGATAGAAACCCCTATAGATACATTGGTAATTATTATTCTGTTATTTTATTAATTCAGTATTGAAAATTTTTAAAATAAATGAAGCATGAGAAGACATGTATGTAAATGTTTTATATATAATTGTTTTTTTACAATTACACATTTAAGGATATCAAAAAAAAAAAAAAATTTTAATATTATGCTTATATTTTCGTAGTTTAGATTTATATATTTATTAAACTCTTATTGATGCCAATCTTTACATTTGTTCTACATATTGTATAAGCCAATTAAAATTAGGTATGGTCTAAATGTAAAATTCAAAACAAAGTCTCGATTACAATTTACATTTCTTGTAGACATATAATAGTATACAATATAATTCAATATTACAAAGTGCAATGTTTGTGTATATTTATAATACTCTATTTGCAGATATTTTTTATAAATTGAATATTTTTTTTATTTAATGTGAATTCTTAAATTTTATTAGAATCACAAAAAGTATAAACTATAGTAAATAGGAAATTATACAATTTATAAATTAAATTTCCAAGAATGAATAATTTTACTTTTTATTTTTAACTAATCAAAGAAAGATTATAAAAAAATATATTTATTTAATTTAAAAAAAAATTGTTCGATGCAAACTATTTTTGATATAAGTAATTTGACCAAGTTCAGAATTGCTATTTTTTTGGGGGTACATAAATTCAAAATGGATCTCATTTAGTATTTTTTATGTTTTTCTTTATGTTAATATTTTATAGCCTAAAATATTAACATTTTATTTTTAACTGTTAAAGTAAAATTATTGATTAGATTGGATTAATTTAAAAATGAAATATGTGCATGCTATTTTTAGAAATTATTAGCTTAACATAACTAAAAATTGGAGTATTCAAATAAGAAATATTAATATAGGATAAGACTGTCTGTTGTTTAATAATTCTTATTGTTAATTAATAATTCTTTATTTTAACATTCAAAACAGTTTATTGTATTAATAAATGATGTAAAAAAGGCAATGTATCTGGATGTTTTCTCATATATAATTCATTATATTGTTATATATAAATCTCTCATTAAGGATATGTATAACAAATTATTTAACAAAGCTTTATATATATGTAGTTTATAATAATATTTTTACTAAACACAAAATCATGTCACTTATATTATACATTTATCTTTTTAAAAACAAAGTTAAAATAGGGTTAGACTAAGTGTAAAAATAAAGTCTAAATATTCTCTGTAAATTTACTTGATATATAACAAAATTGTTTTTCTATAAAAATAAACAATATTTTCATTTGCAGTATCTTAGAGTAAACGTTATAATTATTGTAAAAAAAAAATAATTTTAAATTTAATAACTCCCAGCCTATTCTGGTATAATATATTATTTTGATTCTCTAGGGATGAACATTTGTCTTTCATTCCTTAACTAATCATGCTGAGATAATTAAAAAATTTATAATTTAATTTAAAGTTTAAATCATCAAATAAGGAATATAAAAATAAAATAAAACCCCTGGTACATATATTATTATTTATTATTCTTTATTTTAATAAATTAAAAGTGAAAAGTTTATAAATTAAAAATGCATGACAGGATATGTATGTGGATTTTTTTTATTAAATTGTTTATTACAATTTCCCGATTACGCATATGAAAAAAGATTATTTATTTCTAATGCTTATAGTTTTGTAGTTAACAACAATATATATAAGAAACATAAATTGATGCCATTTTTAAAATTTTTCTATATATTGTATAAACTAATTTAAATTATGTTTGGACTAAATATTACAATTTAAAACAGTAGGTCGATTACAAATTACCTTTTTGTAGACATTTAATAATATACAATACAACGAAATACTATGAAATTCAATGTTGAAGTATACATACTATACTTTAGTTGTAAATTATAGTATGCAAAGAATTCAATATTATGAAGTGGAATGTTCGTGTATATATATGATAATCAGTTTGAAGATTGTATTTAAAAATTGAATAAATTTTGTTATTAAATGTGTATTGTTAAATTTTATAAGAATCGCAAATAGTATAAGGCATAGTAACTAGGAAATTATGCAATTTATTAATTAAATATCCAAGAATGAATAATTTTATTTTTTGTTTTTAACTTATCAAAAATTAATTATAAAAAAATATTTTTAAATTAAATTTAAAAAAAATTGTACGATGCAAACTATTTTTAATATAAGTAACCTTACCAAATTTAAAATTGCTATCATTTTATTGGATATATTAATTTAAAACTAAACTCATTTGTTTTTTTTTGGATATGTTTTTCTTGTATTAATATTCTATGTCATATTATGTAAAATTTTTTTTTAACGGGTAATGTATAGTTGTTGAAAAGATTGGATTATTTTAAGATTAAATAGTGTTCATGCTTTTTTGGAAATTATTAACTTAGCATAACTAAAAATTGCAGTGTTCAAATAAGAAATATAAAAATATGATAAGATTTTCTGTTGTTTTATAATTATGTATTATTCTTTATTTTAACAATACTAAACAGACAAATATGTAAATTAATGTTTTAAGAAAGGAAATGAATTTCAATGATTTCTTATATATTATTTATTAAAATGTTTGATACAAATTTCTAATTAAGAATATGAATGACAAATTATTTAACAAATGCTTATATGTTTGTAGTTTACACCAATTTTTGTTCTAATCAAAAAACGATGGAACTTATATTTTATATTTATCATTATAATAACATAAAGTTAAATTAGGGTTAGACTACGTGTAAAATTAATGTCCAATTTTCTTCTATAAATTTACCACTAAAAAAATGCTCTCCGTCTATATATACAAATAAAATATAGTAAAGTGCATTATCATAATGTTAATGTTACTCTTTTTTTAAAAACAAATAATATTAAATGTTATATTCTCCTGCTTATTATAGTGAAATATGTGATATTAATACATTAGAGATGAAAAATTTAAAATTTTTTTTAAACAATCATTTTGAGTGAATATAAAATTTAATATTAATTTATAATTTAAATGTTTCAATAAGAATTGTAAAAATAAGATAAAAACTCATGTAGATTGTTGAATTCCTTGGATTTACAAGAGGTAAAAGATATATAATAAACAGATAAATAATATAATAACAAATATATTGAAAAGTATACGACAAAATAAAACGCGATGTAATACGTGTGTACGATGACGATGACGGTGACAGTACTGCCTACATATCATATAATACACTGTATTGAAAACTAATAAAAAATATCTACTCTGCATTTACTACACTACAGTGTGTATAATATTACTTATTAACTACATTATATAAGGTGTCTTGTTTATAATTTCAACACTTCCCCTTAAACAATATATCCTTATATAATTTACATATCTAAATTTCTAAACCCTAACATCTGTCTGAGTTCCTGGAATCTTGTCCGTGGTGTTGGCTTGGTCATGATGTCAGCTAACTGCTCCTTACTGGGGACATACTCCAAGAAAAAAATCTTTTCATTGAACTTCTCACGAATAAAATGGTAACGAACATCGATGTGTTTTGTTCGTTTATGGAAATCGGGATTCTTCACAAGTTTTATGGCACTCTGGTTGTCCGCATACACGATAGGTATATTTTCCTGTGTCTCCAGGAGATCGCTTATCAGTAGCATTAACCAAGTTAATTCCTGTACTGCCTGACTTAGTGCTACATACTCTGCTTCAGTAGTTGAAAGTGATACCGATTTTTGCCTTTGTGAGCACCATGCTACAATACCATTTCCCATTATGAATATGAATCCCGATGTGGATCTCCTCTTTGTTGTATCATATAAGCTTCGTTGAAGTTTGCAAACTAATTCAGTTCCATCTTCGTAGCCTTTTGGTTGTTTCATATAAATGTCTTCTTCAAGATCACCATATAGGAATGCTGTTTTGATGTCAAACTGTCTGAGTTTTAATTTTCTAGCTGCTGCTGTAGCAAGTATTAGTCGAACTGAGTCATATTTTACAACTGGACTGAATGTTTCTTGAAAGTCTATACCATATACTTGTGCATAACCTTTGATTACCAACCTGGCTTTAAATCTATCTACATCTCCACTTATCTTGTGTTTAGTTCGATACACCCAGCCATTGTTAAGTGCTTTCTTATTTATTGGTAAATCCACTAATTTTTATGTTTTGCTTTTTGTAGCGACAACATTTCTTCATTCATTGCTTCCTTCCATTTTTTAGCATTTTTTGAATGTATTGCTTCTTCGTAAGTTTCTGTATCAGAACACTGTGAATAAAATGTTTCTGCTCTATACCTTAGTGGTTTCTGGATCATTTCTCTATCTCTGAGCGTCATGGATTTTTGCTCTGGTTGTGGATTTTCAATGTTCGATTCATGTTGATCTTCCATAAATCTGTTTTCTTCTGATTCATTATCGTATTCGAATGCTACTGTATTATCATTAATTATGTCAGTAGAAAATTCAACATGTTTATCATCTAAAACATTTTCGTTATTAAAAATAACATCTCGACTTAAAGATACCTCGTTATTTTCTTTATACCAAATTCGATACCCTTTTGTAGTTTCTGAATAACCGACAAAGTATTCTTTTCTGCTATTAGTATCCCACTTCTTTCTTCGTTCATATGGAATTAAACTATATGCATCTGTTCCAAATTCTATGTACTTTTCTATCTTTGGACGTTTATTAAACCATAACTCATATGGAGTTTTACTTACTCGACCTGAATTACCTGTACAATTTAACACAAACACGGCGGTATTGACTGCTTCTGCCCACAACGATTTTGGAAAATTCTTGGCATTGATCATGGTCCTGGCTGCTTCACAAATAGTCCTCATAGAACGTTCAGCTTTTCCACTTTGTTGTGGTGTGTATGGTACACTCGTTTCATGCTTTATACCAAAGCTTTTCAACATGGATGAAACTTCAGAATTTTTGTACTCTAAACCACAGTCACTTCTAATATTTTAAACAACAATATTTGTTTGAGTATTAACTGTATTTAGGAAAAGTTTAAGTTTTTCTTTTACCTCAGATTTGTGTTTTATAAAATATACATATGTATATTTGGAATAATCATCTTTAAAAATAACAAAATATCTTTTACCTCCTAACGAGTTTTCTTCCATTGGCCCACATACGTCAGTATGAATTATTTGACCAGGTTCAGTTGTTATTGTTACACTTTGTGTAAATGGCTCTTTATGCTGTTTACCATAAATGCACGGTTCACAAAAAAACTGTTCTTGTGTCTCTGTAAATTGTATTTTATTATGTTTCAAATACTCACGAACATGTTTGACATTCTGATGACAGAGCACGTTGTGCCAGTGTTGTAATGTGTAATTCTTAACTGCAATGTTTGCATGTTCGATTTCCTGTGAACTATCGACTTTGATTAACATTGAAAATAATTTTTTCTCACGCACACCGACTGCAATTACACGATTATTTCTTTTAAACGTACACCCGTTTCTGTTTGTCATCATTTCAATTCCCTTATCGAGACATGCCCCACACGAAAATAAATTTACTTTAAGATCCGGCACATGTAAAACATTTGCTAAATAACGGTCTACCCACTTATTATTAACATAAGCATGAACATTTATGTTACCTTTGCCAACTGCCATAATATATTTACCATCTCAAATACGTACTGGTAGTTTCACATCAAAGATTTCATAATTAACGAACCACTCTTTTCTGTTTGTCATGTGATCGCTCGCTCCAGAGTACACATACCATTTGTCTGAGTCGTTAATTTCTTCGATTTTTTCTTGTACACCAATAAGTGCTAATTTGGAATTTGAATTATTTCCTTCTTGTTCCTTTTTAAATATTCTGCAGTCTTTTTTCCAGTGTCCTGGTTTCTTACAATGATTGCAGTTTCCTGGTTTTGTTTTGCTATTTTTATTATATTTTTGAGTTTTATATTTCTTACTCTTTTCCGCGGTTAACGCACTACTTTTGGCAATATCTTCACGGACTTCTTGCCCTTGTATTTGTCGCGTTTCTTCTACCATTAATTGAGAAATCAGATTTGCTAGTGTTCTATATTCAATATTCATTAAATCCTATGCACTATAAAAATGCCTATAGCTGTCTGGTGACGTCATCAAAATTTTTGTAATTAACATTGAATCCGAGATTGGCTCACCCAGTTGTTTCAGTTGTCTACTTAGATTTTCTAATTTTGATTATGACTAGCTATATTATCGTTTGGATCCATTGTGTACTGATAGAACTTTTGTTGTACTATTGTCACGCTTGTGTCTGACTTATGCTCATACACACTGAGCAACTTGTCCCACATAGCGCCGGCCGTTTCACAATTCATAATATATTGTAACGGTTGCTCGTCTATTGATGTGACAATTAATTTTTGAGCTTTATTATCTGCCCTTTTCTATACTTGAAAATCGACATTATACCTTTTCTTAGCCTCCTCTTCAGTTTCGTTACTGTATTTTGCTAATATTGGTTTCTTCGATTTTCCTGACACCACATCGAATACATCAGCTGCGTTCATAATTACTTAAATTTGAAATTTCCACATATCCCAGTTTGATGCATCCTTTAGTTTATTTATTTTTATAGATTCGCCTTCCATGTACAATTACCTGTACACTATCTGCACACTATAAAAATAATTCAAAACTATTGACGTACTTTACACGAACGACGCACTATATTTATATTATTAAATCTTATTAAAACAATCTTAAACCTCGTTGTATGGGAACTGGGCCCATAACCTGTTGAATTCGTTGGATTTACAAGAGGTAAAAGATATATAATAAACAGATAAATAATATAATAACAAATATATTGAAAATTATACGACAAAATAAAACGCGATGTAATACGTGTGTACGATGACGATGACGGTGACAGTACTGCCTACATATCATATAATACACTGTATTGAAAACTAATAAAAAATGTCTACTCTACATTTACTACAATACAGTGTGTATAATATTACTTATTAACTACATTATATAAGGTGTCTTGTTTATAATTTCAACATAGATATATTGTTAATTATTAATCTTTTGTTTTAACAATTAGGAAGTGAAAAATTTATAAATAAATGAAGCTTTGGGGGATATGTATGTAGAAGTTTTTATTGTAATTGCTATTTAGAATTACATAATTAAGGATATAAAAAAAAAATATTTAATTCTTATGCTTATATTTTCGCAGTTTACATTAATATATTTATCAAAAAAATATTGATGCCCATCTTTACATTTGTTCTACATATTGTATAAACAAATTCAAATTAGTTATGGTTTTAAAGTAAAATTCATAATATTGTGTCGATTACAATTTACATTTCTCGTAGACATTTAGTAGTATGCAAAGAATTAAATATTATGAATATATATAATAATATGATAATATGATACTCAGTTTGAATATATTATTTAAAAATTGAATACATTTTGTTACTAAATGTGTATTCTTAAATTTTTTATGAAACGCAAATAGTATAAGCCATAGTAACTAGGAAATTATACAATTTATTAATTAAATTTCCAAGAATGAATAATTTTACTTTTAATTTTTAACTAATCAAAAATTAAATATAAAAAAATATTTTTAAATTTAATTTAAAAAAAATTGTTTTAAATATAAACTATTTTGAATATAAGTAATTTGATAAAATTCAAAATTGCTATCATTTTATTGTATATATAAATTTAAAATGAAACTTAATTGGTTTTTTTGGATATGTTATTCTTATGTTAATATTCAATAGCATATTATGTTAATATTTTTTTAACTGGTAATATTAAGGTATTGAATAGATTGGATTATTTTATAAATTAATAGTGGTTATGCTTAATTAGAAATTATTAATTTAACATAACTAAAAATTGCAGTGTTCGAATAAGGGATATAGAAATATGATAAGATTTTCTGTTGTTTTAAAATAATGTATTATTCTTTATTTTAATAATCATAAACAGAAAAATTTATAAATAAATGTTTTAAGAAAGAAAATGAATCTCAATGTTTTCTTATATATTCTTTATGAAAATGTTTGATTCAAATTTCGAATTAAGAATAAGAATGACAAATCATTTAACAAAGGCTTATATGTTTGTAGTTTACAGCAATTTTGTTACTAATCAAAAAACGATGCTATTTATATCATATATTTATGTATCATTAAAACATAAAGTTACAATTGGATTAGACTACGTGTAAAATTATTGTCCAATTTTCTCCTAAAAATTTACCTTTACATGAACCTTTTTGAACTATATAAAGAAGTAAAATATTATAAATTGCATTATTATGGTGTAAATGTTTTTTTTTTTTTGAAAAAAAAGATATATTCTCCTACTTATTATAGTTATATATGTGATATTCTGACATAAGGGATGGACAATTATCCATTATTTTAACCAATCATTTTGAGTGAATATAAAAATTTAATATTTAATTTATAATTTAAATGTTTCAATATGATTCGTAAAAATAAGATAAAAACTCATGTAGATATATTGTTAATTATTAATCTTTTGTTTTAACAATTAGGAAGTGAAAAATTTATAAATAAATGAAGCTTTGGGGGACATGTATGTTGAAGTTTATTTATAATTGCTCTTTACATTTACCCAAATAAGGATAAAAAGATAAAATATTTTAACCTTATGTTTATTTTTTCGTAGTTTACACTAATTTATTTATTAAACACAAATTGATTCCAATCTTATCATTTGTTCTACATATTGTATAAACCAATTTAAATTTTGTATGGACTAAATGTAACGTTCAAAACAAAATGTTGATTACATTTTAACTTTCTCGTAGACAATTTTAGTATACAATAGAATTAAATATTACGAAGTGCAATATTTGTGTATAAATATGATACTCTGTTTGAAAATATTATTTAAATATCGAATAATTTTTGTTATCTAAAGTATGTTCTTAAATTTTATTAGAATTGCAAATAGTATAAACTATAGTAAATAGGAATTTATGCAATTTATAAATTAAATTTCCAAGAATGAATAATTTTACTTTTTATTTTAATAATAATCAAAAATAGTTTATAAAAAATTATGATGCAAATTATTTTCATTCACTAGGAATGAAGATTTTTCCAATTTTTCTAACCAATCATTTTGAATTAATATAAAAATATATTATTTAATTCAAAATTTAAGTTATTAACTAAGAATTGTAAAATAAGATAGAAACCCCTATAGATATATTGGTAATTATTATTCTATTATTTTAACAATTCAGTAGTGAAAAATGTATAAATAAATGAAGCATGAGAGGACATGTATGTAAATGTTTTATTAATAATTGTTTTTTACAATTACACAATAAAGGATATAAACAAAAATATATTTTATTCTTATGCTTATATTTTCGTAGTTTACATTAATATATTTATTAAAAAAATATTGATGACCATCTTTACATTTGTTCTACATATTGTATAAACCAATTAAAAATAGTTATGTTCTTAATGTAAAATTCAATACATTGTGGAAAATTACAATTTACGTTTCTCGTAAACATATAATAGTATGCAATAGAATTCAATATTACGAAGTGCAATGTTCCTGTATATATACAGTTTGAATAAATTTAAAAATTGAATATTTTGTTATTAAATGTGTATTCTTAAATTTTTTATGAAACACCATTAGTATAAGCCATAGTAACTAGGAAATTATGCAATTTATTATTAATTAAATTTCCAAGAATGAATAATTTTACTTTTAATTTTTAACTAATCAAAAATTAAATATAAAAAAATATTTTAAATTTAATTTTAAAAAAATTGTTTTAAATATAAACTATTTTGAATATAAGTAATTTGATAAAATTCAAAATTGCTATCATTTTATTGTATATATAAATTTAAAATGAAACTTAATTGGTTTTTTTGGATATGTTATTCTTATGTTAATATTCAATAGCATATTATGTTAATATTTTTTTAACTGGTAATATTAAGGTATTGAATAGATTGGATTATTTTAAAAATTAATAGTGGTTATGCTTAATTAGAAATTATTAATTTAACATAACTAAAAATTGCAGTGTTCGAATAAGGGATATAGAAATATGATAAGATTTTCTGTTGTTTTAAAATAATGTATTATTCTTTATTTTAATAATCCTAAACAGAAAAATTTATAAATAAATGTTTTAAGAAAGAAAATGAATCTCAATGTTTTCTTATATATTCTTTATGAAAATGTTTGATTCAAATTTCAAATTAAGAATAGGAATGACAAATCATTTAACAAAAGCTTATATGTTTGTAGTTTACAGCAATTTTGTTACTAATCAAAAAACGATGCTATTTATATCATATATTTATGTATCATTAAAACATAAAGTTACAATTGGATTAGACTACGTGTAAAATTATTGTCCAATTTTCTTCTAAAAATTTACCTCTATATATATCTTTTTCATCTATATAAAGAAGTAAAATATTGTAAAGTGCATTATTATAGTGTAAATGTTTTTTTTTTTTTTGAAAAAAAAGATATATTCTCCTACTTATTATAGTTATATATGTGATATTCTGACATAAGGGATGGACAATTATCCATTATTTTAACCAATCATTTTGAGTGAATATAAAAATTTAATATTTAATTAATTTAAATGTTTCAATATGATTTGTAAAAATAAGATAAAAACTCATGTAGATATATTGTTAATTATTAATCTTTTGTTTTAACAATTAGGAAGTGAAAAATTTATAAATAAATGAAGCTTTGGGGGACATGTATGTTGAAGTTTATTTATAATTGCTCTTTACATTTACCCAAATAAGGATAAAAAGATAAAATATTTTAACCTTATGTTTATTTTTTCGTAGTTTACACTAATTTACTTATTAAACACAAATTGATTCCAATCTTATCATTTGTTCTACATATTGTATAAACCAATTTAAATTTTGTATGGACTAAATGTAACGTTCAAAACAAAATGTTGATTACATTTTAACTTTCTCGTAGACAATTTTAGTATACAATAGAATTAAATATTACGAAGTGCAATATTTGTGTATAAATATGATACTCTGTTTGAAAATATTATTTAAAAATCGAATAACTTTTGTTATCTAAAGTATGTTCTTAAATTTTATTAGAATTGCAAATAGTATAAACTATAGTAAATAGGAATTTATGCAATTTATAAATTAAATTTCCAAGAATGAATAATTTTACTTTTTATTTTAATAATAATCAAAAATAGTTTATAAAAATTATGATGCAAATTATTTTCATTCACTAGGAATGAAGATTTTTCCAATTTTTCTAACCAATCATTTTGAATTAATATAAAAATATTTCATTTAATTTAAAATTTAAGTTATTAACTAAGAATTGTAAAATAAGATAGAAACCCCTATAGATATATTGGTAATTATTATTCTATTATTTTAACAATTCAGTAGTGAAAAATGTATAAATAAATGAAGCATGAGAGGACATGTATGTAAATGTTTTATTAATAATTGTTTTTTACAATTACACAATAAAGGATATAAACAAAAATATATTTTATTCTTATGCTTATATTTTCGTAGTTTACATTAATATATTTATTAAAAAAATATTGATGACCATCTTTACATTTGTTCTACATATTGTATAAACCAATTAAAAATAGTTATGTTCTTAATGTAAAATTCAATACATTGTGGAAAATTACAATTTACGTTTCTCGTAAACATATAATAGTATGCAATAGAATTCAATATTACGAAGTGCAATGTTCCTGTATATATATGATACTCAGTTTGAATATGTTTAAAAATTGAATACATTTTGTTATTAAATGTGTATTCTTAATTTTTTTATGAAACACCATTAGTATAAGCAATAGTAACTAGGAAATTATGCAATTTATTAATTAAATTTCCAAGAATGAATAATTTTACTTTTAATTTTTAACTAATCAAAAATTAAATATAAAAAAATATTTTAAATTTAATTTTAAAAAAATTGTTTTAAATATAAACTATTTTGAATATAAGTAATTTGATAAAATTCAAAATTGCTATCATTTTATTGTATATATAAATTTAAAATGAAACTTAATTGGTTTTTTTGGATATGTTATTCTTATGTTAATATTCAATAGCATATTATGTTAATATTTTTTTAACTGGTAATATTAAGGTATTGAATAGATTGGATTATTTTTAAATTAAATAGTGGTTATGCTTAATTATAAATTATTAATTTAACATAACTAAAAATTGCAGTGTTCGAATAAGGGATATAGAAATATGATAAGAGTTTCTGTTGTTTTAAAATAATGTATTATTCTTTATTTTAACAATCCTAAACAGAAAAAATTATTAAAAAATGTTTAAAAAAGGAGATGAATCTCAATGTTTTCTTATATATTATTTATTAAAATGTTAGATAGAAATTTCTAATTAAGAATATGAATGACAAATTATTTAACAAAGGCTTATATGTTTGTAGTTTACAGCAATTTTTTTACTAATCATTAAACGATGTCACTTATATTATATATTTATCTTTTATAACAAAATAAAGTTAGAATTATATGTCCAATTTTTTTCTATAAATTTACCTCTATAAATATATCTTCCACCTATATAAACAAATATTATATTGTAAAGTGCATTATCTTTGTGTAAATGTTATATTTTCCTACTTATTATAGTTATATATGTGATATTCTGACATGAGGAATGAACAATTTTCCAATTTTTTAACCAATCATTTTGAATTAATATAAAAATTTATTATTTAATTTCTAATTTAAATGTTTAACTAAGAATTGTAAAATAAGATAAAAACTTATGTAGATATATTGGTAATTATTATTCTATTATTTTAACAATTCAGTAGTGAAAAATGTATAAATAAATGAAGCATGAGAGGACATGTATGTTAAAGTTTTTATTAATAATTGTTTTTTACAATTACACAATTAATAAAATATAAGTAAATATTTTTATTCCTAAGCTTATATTTTCGTAGTTTACATTAATATATTTATTAAACAAATATTGATGACCATCTTTACATTTGTTCTACAAATTGTATAAACCAATTAAAAATAGTTATGTTCTTAATGTAAAATTCAAAACATTGTGGAAAATTGTCGATTACAATTTACATTTTTCGAAGACATTTAGTAGTATGCAATGTAATTCAATATTACGAAGTGCAATATTCGTGTACATATATGATACTCAGTTTGAAGATATTATTTAAAAATTGAATAAATTTTGTTATTTAATGTGTATTCTTAAATTATATAAGAATCGCAAATAGTATAAGCTATAGTAACTACGAAATTATGCGATTTATTAATTAAATTTCCAAGAATGAATAATTTTACTTTTTATTTTTAACTAATCCAAAAAAGAAAAAAAAAGTAATATTAAATTTAATTTTAAAAAAAATGTACGATGCAAACTATTTTTAATATAAGTAATTTGATCAAATTCATATTTTGTATCATTTTATTGGATATATAAATTTAAAATTAAAATCATTTGGTTTTTTTGGATATGTTTTTCTTATGTTAATATTCCATGGCCTATAATGTTAACATATTTTTAACTGGTAATGTGGAGTTATTGAATAGATTGGATTATTTTAAGATTAAATAGTGTTCATCTTTTTTTAGAAATTATTGATTTAACTTAACTAAAAATTGCAGTGTTCAAAAAGGAATATAGAAATATGATTAGATTTTCTTTTGTTTTAAAATTATATATTATTCTATATTTTAACAATCCTAAACTGAAAAAATTATTAAAAAATGTTTAAAAAAGGAAATGATTCTCAATGTTTTCTTATATTTTATTTATTAAAATGTTAGATTCAAATTTCTAGTTAAGAATATGAAAGACAAATTATTTAACAAGGTCTTATATGTTTGTAGTTATAAGTAATATTCTTCTTAAACACAAATTAATGGCAATCATTTTAAATACTTACCTTTTGTAAACATAAAATTATATTTGGTTTAGACTAAGTTTAATATTAAAGTCCAAGCTTTCCCTGTAAATTTACCTGTATAATTGCCTTTTTCGTCTATACAAACATATTGAATATTCAAAATTGCAATATTTTTGTGTAAACATTGTAATTTTTTGAAAAAAAAAATAATTTTAAAAAAAAAATTTTCCAGCGTATTATAGTGTAATATATTATTTTATTTCCCTAGTGATGAACATTAATTTATTTTTTTTAACTATGCATGCTGAGTTAATAAAAAAATTAATTATTTAATTTAAAATTTTAATAATTTAATTAGGACTATCAGAATAAAATAAAAACCCTTGTAGATATATTATTATTTATTATTCTTTATTTCTACAATTCAAAAGTGAAAAATTTATAAATTAAGGAAGCATGAGGGGATAGGTATGTGGATTTTTTTTTCAATTGTTTATTACAATTCCCATATTAAGGATATTAAAAAAAAATATTTTATTCTTATGCTTATATTTTCGTAGTTTACAACAATATATTTATGAAACACAAAATGATGCCAATCATAACATTTGTTCTACATATTGTATAAATCAATTTAAATTTCATTTGGACTGAATGTAATATTAAAAACAGTAAGTCGATTACAAATTTCCTTTCTCGTTGACATGTTAAACAATATATATTAGAACGATTTATTATGAAATACAATGTTCAAGTATATATAGTATACTCTAGTTGTAGATATTTATTAGAAATGAAATAGTTTTAGTGATTTACAGTGTATTCTAATATTTTATGCGAATCGCAGAACTTATATGCCATTGTAAATAGGAAATTATATAATTTATTTATTAATTTTCCAAGAATGAACAATTTTAAATATTTTAAAAAAAATGTACGATGTAAACTATTTTTAATATAAATAATTTGATAAAATTCAGAGTTGCTATAATTTTATTGGATATTTAAATTTAAAAATGAAACGAATTTGGTTTTTTTGTGTATGTTTTCAATTTTGTTAATATTCCATAGCATTAAACGTTAACATTATTTTTTAACTGTTAACGTAGGGTAGAGTCATTAAATTAGTTTGGACTAATTTAGAACAGTAAGGTGTGCTTGCTTTTTATAAAAAAAGTAATTTAAGCTAACTTAAAACTGCAATTTTCAAATATTAAGTATAAATATAATATTAGAATTTCTGTAGTTTTATAACTATGTATTATTCTTAATTTTAACAATTCAAAACAGAAAAATTTATAAATAAATGAAATAAGAAAGAGTAGAAAGGATTTTCCTTTGTTTATTTATCATATTTTAGTTAAGAATCTTAAATTTAAAATATGTATAACAAATTATTTAACAAAGTCTTATATGTTTGTAATTTACACCAAAATTTTTACTAAACACAAAACGACGCCATTCATATTACATATTTGTTTTTTTTAAAATATAAAGTTAAAATAGGATTAGCCTACGTCTAAATTTAATGTCCAAGCATCTGCTTTTAACTTACCTATAAATATAATGTTTCCATCTATATAAACAAATAATATATAGTAGTGTGTTATCTTAGTGTAAATGTTATAATTTTTTTAAAAAAAAATATATATTAAATAAAATATTCTCCACCATATTATAGAGTGATAAGTAATTTTCATTCACTAGGGATGACGATTTTTCAATTTTTTTAACCAATAATTTTGAGTTAATTTAAAAATATATAATTTAATTTAAAATTTAAATTATCCATTAAGAATTGTAAAATAAGATAGAAACCCCTAAAGATATATTGTTAATTATTATTCTATTATTAACAATTCAGTAGGGAAAAATTTATATTATATTATATTATATTAAAAATGTATAAACGAAGCATGAGAGGACATGTATGTAAATGTTTTATATATAGTTGTTTTTTACAATTACACAATTAAGGATATAAAAAAAAAAAAATTTAATCTTATGCTTATATTTTCGTAGTTTACAATAATATATTTATTAAACACTTATTGCTGCACATCTTTACATTTGTTCTACATATTGTATAAACCAATTAAAATTAGTTATGGTCTTAATGTAAAATTCAAAAAAAAGTGTCGATTACAATTTACATGTCTCATAGACATTTAATAGTATACAATAGAATTCAATATTACGAAGTGCAATGTCAATGTATATATTATATATATTATTTATATATATTATTTATTTATATATATTATTTATTTATATATATTATTTATTTATATATATTATTTATAAATTGAATACATTTTGTTATTTAATGTGTATTCTTAAATTTTATAAGAATCGCAAATAGTATAAGCCATAGTAACTACGAAATGGGGGACATGGTAAGAGCCTGCACGTGGCGTCCCCTGTTTCGCGATATACGACTCCATACCAGGAAGAATATCGCGGACTAATCTTACCAACACCGGTGCTAGAATGCCTAGGCATTTAAAACCAAAAAGGTTCTTTTTAGGGCCACCTCCGCCAGCAATTAATGTGATAACAGATAATATCGAAGGCTTTTCTGCGAGTAAAGGTGAGCTTCTTGCCTCACTTTGTAAGTGGTGCGACGTATTGTGTGTCCAAGAAACGCACCGGGATGAGGCCAGCGTTCGGCCAAAAATATCGGGAATGAAACTAGTCATTGAATTACCACATTCGCAATATGGAAGTGCAATATATACTAAACCAGAACTAGTGGTTGAAAGCGCATCATATAGTCATAGCAGTCAGATTGAAATACTAACCATTGAGGTACGCAATTGTACAATTACCTCAGTGTACAAACCACCAAACATCGCGTTTGCCTTTGAAAAACCGGATAACTTTGACAAATGTGATACAAAGATAGTTTTGGTCGATTTCAACAGTCACAGTGTCACGTGGGGATACCAGGAAACGGATCAAAATGGAGAAAACGTTGAATCATGGGCTGAGGCTGAAGGCCTTTCCCTAGTTCACGACCCAAAACTTCCCTCATCCTTCAATAGAAGGTCGCTGGAAGAAAAGTTACAACCCA